>BRYE01000025.1:21755455-21760455 GCA_030159115.1 Actinidia arguta var. hypoleuca
CATAAATCTTCACTTCCTGTTCCTGATGATGTTACCTCTGCTGCCTGTGCAAATAAAATTAACAAAAACAATTATTATAATAATAATCACATTTATAGTTGATGAGGCAATAAGTGGTCGGGTGCTGGAAACAGCTTAGAGCACTCGGAGCCAAGCTGAGTGACATCATCACCGGACGGATTAATGTGAATGGAGATTATCTAGTCGACCCCGTTCTTTCCAGTGAAATTTATAATGCAACACACAATGCATAGGTTTTGATGTGCTAAAGACTGTTCTTACATCGTTACCCATTTCTTATTTTTGAGCTCTACACTTGAGCAAGTTTCTCCAATTTCTTAGTCTATAACCTATATCACAAGTTATTCACTGTGAAATTGAAAGTTTTGACATTTATCCTTTGAAAAGAAGTGATTTTTAAACTTTTTTTTATCTGTTATAACTTCAACTTATACGCACTTCCAAAGACATTCTTCCCTCCAAGAAACAAGAAAATAAGAAATTTCGTCATCTGTATACGAGCCATTACCACTCCTTATAGACCCCATGGTATGTGTACATGGATGGAAAAGAAGGAACCGATTGATTCATCGGTTGGATCCATAAAGGACTAAACTTCAAGAAATTACCTTTTTGCAGGGTCCATCCATTTCGGCTTCCACCACGTGGCGGAAAACCTGTTTGCACGCTCTCTTTACTCTTTAGGATAAAATTGCTTGCATGAATCGTCCCTGTAGGATTATCTGTCTGCAATTTTGGACTCTGTATTTTTAAATCTTGAAATTCTAATCATATATTTTAATTTTCTCACCTAATCAGTCTAATTGGTAACAAAATTTATATTTTTAAATCTTTTGAAATTTTAATCATATATTTTAATTTACTCACTTAATCAGTCTAATTGGTAACAAGATTTATATTTTCTGATGGAATTTTTTTACACTTTACTAACATGTACCATCAATTTTTATTTTTTTTACTTTTTAATCTTAAGGCCTCATTTAGGATAAATTTTTTTTATTAAAATTTTTAATTTTTTTCGGTGTATTTGAGATAATATTATTCGGGGGAGTGTATGGGGGAGCCTTTACCGTGTGGTATGTGTGTGTGTATATATATATATATATATATATATATATTAATTATAAATAATGTGTCTTTTATTTATGTGACATATTTGGCTAATCTTTTGTCTGACGTCCTCCTCTTTGTACTCTCTTCCCTTTGCATGCCCCAAGAACCCTTTTAGTAACCTTAAATTTTCTCTATAAATATGGACATAGAGAAAATTAGGGTGTGGAATTTTGTAGAGGGATGAGAATAGAGAAAAAAAAAGGGAAGCTAAGAGAGATTGTGAGAGAGAGGCTGAAAGAGTGAGTTGAGTGGATCTTCTCCTTTTGTAATTCCCTCGTTCGATTAGTAAATTATTTATTTCTCTTCGTTGACGTCGACATCATTAGCCAAACCACATGAATCTGTATTGTCATGTGTGTGTGATGGTTGATTCGTTTTGAGTACAATAATTGGTATCACAGTCCAAGTCGAGTTTTGAATTTTCTCAAAAGTACTCGAAATCGATTTCTGATAGCACTACGGTGTTTCTCACTTCGAGACGAAGCTCCATCATCTAACTATGTCAAAAAACGGACGCAAGACGCGCCCACACATGCCGCTTGAAGAATCGCGCGTAAGATCCACTCTCAAGTCACGTGCCCACATGCTATCGAGTTTTGAATCTCCGTAAAAGTGCTCAAAATTGATTTTTGATAGCATCACGGTGTTCCTCTCTTTGAGACGAAGCTCCAGCATCAAACCGCGTCGAAAACGGATGCTGAACACGCTGCCTGAAGAAGCTCTCACACACGTGTGGAGCTGCGTCGAACCACGCGCGCTGAGCAGCACTGAACCATTGACTGAGCCGTTGATCAAGTCGTTGACCAATCCACTCAGGAGGGTAAATTACACTTTCAATCCCTAAAATTTAAATAATTTATATTTCAGTCCTTGAAGTTTGGAATATTATAGTTTGATCTTTGTAGTTTTTATAAATTATATTTTGGTTCTTGAAATTTTTGATAATTATAGTTTGGTCTTTAGAGTTTTTGATAATTATATATTGATCCCTATAGTTATTAATAATTATAAATTGGTCCCTAGAGTTTCTAAAAATTACAGTTTAGATTCTACAATTTTGGATATTTATAATTTAGTCCCAGAACTTTATGATTTTGATAGTTTAGCTATTTTTGAGGTTTCTCAGCATTTTAGATTTATCCGCGAGGTTTGTTTTTAGATATTTTGCTTCTATTTGAGAGAAGTAAGATGAAGAAGAATAATTCGGTGGTTATGATCATGCTTTTCAGTCACGAATTACGCATTGTGAAAAATCAAGGATGGAGGACATTTTATTCTACAAGGATTTGTATGACACTTTGGAGATTAAATGAGACAAACCTATAGCGATGAAGGATGAAGAATGAATGTAGATGAATCAAAAAACGATTAGGGTTATTAGCCAATGCATTGGACACGAGGTGTTCCATCATGTAGCACAAGAGACGAGTGCTTATGAGTTGTGAATCAAACTGAAGGAGATATAATTAGGCGAAGACATATCGTAATAAATCCTTATTGATGAGAAGACTTGTGAATTTGAAGTTTCAAAAAGGGACTACAATGGTGGAACGTACGAATGAGTTCTAGAATTTGGTCAATCAATTGGCTAGTGTTGACCTACAATTTGAGGATAAGATGTAGGCCCTATTGCTTTTGAGTTCCTTGTTAGAAAGTTGGGAGACATTGGTGGTTTCTCTCAGCAATTTAGTGTCAAATAGGAGGTTGACTATGGGTATGGTCAAGGATGCCTTATTGAATGAAGAGGCACGGAAGAGAGAGATGGACATGATAGATTAGAGTGAGTCATAGGCCCTAGTCTCATAGGGAAGTAGGGAAAGAGGTCATGATTAGGAAATAGGTCATCAAAAGAGTACCGGTAGAGGACGACCAATGTCACAGTCGAGAGGTATCACTTTTATGTGCTTTTATTATGAACAAGAGGGACATATCAAGAGGAATTGTCAAAAGTATAAAGCACAAAATTAGTCTTCAGAGACAACATCAGCATCAGTGATGATAGATTTAGATAATGATGCTTTCCTAGTAGCATCGGCAGATAGGAAGTCAAACTAGATATTAGATTCATGAAGTGTTTACCACTTGGGCAGAGACAAAGATATATTATCTACATATGCAGCATGCGAGAGACTTGTACAGATGGCGAACAACACAACAAACAAAATTGTTGGCAAAGGAACAGTTTGATTCCGCATGGTAGATGGGAGGTTTGTGACATTGATCGAGATAAGGCATGTTCCTAGTTTACGAAAAAAAATGATTTTCATTGGGATGCTATATTCGAAGGGTTGTAGTTTTGCAGCTAGTGGATGAATTCTGAGAGCTTTCAAGGGAAACATGGATATGCTCTAGGGAAGGATAACTAGAGGGCTATACCGACAAAAGGGGAGTGTCGAGATAGGGGGAGCTACTGTCAGACATAGGTCTAGTGGTACTAGCAAGCAGAATGGACAAGGAAAGTAACAGTTGCACAAATGCACGCAAAGCAAGCGTAGGGAGTACCTGGAGGATCCAGAGTGGTACAGGAGCTCAAGGAGATGCTTTGAAATATGTGCGAAAGTATGACCAGACACAAGTGGTGGAACCAATGCAGGATGTCAAGAGAAAAACTCAGAGGAAGGAGACAAAGTCGATTTTGAGGGGCTGTATAGCGACAAGCATAACACTGCCGAAATGAGTTTCTTTCGCTCTCGATTTGATTAGTGATGGAGCCATGACAATTCGCAAAGTGATGTACTTTGCAGAGCACCTTGGTAAGGTGTGTGGGACACCTCGGTGAGAAGGTGCAAACACTTCGGTATGTAGGTGCAGACATTTCGGTGGGAAGTGGAGTCGTTTCTTGATGAGGGCAAGGTCTTTCGGATGCTGTCTTGCAAATCTTATGGGGGAGTTGGACTAGAAGTTGTCATGATGGACAATTTAAAGATATCGAATTACCTTTCAATGAGCTGGAGGGAAAGATTGTTGAGTTCAACCCACCTTGTTGAGTTCAATCCACTATTGGGGCCAAGCCTAAGCTTGTTTCGTAACCCTAGGTTGTCTCTATAAATATGAAGAGAGAAAGAAAATTATGGTGTGAGATTTTATAAAGGTCTGAGAATAGAAAGAGAAACAGAAGAGAGACTAAGAGAGATTATGAAAGAGAGGTTGAAAGAATGAGTTGAGTGGATCTCCTCCCTTTATAATCTCCTTATTTGATTAGTGGATTATTTATTTCTCTCCGTAGATGTACGCATCATCGGCCGAATCTTGTGTGTGATCAGTGATTTGATTTGAGCACAACACAACCACTATCGCATCATTGCCATTGCTTGCTACATTAAAATCCGATCTATGCATACCATAACCACCACCGACCCACCGCCATGGCCGCCTATTCGATCTCTAGGACACGAGGAAAGCGCCATTGACGTTCCGTCATTGGTACCAATGACGCCATGTTTCCTGTCAAAATCAGGTCAATCTCTATTTTAATTTTATCATTGACGGTCGTAAAAGTCACATGATGGATCGCATCACAATCTCTATTGACAAGACTTATCAATAATGAACAAATTAAATCACATGATTTTAGGATTTTTCAAGGTAAAGAACAAAATAAAAGTGAAAATTTTCAGATGATTCTATTTGGACTCTAGTTGTAGTAGTAGTAATAGTTATTGTTCTGAAGTCGTCTTTCGTCGATTGAAAAGTCTTGATAAACCTTATACCCTCTCAATTCTGTGTGTGAGTAGAACGGCAATTTGTAGGTCTTTTTTCCGAATTGTTTATTTATTTTTTTGTTATTTCAGATGATATGAAACTAAAATTCAAAGACAGTTGTCTAAGGAAAAAGTGATTTGTGACTGAGGGGATATGCATTTCAT
>BRYE01000025.1:21785455-21787955 GCA_030159115.1 Actinidia arguta var. hypoleuca
GGTTGTGAAGGAAGGGGAGGCGAGGAAGGGGTATATATATATATATATATATATATATATATATATATGTGTGTGTGTGTGTGTGTGTGTGTGTGTGTGTGTGTTGTTGGCACTATCTTTTTGCTATTGCATGTCTAGAATCTTCCCTAGACGTTGTACATACATACGTACCTATAAAGGCTTTCTTTTTTTCAAAAATGCTAACCACAGAGGATTAATTAAGCTTGTTGAAGATTTAATTAAGATATATATATATATATATGTGTGTGTGTGTGTGTGTGTGTGTGAAAGGTGTATCAAATTGTGTGACAGAACTGTATTGAAACATGTAAAATCTACAATATTAAAATTATAATTTTTTAGCATTACTAAAACTTAAACCTTAATCATATCAGGAATGTAGCTAGGTGTTTTCCGGTGGGTGCAAGTGAACCTACTAAATTTTTAATTTTTTCAGGATATGCATGGTATTATGTGAAATTTTGGGTGAACTTTGATGAATTGATATCAGTGATTTTTTTTATAAAAAAAAAACTCAAATACTGGGGTCAATTGTAGAAAAGAAACTTATTAAGGCCTAGTTTGGATTAACCTGAGCTACTTCAGTTTCTTGGTTTTTTTATTTTAATGAACTTTTTTCATTGTTGATTTAAATTTTTATATTTTTTCGGTTTGTCTTGACAAGAGGAATCTGAAAATATAAAAAAATCATTTCCATAAAAAAAAAAATCATTCTTTCATTCGACAAAAAAGTTATCAAATCTAATCAAAACTTATACATTTTTAAATTCCTCTCATCAAGAGAGAAATATAAAATTTTGATCAAATAGATCAAAAAAGTTTACTAAATATGAAAAAAAATAAAAATCAGAGCGATTAAACTAGCTCAAAAACAATTATAATAAACTAATTTAGCTAATCCAATCCAGGCCTAAATTGAAATTGCAAGATTAACTGTTCAATAACATCACCAATCAAAAATCCCAACTACGCAACTACTGACTGCGACCCCATAGGTAATCGATTGGTAACATGAGGCTAGTAGGCATAAGTCGGAAGAATCTTCGACGTGGAGGATGGATGGGTGAATCTTACATTTCCAAATTAAAAGTCCAATACACTGCTGACATGTATATCTATCTATCTATCTATCTATCTAGTAACGTGAACCCCCAAGCCCAGAGATCTTGGTCATGCATTTCAATTTGTCTTCCTCAGGACGGCAGTCGGCAGCTGCTTGCATGCTTCATTTTACTTGCAAACACACCCGTCAGTGTATTCTTATTTAGTTTTTTCCTGCTGCATTTTTAGTCAACCACTCTAATCTTTTGTTAAGATTTAAAAACAAAAAATAAAAATAAAAAATTGTTAACTTTTTCTCAAATTAGATGAATTTTTAGACTTCCCTTGTCACAAAGAACCCAACAACAATAATAATTTTTTTGCCAAACGGTTTTTTAAAACCACGTTCACTAAATACAACTCAAAAAGCAACAAATTGGTCTGAAATGTAAGAAATTGTAATCTGTAAAAACAAGAGATGATGAAATGGTCGATTTCTCCTTTTGGAAAGAAGTGGGAGATATGTGTATTATCATTCTAGTCTTCCAAAATGTTTATAAAATCCTTGTAATTAAGAAACATTTTTTTTTGTGGCATCTTTATTCGTGCAACCAAGTTTATATTGGTTAGAAACGCCTAATGATCGATATATACCCTATCCATGGCATAATGGTTATAGATGCATAAATAAAATAGTGAACACAGCGAAAAGGAATGTTTCATCCAATAAATAAAAATGAATTAGCTAGTTTCAATATATATAGTGAAAGAGAAATTGTTTCTATCTATCTATCTATCTATCTATCATAGAGAGTGAATTTGTGTGATAAGTTAATTATTTTTCACAGAGAATTGTATAACCAGTACGTACTCCCCTCCTCTCTTATTTCTTTCTTGTCAATCTCTCCGTTTCATTCTTCCTCTTTTGGTTCTCTCACGTACGCAGACTTCATATTTCTGGCTTTTACTAAGCAAAATATGCATAGGATCGATACCCTTCTCATAATGCCACACTACAAACACGTTGCTTCTCTCTCTCTCTCTCTCTCTCTCTCTCTCTCTCTCTGGCTTTTATTATGTAAAATATGCGTAGGATCGATACCCTTCTCATAGTACCACACTACAAAGTACAAACATATTAGCTTTGCTCTTATTTTTGTAATGAATTTGGATAACAATGATTTATTTTTTAAGTGTGCTTTGATTAAGAGCACTTAAAAAGTAAATAATTTATATTATTTTTATAAAAAAAAATACTTATTAATAAAAAATAAAAATAGAGTAGTTTAAAAATAAATGTATTTAGAGAAAAAAATAGAATGTTTATTCATTTTAGTTTGTGGATTAAAAAAATTAGAATACTTAAATTTAAGGGTAATCTTGTTATTTTTGTTAAAAAATTAGCTCTAGTTGAGAATTTTAATAATAGTTTCAAAAG
>BRYE01000025.1:21870455-21872955 GCA_030159115.1 Actinidia arguta var. hypoleuca
TCTCTTAATCCGAAAATTTTGTTTTGGCTAACCTTCCTAACAAATGGTCTCTATTTTTTCTTTTATCCTCAAAGTGGAGTTTGTTTAAACTTAATTCTGGAACTCATGTTCAACGCTTTTACAAAAAGCGATTTCATTTAGTATGAATACCGTATGTATGTATACCAGTTAAGAAACGCTTTTTGAATATGCGTTTTCAAAAAAATGAGAAAACGTTTTTTCAAAAAGGGTTTTTAAGATTAGAAAAAAATACACTTCCCTCCCTTCCCCCGCCCTCTGATCTCTTTTTTCTCTGTTTTAAGAAAACAAACTCACAGTTGAAGAAGATGAAATAAGAAACTCATAAGTAATTACAGACAACGTAGAACTACTAGACAAGTACATACCTCATAATCAAGAAAATTAAGAATACTCATCTTTAGTTAAATAACATAGTTTGACTTCAAGAAAAAATACTTCATTGTTGCCATTTCAATGAAAAAGTACAAAGTTTGAACTCACCAAGTTGTTCCTCCACTTTTGGCCACAAGAAATCGACCTAGTGGACGGATAAGCCCCGGAGGCTATGGCCACGACGGTGACCGCCGCATGAGTTAGAGCCGACGTCACCGCGCCATGGACCGAGCCGAAATCGGCCTCAGCTGCTGCAGGATTTCATGGAATCGCGAAGGATTCGATTGAGATTGGGAAGCCAATAGCCAATAGGGGGGCTTGCGAACGATGGAGGATACTCTATTGGGAAGGGAGGAAGTGTAATTTTTTCTAATTCTAAAAACGCTTTTTTAAAAAGTGTTTTCTCAATTTTGTATTTTCGGTAATTCAAAAGTGTTTTCATCTGTTCACAAGAAAATGCTTTTTGTAAAAGCGTTTTCATGAAAATGTTTTTAAAAAAAATACTGAACATGAATATCGAAATTAAGTTTAAACAAACCCCACTTTGAAGATGAAGAAAAACAAAAATCTTGTTAGATAAATTAACCTTTTGTTTTAATTGAAGAGGATCATCCTAAAAGTAAAGATGTGACGTGACATAAACAATTACTTTCTCCTTTCTCGTCATTCTCCCCTGTTAACTTGTTTTCTTTGCTATTCTCCAATCAACTCTTCTTCTCAAGTCCTCTATCCTCTCCCCCTCCCTCGTGACGGTGGTTTTGTCCTTGTCGAGAATTTGGTGTCTAGTAGGAGGTCTTGGAGGCTTTGATCGATCGAGGAATGATGGCGAGATGGAGCTGTTTGGTGGCTGATTTGGAGGTTGTTTGATGAATCTAAAGATGCATCCATTCGCCTCCAATGAAAATAGAAAATCTCCATTGATTCTAAACCTTCTGGTCAATCCCAAAGATGAATTTATTTTCTCGAAACAAAATAGAAATCTTCAATAACTCTCCTCAATTGTCTGAAGCTTTTGATAAAATGTCCAAAGATTTTGTTGGGTGGATGTATATAAATGGAAATATATAAAGAAAAAAACAAAGGCTCAATAGGAAGGAAAAGAGGGATTTAATGTGAAAATGTGTGTGTATGTGTGTGTATATATATATATATATATAATGTTTAAATAAAATAGAGAAAGATTATAAATATTTTTGAAGACAATAGTTAGCAAATAGCCCAGGGGACTCCTATTTTAGGATTTAAATTATCTCTAATGAGGGGTAAAAATCTCCACATGTTATTTACTCGAAGTAAGCACGTCACTAAAGTTACTTCGTCATGCCACGTCACCCAAATCATGTCACTTTATCTGATGATATCAATTATTAAGCTCGAATTTTCTAGAATGTTGTCCACATCTTTCACGAGTTCTCTCCTCGCCAATCTCACGACGCCACATCCATCTCGCTCATCACCCTGAGGATAAGACGAACTTGAGAATGAATTTGAGGATGAAATGAACTGAAAGATGAGATTAACCTTATCCGTCACCTTGAGAATGTGGTGAATGCCTGAAGTGAGTACATCACCGGGGGATCATGTCGTCATATTCCACCTCATCATCTCAGCAAAGTTGAACATCCTGGGATGCCACCTCCTTCTGTGGATTATCAATCCTAAGTTGGTTACCTCGCTACCATTCTTAGGCCGAGGTAAATATGAGACTCCAAGATGAATACAAGACTCAATCTACATTAAAATCTCTTATGTTCACATTGCTGTCTCCATTTGTCATCATTCTTTTTTTTTCTCTGAGATCCTTGGACACGCCTTCCATACTTGGTTGTCCGATGATTACGCCATAATCTTCTCGCACGACTCTCTATTCTCTATCTATAAAAAGGTCGCTCACCCTAAAGGATCGACAATGGGGTGGGGGGACGGGCGGGCTGGGCTGGGCTAGTTTTTTCTTTGGGCCCGCCCAGACTTAGGATAGGCTTGATGGACTTTGACTAGTCAACAGGGCCTCCTGGACTTGGGCCAAAAAAGATGAGGCCCAAGCAAACAGGGTCTGAGCCTACAGATCAGGCCTGGCTTGGCCCTGGGCCTACGGGCTTTTAAATAT
>BRYE01000025.1:21882955-21890455 GCA_030159115.1 Actinidia arguta var. hypoleuca
TATTTTTTGCCGATGATCTCATGATTTTTGCTAAAGCTGATGATAGTCATTGTGAGGGTATTCTGGATACTATTAACTCTTTTTGTGATGCTTCTAGTCAAAAACTCAACTTCAATAAATCTAAGCTTTTTGTGTCCCCTAATATCCAGAGAAATAAAGCCTTAAACCTCAGCACTCAGTTGCGTATTAGCCTAACGTCGGAATTGGGTAAGTATCTTGGTGTCCCTATCCTCCAAAAAAAAGTGAATAGGGCCACCTATGGCTATACCATGCTGGCTGAAAATCTAATCTGTCACCAACACTATCCCAAACTACAGCATGATTACCTCTGCTCTCCCCTTTAGCATGTGGGACAAAATTGATAAATTCAATAGACTTCCTCTGGGGTGATAGCTTGGAGTCCCGCAAGGTCCACCTTGTCAAATGGAATACTGTTTTCCTTGATAAAAATCTGGGGGCCTTGTGATTAGGAAAGCTAAACATGACAATCTTGCTTACCTCTCTAAATTGGGTTGGCATGTCCTAAGTGACCACAATAAACTTTGGGTTCAAGTCCTTAGAAAGAAGTATCTTGCCAATTCTCTCCACAATTGGCCTTCAAAGAATAATGCATCCGTATTTGGAGAATCATTATTAAAGCCAGGAGAAACCTTAATCAAGGGTTCAAATGGTCGGTGGGTAATGGGAAAAATATATCCCTCTGGAGTGAGTGGTGGTGTGGGTTGGGTAGTCTTGATTTCATTAGTAATGTCCCTAACCACGACACTGCTGTTGATAAAATTATTGGGGATAACCAACAATGGTATCTTGAGGATATTGAGAATTGTGTTGCCCAATCTGTTCTAGATAACACAAGAAGAATTCCTATCCCTTATAATCAGAATTTGGCTGATACCCCGAGTTGGGCTGTTAGTGCTAATGGTAAATTCTCTGTTAAATCTGCTTATAAGATTTGCTCCCTACAAAGTTTTAATTCTGGTAATTGGAGATGGATTTGGAAATAGCAAACTCCTAATAATATTAAGAGTTTTTTATGGATTTATTTCCATGAGAAAATTCTTACAAATCTCCAAAAGAGTTGCCAGAAATTAGTCTTAACTGCTCTACTTTCCCTAGATGCTTTGCTATCGTGGAAAAAATAAGCCATTTGTTTAAAGATTGCTATTTCAGTTTGGTCTAAGTTTGATAATAGACAAAACTCTATAGACTATGAATACTACTAATTGGAGGACTTGGCTGATGGAGAATCTTAAGAGTAATAGAAGTTGTGGTAATTATGAACCAAACGGCTATTAAATGGATTCCTCCTCCTGCAGGTAATTGGAAGCTAAACGCGGATGGTAGTAGCAGGAAGTGGTGGCTTAATCAGAATTGAGAGGAGAATGGGTGAAAGGCTACTATTCTAGACTCCCAAATTGCTCAGCCTTGGAAGCGGAACTTTGGGCCATCTACCGTGGACTGAACGTAGCTATCCAAGGAGGATATAATCCGCTGCACATTAAAACAGATGCTGAGATTGCTGTTGAGATCATTCAAGACTGGCTGCACCAAATTGCCCCATTCCGTGAAATGATTAGAGAAATTTGGATGATGATGCGTAGATGCAATAGCACAATTTTGTTCATGCTAAGAGAGGTCAACAAATGTTGGCTAAGATGGGGGTAAACCAACCTGAACCTCTTGTTATATTGGAGGATCCTCCTCAGCCCCTCAGGTGCCTTCTTGATGAAGATAGCTAATTGATTAATTCTGTTTAATTTTCCTTTTGTTGTTGTGAACTAATTTCCTTTCCATTAAATCAAAAAAAGAAAAAAGAAAAGACCAGTAACTGTTCACATCACAATATGGATCAACATGTGAACACAAATACTCGGCAGTCTTTTGAATGGCCGTCACAACATGTGCACGCAGGAAACATTTAAGTTGCCAAAATTGTGCACACAGGAAACATTTACGTGGCCACAGAGATATAGGTATTTACAAAGAGAGCGAGGACGTAGCTAGGATTTCTATGCAACCATATTAGTGTTGAGAGTTAGTGGGTGTACCTAGCTTGTTACACAACAATTCCAACTACGGTTTGCATAGTGGTTTAGTGAATATATCAACAAGTTGTGCACCAGTAGATACAAACAGAGTGACTATTATCCCCTTCTCAACCCTCTTACGAACTAGATGACAATCAATCTCAATATGCTTGGTTCTCTCATGGAATACATGATTGGAGGCAATATGAATGGTGGCCACATCGTCACAATACATGATCATGGGTAACTTCACCTCAAACATCAACTCTTCCAAGAATTCATACAAATGGGCTCACACGAAGCATGAGTCATGGCTATATATTTGCCCTTAGCACTAGATCTTTCTGCATCTTACTCTTCCAGGTGTGACAAAATAAGCACCTAGAAAAGTACAATATCCAGTTGTAGGCCTCCTAACTGATGGAGATTCAGAACAATCAAAGCCAATGAAATGAATGCTTCAATACCCCAATACGCTAATGATTATGCACTCCATAAAAAAATCACAACCAAGATATGCCTTCAGATATCTCACAATCCTCAAGGCAACCGCAACCTCCAATGGAACTACCTGGCCACATTGGCATGGAACTTGCTGACGACACTGGTTGTCCGGGCATATAATAGTAAGGTAGTTTGACTTACTTACCCACCTCTAATAACTATCTGGACTACATAACAACTCACCTTGATCCACACAATTTCACATTAGGATCCATAGGTGTCTCTACAAGCTTGGCCCCCACAAACTTATTTCCTCTAGAATGTCAAAGTGCATACTTCCGATACGACAAACTAATTCCCTCTTTTCACCTGGCAACCTCAATCCTCAAGAAATACCGTAGTTTGCCCAAGTCTTTGGTGTGGAACTATCCATGAATGAAAGTTTTAACTCCCCATCCCCTCTCCTACACCGGCCCTCAATGTTGCGAGTAATAATAATGTCATCATCGTACACAATCAACACAATCCTCCCCTCTTAGTATGGTCATACTGGAGAATACTAAATGAAAAGACTGATGAGACTAACAATGTCGCATACCAAACAGTTGAACTGAATCACTAAACTTCCTAAACCAATCTCGGAGACTGCTTAAAGCCATAAATGGCCTTATGGAGACGGTACATTTTACCATTCTGCCACTGAGCAACAAACTCAGGTAGTTGCTCCATTTACACCTCTCCTTAGAGATCAAAATGCATTCCTCACATCCAACTATCATAAGGGCCACACAAGATTAGCATCAACTAGGGAGATAAAAATATGAATAGAAGCAATCATAGCAACTGGAGAAAAGGTCCTGGCATAGTTAATACCATAGGCATGAGTGTATCCCATAGCAACAAGATGCGCCTTATAGCACTCAACGGTACCGTCTGGAAGATATTTCACCATAACATCCAACGGCAACCCATTACAAACTTGCCAAACAAACAACTCCCAAGTGCCACTAGTATGCAAGGCCGTTATCTCATCAACCACAGCTTGGCTCCAGCAAGGAACAAACAATACTTCCAACACAGACTAAGAGACACGGGTAGTAGTAACAAACATGATAAATGCACAAAACAAAGAAGACAAATGATCAGAGGAGACATACTGAGCAATGGAGTGCAAAACACAAGTGTTTTTACCCTTACTAACATCAATTGGAACAAAATGAGGGTCAACAGAAACGGGTGGGCAGACACACTAGTGGATGGCTGCAAGGAGTCACCCGATGGAGCAGAAGATGGCGGAGCTCGTAGTAGAGCATTGGCCAATTTCCTCAGGTGGACCAAATACGGGTGGAACATGGGTAGGGAGGTAGTGACTGGGATCCTAGAGGGTGAGGTACTAAAAAAGTACGACAAAGACTTATTGAAAGTAATGTCAGCACAAACAAAGTGACGCTTAAGAGAGGTAAAGTAACACTTGTAATCTTTTTGAGTTCTAGAATACTTGAGAAAGATGCAATTGTTTGCCCGAGGGGCAAGTTTGTCTGGATCAGGGTCCAAGCATGGACGCAACACATGCAACCAAAAACACGGGGGTGGTAAAGTATAGAGGGGACGATTGGGGAATAACACGCGATGTGGGACTAACATTCTAACACTCTTCATCACGTACGAATCTGGGACTACCACTCTCAGGTGTGTGGAGAGCTATTAGATAGAGTTTCAGTGAGAGTTTTTTGCACCTTCTTTACTGTCTCTTTTTATTATCATGATATAACATCAAGGGTGCATCAAGGGTGTTTTCTACCATTTAATGGCTTCTGTTGTGTGATTAGTTTAATATTTTGTTGTTTGTTGGGCATTTCCTCTCTTTATGCATTGATTATTAGGTCCACCGATCAAGAAACTTTATACCACTTTGATCATTAGGGGATGGTTTAGAACGCTTGATATGTTAGTTGTTTGTGATAAATTAGTGCATTGATACAAGTCAAAACTGGTTTGAAACTTCGAATGAGCAGCGACGTGACTAATTTTTCTTAGTCTCAGTTTGAATTGTTTGCAGATGGGGAGAATCTATCCTGGCTTACAAGTTGTTGATTTTCTCATTGCATTGTGATGTTCATGATAGTCTGTTCGTGAAGTTTTGTATTTATTATTTTCAATAGAGCTACAGGAGGTTAATTTTCATTCTTTCGTTGTGTACAAGTGTTGCATTCATTATAGTATATCTCAGTCCCCTCTTATTTCAAAGTCGACCTCTCTCTCTGTGATGAACCATGTGCAAACGGTAAGTTGTTAGATGTTTCATCGGGTCAAATCGTGTTTGAGAAGTGTCTTTTAGACATGGGTAATTTGCTAGTCACTTTGCAAGGGTAATCATCATTACTGGTGTATCCATCATTTGGGGCAAAATGGATTATTGTTAACTTTTGGGAAACAACTAATACGCATATGCATATCTCCTTAAAGGGTGCAAATGGTATGCACACCCTTGGTCGCCATTGAATGTGAAATGGCCAATTTAATGTGTTACTAATAGGCGCTTGTTGTGGTCTTATTGTTGAAGTGTTAGGCTTGATTGATGTAAAATATGCACACAAAAAAAGTATCTAGTTTTTTTTTTTTCCAGTCTTCTCTCTCGCAATGGTAGGGTGTGAGAGAAGTTGTTGCTTGTCACATTTTGTTTGTGTTATGTTGTAGTTCTTCTCGATAAATTAATTCTTTTTTCAGTTACTTCTTAACTTGACATCCTAAATGGTATAAAATTATAGTTCTATGCTTGTTGCAGTTTCCACTTGGAGGGATTTTGGGGAAGTCAAAAAGCGATTATAAGGATGTTGAGAATATTAATGAAAAAGTTAAAAAAGTTGCAGCTAGCGTCGTTAGATCATGAAAATGAAGGTCGGTTAAAGAAACCGAGAAGAAATCTGATGGTTGATCTTGTTTTATGCTTGTGGATTGATGAAAAAACAAAAATCTTTTGGTAATTGGTAATGTCTTGGAATATTTGTATTCGTGGTAATAAGAAATCTTAGCAATCAAACTCAATGCCAATAAAAAGAGGTCCTATGGTTATAGAATGTGTTGTTTCAGTCACGTTGATGTTATGTTGAGTCTTAATTAATGTATGATTACAATTTCTAATTCGATTTGATGTCTTTGTAACAATGATTTAGAATTATTAGCTAGCTAGGGTCGGACAATTTTTCAGCCATTGAGATCATCATCCATTATGCACGAGTCGAGTCACGTGACCAAACCAAATCCAACCCGTTCAAGCTCATTGTCAATTCATTATGAATACGAGAAACAAAATAGCCAAGTCCAAGCATCATTTGCCATGTAACTAAAATTTTCTAGCCAATAGATTGCACTTGTAATTGAAAAGACCAATTCTAGATCGACCATAACCTGATCCTGATCTTGACCAGATCGATTTTCCATCCCTTTGTCACATTTTTTTGTCCATGGAATGTGCTTAATTACCACCTACGCCTAATTGATTTGGCACCATTTGTCATATCCTAAGTCAAATTTTTAGTAGCATAATGGATCAATTTAATATATATAGGACGAAGTCCAAATGAACACACTTGTACAAATCGATGGATCAGCACAATTTGCATGCCATCCCAAGTGAAGTGTCTAGGCTTATAATCAAGTGGTCCAATGAATATTCTTACCAGCCCAAAAGTATCAAGTACAGACTTAGTTGACTAGGGTATTTTTCTAGATCCATATGTTTCATTCATTTGTCAATCACTTACAAGCTGGCTGGCCCAGAACCCACTGGATGATGGTTTCCTGGCCATTCAATAATTAGCTTTGAATTTTACTATTTGAGAAGAATGTAATGCAAGAATGAATACCGGAGTGGGTGCCCCATCACGGATCGAATAAGATCCGTCACACATTAAATAGTAGTGACAGGATTAGAATTTTAGTTTATAGGAACACTATCAATCCAAGGGGGGATCCAGATTGGCTCAGCCCACCCGATACTTGTGCGGGATTGGGAGGGAGGTTCTTCTTTGCTTTCAATCGCCAATGGTCAAGCGGCCGGTCAGGCGACAGGCATACAATTTTGACACGTTTTTGTCAACTTTGACTAATTGGTCCCATCTTTAGCCTTGGTAATTTTCTTATTGGTTTGGAAACTCGTGTCTATATTAAAATGATAAAGTGAAACAAGAAAAGAAATGATAGTGTTATCTCACCTAAGCGAGAAAATAGAAGGAATGATTTTGGTTTCTTACTATCATGTTTGGAAGAGTAAAAAAATAAATCATATGAAACAGAGACAAGGAAGAGTTTTTTTTTTTCTTTATATTTTGATTGTCAATCTTTAGGATTTTGAAATCGAACCAGATCGACTGATTCAGACCGGATGGACCAAACTATTTTTTTGGTCCTACCTAATTTTTTGGACAATCCTATTATTTGATAGTTGACAGTACGTAGTACCTATGTAATTACAAAAAAATGCCTGCCTTTATAGCTCTTCAGCAAATAACCCCAAACACCTAACTCAACTCCAAAGTTACTCTGTGATTACATATATCTAGCAGCACGGGAACCTATAATTTTTTTTCTCTGATAATAAAAATTGATAAACAATATGTAAAAAGTATTTTATCAAGCATAAAAGGCAATTTTTAAAAGTGTTATTTTGTTTCCTATAAAGACTTTCCAAGAATATTGTACCTTATATACTTAAAAAGTTTTCTAAATTTAGCTTTTCCTAACACAATCTTTTAAACCTCTCCCCCACTTTCCAAGTTAATGCAAGAAATTACTTCAAATTCTTTTAGCAATATAACACTCCTAGAGGATAATTCTTGTAGGCAATCAATTGATGGAATTTTTATTTTTTTGCAATATAATTTTATGACATAAAAGGATAATTCCTGTTTTTAGTTTTTTCACTGCAGTAATAAGGGGATTAATTTTTTTCCTTTACTTGATTGCTTATCAACAATATATAATTTTGGATTTTTTATATTTAAGTTCTATTTAAGGATAGAGAATTATA
>BRYE01000025.1:21977955-21980455 GCA_030159115.1 Actinidia arguta var. hypoleuca
TGTTCTTGAACATCGTCTTCTTCTTCCGTCTTGGATACCCATAAACCGTTGTTATATTCTTCAACATCATCATCTTCTCTCATCTCGGATACTACCATAAGATTCAACGAGAGAAGATGATGATAATGTACAAGAGGTTCCGATGAGGGTAAGGATGGTGGCATTGGAGGGAAAGGAGTACGCCATAGTAGGGTTAAGGTCTTAGGATTATAGATAGCGAGGGCATTGATGGCGATAATTGTAGATGGTGGTGATGAGAGACGGAGCTAATTTGGAAAATCTTATTGTGATTATTTGATATATTGAATTTCAAAAATATTAAAAAGATTATAAACTTATCTTCATATATATATATATATATATATATATGTATATATATATGTATGTGTGTGTGTGTGTGTGTAAATAAATCTTTATAATATTTCCTTGTGTAATAAATTACTTTTATGTATTTTTCCATGTTTGTATGTTTATTTTTGTCTACCAACCTATATATATATATATATATATATATATATATATATATATATATATATATATATATGTATGTGTGTGTGTGTGTGTGTGTAAATAAATCTTTATAATATTTCCTTGTGTAATAAATTACTTTTATGTATTTTTCTATGTTTGTATGTTTATTTTTGTCTACCAACCAATAAATGTTACTTATGTAAAAGAAGGCAGGATGCATCATAGGGACTTGCAAATCCAAGACCCTAATTTAATTAATCTAGTAAAATCGGTGCTATTTTACGAGAGTTTTATTTTAAATAAAAACAAATAAAAATTTGTTTTTAATTAAAATCATATTGTTGTGAATATATATATAAAAGTTAAACTCGTTATTAATATGTTATAAATGCTCACGTATATTACTTTTTTATGCCCGTGCATAGTAGTAAACTAGTGTTGTGCTATGCTGTCATGAAATTAATTTTGTAATGAGAATGTGTTAAATATATTAAACATTTTATATAAAAATTATTAATATCAATCCCTTACTATGTATGGAAAAAGAAAATAAATAACTGAGAGAAATGTTTGTAATGCATTAAAAGTAATTTTCCAGTGTATTATGGCTCAAACTTTAGGTTAAATTTTTAAAAGCTTTCTTTTTACACACGATAATATCGAGTAAGTTTCAATCTAAGATCTAAAAATAAAAGTAGTTATTTTTATCACAACAACCATGTTTAATTTTATTCTATAAATATTATGAATTTAGAAGAAACAAAGTAAATAAAATAAAAATATTTTCAACCAATGCAGAATGTGAAGAGAAGACACACCTACAAAAAAAAGACTAAAATATAACTTTCTATGTTGGATAATATAGATTAATACATTTGAATTTTAGTTCATTATTTTTAAAATGACATAAGATTGACCATAATATTGTAGGAGTTTCAATAAATATTTTTCAATTATTGTAAACAACAAATCAAAAGAAGAGGATAGATAGGCTAACGAAAAAAAAATAGTGCCAATAAACCCGTGCTATGCAAATAAAAAGACCCACCCGTGTTTGAATTTTTCGTATTATTATTATCAAAAGAAAACGAAAAAACAAAATCTAATAAATTGTACCAATGTATAAAACTAAAATAGTTAAAAAAAAATAAAGAGAAGAATGAAAAGGATGTTCCATCAAGTATGCAACCTTGATCAAGTTTTTCCATCAAATTTAGACTGAATGCTAGGCGCTTAAAAATAAAAAGGTAAGAAGAAACTGGAAAAAAATGCACAATAGTAGTTTAGAAACAAGAATATAAAATGACAATAGCCAATAGGAGATTTTTAGTTTAAAAGTGAGATTCAAGATTGTCATACGATCGAGTTCTCAATGGAAAGATTTTATAATGGAAATTGGGATCGAAAGTTTTAAATAGGACTCCTCTATACAGATCAGCTAAAGTTATGAAAGGTTCTAGATCATTATCCACTAACTTTTAAGTTTAAATTGTAACAGTTTGGTAACAAAACTTATCCCTATAATTTTGAGACCAATATAAAAGCGAGCCATTTGTATTTTTAATATTTTAAAATTAAAAAAATTAAGAAATTATGTTAAGTTTTGGAAGTCCCAAACTAAAAGTACCCTTTTGTATAATAAATAGTATAGATATGTCATTTTATTAGTAGTATTTATCATTTCTTTTTGTTTTTCTTATTTAGATTTATATTCCATATTTATTCGTTAATAAGAAAAAATAATGTTAAAAGTTTATTGTTTGCGTGTGTATGCACGTGTGATGTGGAATGGAGCGTAAAGAGGGTGACTCTGTGTGTATGTGCGTGACATGAACTAGAGCGGGGAAAAGGAGAGAGATAAGAGGAGAAAGAGTTACGAGTCACCACTCAAATTCCATAGAAGTTAGAGTGCAATTATGTTAACACTACCCATCACTTTTTTTTTTAGAAAGTTTGAGTCTTATTGCTTCAAATAAATAAAGCATATTTTACTAGTAGCCCTACATATTTATACAGATGAGGTGCTAAG
>BRYE01000025.1:22010455-22012955 GCA_030159115.1 Actinidia arguta var. hypoleuca
TTTGGGACATGTCCTTGGTACATAATTGAATAGCCATGCAATCAATAATCAAAAACATCATCCCTCATCAAAGTGTTTTGATCTCTCATGTGCATTGTGCACATATAACTTGTATCTGAATATACATGTATGGAAAATAGTGTTCATTTTTCTAGGGGATTCTTTCCATGGATTTTTTTCCCCAAAAATGAGAACTTCCATTTGCCTTTTGCGCAAATTTTCTTGGGTCCTTTTTGTGAATTAAAACCTTGTTATCATTGGATAACTGATTTGCAAGTATGTTATCCGGCAGGAAACTGAAACTTGACGAAAATGTTGCAAATGTTTGGCCACAATTCAGAGTGAACGGGAAGGATCTAATAAAGGTATAATCTTTTTTCTCCAATTCCCAGTTAACCTTTTCCTTGTTAAAGCTTTTAATTATTTTCTTTATCATGTTTCTGAGGACAAATGACGGAAAAGTTCCAGGAAACCCCCCCGTGGATCTGATGTTTTGTTTTTTTGATATTCAAAAAACTAAATATAACTCCACGAAATGAAGGAACTCTAATAATGTGGAGTTTAACAGTCTGAAACGAATGTAGTGTTAAATGTTTCATTTGTTTTCTTCTCCTGTTTTACCTCAGCAGCCAGAGGAACATTTTATGTCTATTCTATATCAGTTTTCGTTATTTTGACTAGGTCAATCATGTGCTTAATCACACATCTGGTCTGCATAATGGATTGGCCAGCCTTACACAAGAAAATCCTTTACTAATGCTTGATTGGGATGAATGTTTGAGTCAAATTGCTATGTCTGTCCCTGAGACTGAACCTGGCAGTGAGCAGCTGTATCACTACCTCTCTTTTGGCTGGCTGTGTGGCGGTATTATTGAGGTATAGTGCACTGTTTCTATTCCTAGATTACGGAAATTATGTCAATTTCTTTACTTCTGTCATGAATATTGAAAGGTTTTTTGATTGCATTACTTTTCAGTCTTAAGAATGCATAATTTCTCAACCATACATACTTCAAATGTGCCTAATGTTTCAAATTAATATTGCTTTCGTTCTTTGTTCGATAAATTTGAACCGTGTAGAAGATATAGTTGATTTGTCTAGGTCCAGTCAGTAACATTACATCTGTACAGCGAAGCTAGTTGAGAAAAAAAAGAAATAAAAAGAAGATATATATAGTGTTTGGGGTAATGGCTTTTTTGGTTTTTATCATTTGATCAAAAATTTATATTTTTCTAGTTCCTCTTAAAATGTATAATTTTTTAATCGAATTTGAGAAAAAAGTTCACTAAGGATGAAAAAACTATTTTTAGATGGTTTTCTTTGGATAAATTGATTTTTTTTCGTTTCTTAGCGAACTTTTTTCAAAATTAGATGAGAAATTTTATATTTTCAAACTCTTTTCGCCAAGAAGAACCAAAAAAAATATATAATTTTGATCAAACGGTAAAAAGACGAAAAAACTCAGAAACCAAAGTAGCTAAAAAATCCAAAAAAATGTATCCATAATATTCTTATATATCCCTTCAATGACAAAGAGGTTGAACATGGGAGCCTCACTATTGGGTAATTCCTGAAGGTGGATTGGAGGTAAAAGAGATATGTTTTGTATAATTACAATCCTTAGCCATGGGACTTGGAGGTTTGTGCCCTTCCAAGGTCTCAGGTTCGATACCTCTTAGGTGCTATCAATTCTTGAGTTGGGCAAGTCCATACGAGCATACGGGGATTTGCCCTGACTTTAATCGGCTCCCTGCTAGTGGACGGTAGAATTGAGTTCTCGAATTAGTTGGTTTTTGGGGACGGATACCGAGTTATCAAAAAAACAAACTACAATCCTTAGCACGAAGGATTTCAAATCACTCATATAAATTAGTTATTTCAAATTCATCATAATAATAAAGCTTCCAAACTCGACGTCAAAATCCACATTCAAACTTTCAAATCTAGATGTAAGCTATTCTCATTGAATAAAAATGTGAAATTGCTTGATTTGAAATCCGCATATATCCGAATAGAGCCTTAGGCTTAATTGTTACGTGATTTAAGGGTGATTGCACGTAGGCGGAGTTTTACAGGAATTATGTATTTGGGCCCCAAGCAAATTCTTCAAAATTAGCAGAGCAGTTCTAATTGCTCCATTCTTAGCAAATGCATCATATATTAAGTTTTATCAAAAGATCCACTTTTTTATGAGTATATAAACATGAAAACCAAACCAATCCTTGTTTCTTGATCAATTGCGCTCGGCTACATGAGTCATTTTTAGCTATTCTTCTCTTTCACGGGTTAAATATTCAGTTAAATTTAACAAGTTCATATCTTTCTTTTGGCAAAGTTTCCCATGTTAATTAGGTCTTTATCTTCCACTAGCATTCCTATTGATACTAATCACTTTTCTCTACTGTTGCATCTACTAATTGTCGTTATATATGAGCAAATCACGTTAGTCTATTTTCTTTCAGCTTATCATAAGTTGGTGCTACCCGTATCATTACACAAA
>BRYE01000025.1:22030455-22042955 GCA_030159115.1 Actinidia arguta var. hypoleuca
TTTTATGAAAAAAATAAAAATTACAGAATTCGAATTCAACCCGTACGCGTTAACACATAGTATAGTGAGAACACAAACGATCAGTTTCAAGTACAGTTCGTGGCAACATGTGGCAATGACTATTTTAACCCAAATGTTTTATATAATTACAGTTTTACCCCATATCTTTACTGTAATAACACATTGACCTGTTTTTCAAAAATTACAGTTTGACCCCAATTTTTCTCTAAAATTACAGTTTGACCCCAAATTATCTGTAATTATCGGCTAAGCCCAAATTTTTGTTCAACACAATTCGATCCTCTATATTGTGACACTTACAGTTTGGTCCCTATTTTGTCGATTTTTGATCTAATCTGAAATGGAAAATGTGGGAGATGTATGAAGCACGATGCTACGACTAGAGATTCCCGCGGGAACACTAGAGGTGGTAGCTACTGTTGTGGCTATGGCTGCAAAAGCTTTTGTAGTTAGAGTTGCAATTCTAATGGGGGCAATCGCTACACCAGCAGTCCTTGCGCTTGTGAACCATGGGGAGAAGCATAAGAAATTTAAAGGTGAAGATTTTGAGAGGTGACAGCAGAGTATGTTGTTGTACTTGACCACTCTGGGTCTGGCCTAGTTGGGGGCTAAAGGTGGTGCAGCTAATAAATACAAATTTTATGGCAAGTGAGAACTAATATAGTGTTGGAGAAATCTGTGTTGCTTGTTGTATTGGTTTATATAAAACGGTAGAACAATTCAAGACATTGCCTTCACTATTTAGCTGGAAGAAATGACTGGTTTTTATCGGAGAAGGTTCAAAGCCAAAAAATACATTTTTTGATGAGAAGACAATCCGTTAATATCTCTTTGAGTCAGCATTTTTTGATTCGTTTTCCGGCTAATTTCATTCATGTTTGGAATTATTGAGAAAAATTGGGTTTTGAATATATTTTTTAGAACTTTGAACCAAAATAAATGAGGCTTTCGATCATCTTTTTTGATGAAACAAAGTAGAGTTGTAATCTTTGTAATATGATCTTTGAAGCCATATAAAGTTTGTTCCAAAAGGATAAAGGATGAATGAAAAATTGCCCTTCAAAGTTAGCTAGTTAGACTAGTTAAAATATGGTGAAAACACACAATCTCACATTAGTTAATGAACCAAAAAAGAATAGATGTATATACTAGTAAGTGTTAGTATAGGATACTCAAGTTTGAGGTGAGTGAGAATAAATCACCACAAGTGCGCCACCGAGGTGGGGCACAACACGAGGTGGGCTAAGGTTTTGGCCCCTGCCCGCGTGGAATGTGAAGAGTCACTAATGGTGATTAGATGCAATTACAAGATATTATTGGTTAGTGAATACCTTAGTTTTGTGGGATGCTACAAAGAAATGAATGGGCTAGTGAATACCCTACTTATGTGGAATGTTAAAAAAAATAAATGGGTTGTTATTAGGGCATTCATCACAGGCATAAATCCCTTACATATGAAAATGAGCAATTTGTGTAGTATTTAAATTTGTGTAATTATTTGTAGTATTTAAATTTGCTTAATCCATCACAGGCTTCCATTTGTGAAATTATTTGTGTAGTATTTAAATTTTATCAATTATCATGCATGTTAACTTTAATTTTAATTTTTGTTAACAAGAATAACAATAAATGCAGGTATGCATAGCACGAGTCTATGTCTATACTATTTATTATTGCAATACATAGTGAGCTCTATGGTGTTGAAAGTCCCAATCTAATTTTTAAGACATTAAAAATGACAAAAATCATTATGTGGTAGCACAAAATTAAATTTTTATAATTTTAAATTCTCATGAGTTGTCATAATATTATTTCTTTCTTTAACTGACGCTATCATAGATTCATTACTCCATATCATAATTGTATTGTATTCCCCTATATAGAAATAATTTTTATGAAAATAATTGAATATTAAAAGAAATTCTTACCATTTGTCCACTTTAAGGTCAAGTTTTACCTATATAAAATAAAAAGTTTCATATGTAGAAAATCTTTCATACAAAAGGTTTTTAACATTCCCACTCTATTGTCTTTCCTAAAATAAATTGAGAAAACCCTAATTAATATATTTACAACTGTGGGGTTCGATGTTCGGGAAATGGGAAAAAGAAAATTGAGGATAGACACATGTGGTAGTCCAGTGGTAGGTGGAAGGTGGCTGATGTCGGTAGTTGGTTGTTATGGCAAAATTGAGACACAAAAATAGTGAGTTTAGCCGGAGTTGTTTCTGGAAAGCGGATCTCCGATGGTCCAATTAGATGAATGGAGGATCAAAGTATAAGTAGAGAGAGAGTAGAAGTTAGAGTAGTTGAGTTTTTTTATACTTTTTAGAGAATAAGGGTTGGTCTTATATAGTTCAGTTCGACGCGTGCTTGGACGAGCCAACTGTCGTATCACTAGACAGACTGTAACTTGATCATCATGTCGTCGACCTAGCCATGCTTCTAAGGTCTGGTTAGTAGCTGGCCATCATGTCGTCGATGTCTCTATCTAGGCGTGAGGATTGTCAAAAGAAACCTTACCAAACAAGTTACCTTTTGTCTCCTGATTTACCTTGGAATTGCTGCTGACCGTTACCCCTCGACTAAGCTTCGGAATGGTGATCTTGCCGAGCTTGCTATAAAGCGATAGTTGGGCAGTGATGGTTGCCTCAGTTCGACAAAGCTAATGTTTGATAGCATCTCGATATAGTCGTGTATTTTATCCCCTTACAACAACCATAACATTAGACCCTTCGTGGAGATAATAGTAGTTCCTCCTATCCATGCTTCTTATATGCATTAGTTTTTTTTTCCTGATATTTTACTCCTACAATCATACCTCCCATTATTCATTCATTTTTAAAGTTGTGCCAAATAACTGGTGTTTTATTTATAATCGTCCTTTGGTAGTTCTCTGAGTTCTCTCACTCCATCTCCCCCCCCCCCCCCTCTCTTGTTTGATATTGTAATCTTTTTTAAGAGACAATGGGATGGAGTTAAGACATTTTTTATGGGTGAAACGAAAACCAAAGAAAGAATAGTAAGTTCGTTTTATTCTTTTCATGCTAGCAAATTTGGCATGTAGTGAAAGAAATAGAAAAAACAAATTCCAATAGAACTGCATTTAGGGAGAAAAGGGAAGACAGTGAGATGACTATGAGCTCTATCACCTGCTATTTTGAGTCAAGTACAATTTGTCTAATGCTAGACAATAAGAATACAACACTCGATATACCTTTTTCAAGTAAATAGCGATAGTCTCGAAAATCTGCATGGATTGGTAGTCATCTAGAAAATAATTATAAGAAATAACTCCTCTCTCTATCGCTCTCATGTACAATGGATTCCTCACATTCAAAACAACTAACCACCAGTTTTTTTTTCATCTTCCAGACCGTAAGATGGCGGCGAGCCTCATGCATTGGGTTTTCTTTCTTGGTTATCTACCACCAGGTTCAGAAAGTGAGAGCTTGTTTAAAAGGTTAACTCTTAGGATCAATAGGAGATTGATTCTCTAGGTTGGATGGCCTTTAAGGAGTGAAGCAACACCAAATCTTGTTTCAAAATCTCCAATGCATGCTCAGTAATTAGAATCATTATCTCTTATGTGGGTAAAGTTATCCACCAATTAATATTCTAAGATGAGCACATCGCCTATGGGATTACTTCACCATATCACCAGCATAGTTGTCGCGCCTCGAAAACCAAAACCACGGGGCGAGTCAAAAAGTCAAAAAAATACGGAGAAAGGTCCTAAGTGGACCAATCAAAAGTGCGGAATTTAAAGGAGATATCCTACATGGACATCCGTTAAAAAGTCAAAGTTCGATACAAAATTATTAATTTTTAAAAGGGCCAAACCTCTGCCCAAATGAGATTAATACCAAAATAAATTCTTTTACATATTTAAAATAAAAAGGGGCTAACACGTGCTCAATCATGAATACATGTAACAAATGTAATTTAAACCTATCGTAAGGTTCCAAATTACCAAAAGAATTACATGCCTTCACTCTAAATACACAAAAACATCCGATGAAACTATGTCCTCAAAAAAGTCTTCAAAAAGACCCGAACACGGTCAAATCAAGTCGGGCTTTTGCCCTTATCCTTTTCACTTGAAAGTGATTTTATTTTGTTTGATTAAGCACGACGACTTAGTAGAAAAATATTGTGAAAATGTCATACTATCTCTAAATTCATGAAAATGAAATGAAGTGCAATGATGATGCCACCAAGGCAATGAAACCAATTCAATGGCTTAAATGCAACAATGCTCATCCCAATGCACACACACTCTCCACCGAAATATGGGCCACCCACACAAGGAGTGTAGCTAAAACCAATCTCCAGGAGCTAACCGAGTAAAGATTGGAGTGAATGTTTATTAGGGAGTCATCCGCCCTTTTCCTCACCACCACACCCACATCCGGAATTTTCATCTTTAGTACCCCTCCCTAAGGGAGTATCATCCATAAATGTATCCATCCCAATGCCGTGCATAAGCCGACAAGGTCACAAAGATGCTATGATATAGTCATGCTCAATGCCATAATTACTCATGCAATGCGCAAAACATAACACATAAACATATCAAATGATCAATATATTTATTTAAAGTTCACAACTTATCAATATTTCACTTCCAACATTATAAATAATCACCGAATCACATAAACACATAAATCCAATGTTCTCACAAACATTTTATCAAACACATGGCACGCATTATTCACACAATATTATCGATCACCTAAACATGAAATTTTCTAGGTTTTCATAATAACAAGTACTCACAACATGTTATTCTAACAACCAAACACATCATAAACTCATAAAAATAGAGAGAATAGGGCATTAACACAATATTAAACTACCTCTTGACAAATGATGGATTTTTGGGCAAATGGAGGCCCAAACGTAGTCCTATCGAAATTCCACTCGGATGGAATCGAAGAGCTCGACGAGACGGTCAACTTTCGTGCTTTGAGCGAAGGTCAAATGTCACCGGAAGGTGGCCGAAAATGGCAATTTCGACCGAAGCTCTCTTTGGAGAGAGAGAGAGAGAGAGAAGGAGAGTGACGGGAGAGAGAGAGTGGCTGATGGATTTGATTTGAGGGGAGAAGAAGTGTGTTGAAGAAGCTTCCTAGGGCTTTACTACGGTGTATCACACCCACACACAACACATTTACACCTTCTATTTAATTTCAATGGGCCTAGCCCATAAATAATCCAACAAGTAATGGGCCTAGCCCAACAATAATTAATCATAACCTATTTGGCCCATGGTCAAACAATCAATACCATTAATAAATATTTATGGTCCAAGTTCAAATCCAAAATAAATTCCAAAACATTACAATAGTCTTGCTCACCCATAGCTTCATCGCCAGTTGCTCATCTCACCAATATCCACCAGGTCTCCAGTCCTTCATATCGCCCAGGGGCTAGGATGATTACTTCAACCATAAGGACTCCGCCTACAAAAGACTCCTTCCCCACTCTCTCCTATAATTGTAGATAATTCTCATATATGGCACTCTTCTATTATCACTCCGATATCTCTAGGATCTCCTTCCATACTTGGCTGTTCGAAGATCACGCTGCACTTTCCTTACACGGCTCTCCATTCTCCAATTATAAAAGGGTCACTCCCCCATTATGAAAATGTATGATTTAAACATTGCTGGGTTAGACCGTGTTTACGTGTGTATGGCCTTGTCTTCAAATAGGTCGCCTGAAGCAACAATCGCGCCATCCTTAGAAGAGATCTCGGCACAGCCACGAGCGAAGAACCGGTTAAATATTCTAGAGTCAAGAACAACTGGAACTTCAAAATATCCACCCGACCCTATTTTCTTGAAGACTCTCTGTGACCTCCAATCTTCAGTATCGGTCAAGGTGGACAGTTTATTACAACGTTTACCTAAAAAAAGAAAGATGTTTGTCAATTGAGATAATATACTTCAAAAAATATAATAATATGAAAACAAGGCTGACTTGTGGTACCCTATGACCTCGGGACCCGTAGAGTTCACCCGGAGCCATTCTAAAAAAGAACTCCCAGGCATTTCCCGAGACAAAGAAAAATCTATTCTTCCACCCTTTAACATTATTGGGAGATCCTTCAATCAAGTTCTTGCCCGGCCTCGCTTTGAAGTAAAGTCACTCCGAGTCTGGCTTCGAACTTTTGAATAATGTGTAAAGGCATCTAAATTCATTAATGGACATATCACCAATACGCAAATGACATATCACCACGCATTGGGAGAAAGTTGGGCAGGACAAATGTTGTAAAAATTTAATATTCTCCTGATAATGGGATGGATTGGGAACCTAAGGCCGACAGTAAAGACAGCCTCGTAGAAAGCTACCTCGCCCGGGCGAGTAAACAAGATAGTCTTGCCGTCATCAGGGATCCTGGCCTGGACCCCAACTAGGAAGGAGTGCATCGTCCTCAAATGATCTAAGTCACCCTGAGTCATGACTCTTATTAAATTTTCAAGGAAAGAATGAGAAGTTGTCCCATGGTCCTCGTGGTCTGGGGAATCATCCCGAGGAGGGGATACCTAGGGGGATCTATCCTAGGAGAATTTTTCCTTAGCGAGGAGGGAAACTGGTTCACCTCGTCAACCATGCATGATGATCTTTCCCCAAATGTTTGTATATCCAAGATGGTAAGGAATCCTCTAGGTTTTCTAAGTCTCCTACCTCGGACCTATTGCACATGCAATTAGAATCAAAATTGGAGAAGAAGCTGGTAGAAAATACTTACTAAAAGACGGGTGAAGGATTGTTGGCGAGCTAAAAAGGGCGAGGTAAATAACGAATCTAGAGCAGTAGTTTGACATCAAAAACAAAAAAGTACAAATGAAAGGAGGGGCCCCCTATTTATAAGAAGTACCGAGGGCAAAGATCTGTTTGCACCAATGGTTCAGATCGCGCGACGTTTCAAATTCCAAGGATAAAAATTGCCACTCCTGCTAGAAACCTCCGTTATTCCCGCCAAAACACGCTAAAATATCATTCTGCCACGTGTCGGTCAATGGATGCGCGTAATCATTATTTGCCCATGTCATCAGGAGGCAATCACTTCATTTGCTACTCGTAGATCCCAGGGATTTCACCTCGGTATCTCGAGTAGGGAGACTAATGATGTAGGTAAAGTTATCCGCCAACTAATATTCTAAGCTGGGCACATCGCCTAGGGGATTACTTCGTCATATCACCAGCATAGTCCTACTCGCCCATAACTTCATCGCCAGTTGCTCATCTCACCAATATCCACGAGGCCGCCAGTCCTCCATATTGCCCAGGGGCGAGGATGATTACTTCAACCATAAGGACTCCGCCTGCACAAGACTCCTTCCCCAATCTCTCCTATAATTGCGGATAATTCTCCATATGACACTCTCCTATTATCAATTCGATATCTCCAGGATTTCTTTCCATACTTGGCCGTCCGAAGATCACGCCGCACTTTCCTTACATGACTCTCCATTCTCCAACTATAAAATGGTCGCTCCCCATTATGAAAAAGTACGATTTAATTCTAGCACACGCACATACAACTTTGCTTTCTTATTGCTTAACTATTCTCGCCTTGGTCTGATTTGCACGCCGGAGGAATTTTGAGTGGCCTCGCCTCGGCCGGTCACGTTTGTTCGTCTGCGCAAGTCGCCCGAGCTGTTGTCGAGGTATAAAACCGAGGTGATTGAACAATTTTGACTGTTGGTTGCTCGCCCCAATTTTCTACCCAACAATCTCCAATACACATCATTCAACCCTAATGGCCAAAGCATACCATAAATTGGACACTTCAACTCAGCCCATAGGGAGGAACCATAATTGCTATAAATATGTTCATGCATGTGCATGTATAGAAATTAACACTTTATGAAAGACAAGTTACTTTTGTGCTCGAAGGCAAAGGTTTAACGACTTATTGAGCACTTGCACTGGCTAATAGTAAAACCAGACAATTGCGTTTGTTTTTGCTGACCGAATCCCTACAAAGGCCATAGACTTTCCTTTGACAAACACTATCTTCCAAACATACCATTCTGTCGATCATCAATCACACATTCAGTTTTACTTTCGTATTAAGGGCCCTTGCGATATGATATAACAAAATATAAGCATAACAGCATAAAGGGACTCGGACTTTAGGAGGGCATGTTCCCTCCGTCCTTGCCACAGAGAGAGAGTGGAACGAGTTTCAGACTAATGTTCACAGACGTCGAATAAACAAATAGCAGAAACCTATAACACAAAATAACAACTAACGGTGTGAACTGATTTGTTGATTTCAACAAACATAACTCTTCAAAATACAATCCACAAGATTTAAATTGCCCACAGTACAATATTTTATCATCTTTCATAGGATCTTGTCAGATCTCATATAAACAGTACCTCTACAAAGAAAGAGAAAATGATGTGCTACAGACAAGTTGAAAAAGTGTTCAAGATTTATAGGAAATACATCATAGTAGAAGGGGAGAATGATCCAGTACAGAAGCAACTAGTGCACTGAAGCAGAGTAACATCCCTGTTCTTGTTGCTTAAATTGAGAACTTTTGATATGTATATAAAAAAACAAATGGCATATTAGTTAGGTAATACCCATGTAATGGAAGACATCTACTGAAGCCAAACAAAAAAAATTCTTACTCAACAAGTTATAGTATAAATTATATTTGGCAGTGAACTGAGCTCTGACGGCAATATAAACCTAATTAGGCATAATCAACACCAGTATAATACTGGGTTTATTCACAGGAATAACTTATTCTGTGCATGGGCAACTTTTTCCAATCAAAAATGCGATTTTACTCGCAATCTTAAATCTCACTGTTCAATTCAAACAATGAATGTTTAATGCTTAGGAAACAAATGATTTTTCAAGTGAAAATCTGGAACCAAAGTCTGGAAAAGGAAAAAAAATGTCAGATCCTTTTTGGATTAATTTTTTTTTCCATAATGTTATGAAAACGTGTTCTGTTGCCAATGTTTGACCTCAGACCAACAGAAAATCCATGTTTGACCTCAGACCAACAGAATTTGATTCCATCTCTTTCTCCCCTCCTTTCTGTTTTTGACATTGAACTCCCCTCATGAAAAAGAAAGGAATTTTAGATTCTTAAGAGAACATAATCCCATTGTTATCCAATATGCTAATCCAGAGTACAACTCAGCTAAGAATGGACTCCTACTAGAGTAGATACCGAAACATTAAAACAGTGCACTGCACTACTTCTTTTCAACCATAATAAGATCACAAAAACTAACAGACACAACAGTACAGTTCAAAGTAGAACAAACATACCCATTACAGAGTAGTAGTTGTACTAGTCACTAAATTAAGCAAAAGATCATTTGTTGCTTTGCTTTGCACCCAAATTTATTAGCAAAAAAACCAACAACATAAATCTCTTCTGGTGATGAAGAAGAAAGTTCAAGTTTACCCAGTGATCATGGTTCCGGCCCCTTGGTCGGTGAGAATCTCGAGCAGCAAAGAATGGGGGACCCGGCCATCGATGATGCTGGCGGTGCGAACCCCTTGCGCAATGGACCTGACGCAGCAATTCACCTTTGGAATCATCCCACCCCCAATTTTGCCCCCCTCCATCATCCTCTTCACCCCTTTGATATCAATCTCCTTCACCAAACTCCCCGGATCGTCCTTGTCCTCCAGAATCCCCGCCACATCCGTCAACAGAATCAGCTTCTCTGCACCCAGCGCCGCCGCCAACTCCCCCGCTGCCGTGTCCGCGTTGATGTTGTACGACTGCCCCTCCTCGTCCGCCGCCACCGACGCAATCACCGGGATGTGGTTGTTCTCGATGAGAGGGCGGAGAACGGAAGGGTCGACCACGGCGATGTCGCCCACGAACCCTAATTGGGCGGAGTTTGGGGAGGGGCGGGCAGTGAGGAGGCGGGCATCGATGCCGGAGAGGCCGACGGCGGTGGCGCCGGCCTTGTTGATGAGAGAGACGAGGTGCTTGTTGAGCTTGCCGACGAGTACCATGGAGACGACTTCCATAGTGGAGGCGTCGGTGACGCGGAGGCCGTTGAGAAAATTGGGCTGAATGCCGAGGCGGGTGAGCCACTGGTTGATCTCGGGGCCACCGCCGTGGACCAAGACGATGCGGAGGCCGACGCAGGACAGGAGGACGAGATCGGTTATGACGGAGGACTGGAGGGACTCGGATTTCATGGCGGCGCCGCCGTACTTGACGACGATGGTCTTGCCCCTGAACTTCTGGATGAAGGGTAGGGATTCGGAGTAGATGTTTACTCGCATGTGGGGAGGTATTTTTGAGTCGTCCAATGGCGGAGATGAATCACCAGTAATCTTTCCTGTTGATTTGAGGCACGGAGTGAGGAAATTATTCTTCTTGAAGATTTTGATGATAATTGGGGGTTTGGTCGTTTTGGAGAGAGTAGGTGGGAAATTGTGGAGATGATGATGATGATGACGACGATGAAGATGGTGGTGTGTTCCCACAGATCTTTCAGCAGCTGCAGGTGAGAGATAGCGCGACGAGAGAGAGGAGGATACAACTTTGGCACCCGCCATCTGTGTCTCCTCTCCTCTCCTCCGTCAATCCCACTTCCACCTTTTTTTTCTTTTTTCTGCAGCTCTTGTTGAACAAAATTGTGGGGACTGAGGACATAATTTATACACACACTGTTTTGGAGGCACACCGTCGCCGGACCCTGGTTTGGGCTTACGATTAATATTCACTTTGCCCTATTTTTTTATTTTTTAAGAATTTTTGTAGGCGTTTTGATTGTTAACTTTTTTTAACCGTTTAAGAAAAAAATTATACTTTTATTGTTTATTCACACGAGATAAGTCTTAAAACATAAGCATTTTAAGAAAAATATTTACCAAAGATAAAAAAATAATTTTTTACTCAATAAAATAATTATTTTTTTTAATGAATTTTTTATTTTTATTTTTTTATATTTTTAGATATTTCTCATCAAAACATAAAAGTAACTATAGAAGTGTAAAAATCTGATCAACCTCTTTAAAAAAATATTAAAGCTGAAACAACTTGAAAATGAAAGTATAAAAGTATGATCAAACTATTTAAAAAGTTATTAAAAGCGAAAAGATTCATTAAAGTTGAAAAGACTCGTGTTAAAAATATATTATGATTGAAGATATTTTATGATATGTTTTCTAATGTATTTTAAAATAATTTTTTTAATAATTTTTTTGACTTTATTCTTAGTATTGAATGTAATTAATTTAATATAATTTTATTTTATTTTATGATACGCTTCTTAATAAATTTTTTAATTTTATTCCTAATATCGACTTTAATTGATTTAGTAAGATTTTTTCTTATTAAATTTTTTTCTTATTTTGTTATTTTTTCATTAGCTTGTATAAATTGAAGTAACTTCATCGAAATAATATTGTTCATTTTTTTTCATATTATTTTTCTATTCCAAGTGACTTCCTCTAAGCTTCACTGCACCCTTTAAGATATTCCGTCACCTTCATCAACCTTCTCCACCCTTCTGGTAGCTTTTCTTAGTGTAGGAAAGCTTCTACGATAGTCTTGGTGTTGTCGCATACCCCTATGTGGGTCTCCATTGTATCCTTGTGATACGTTAAGGTCCGTTAAACCCTTTTTCTATTAGCTTCTCTAGTTAGAGGTGTTTCTTCGGTAACCCTTTTTTTTAGAGCTTTCTTCGATAACCTTCTTTCTCTAGTTACCGATGCTTTTACGATAAATATTTTTTATGCCGAGATTTCTTAGGCAGCCTTGTTTATCTGGTCATCGGTACTTTTTTGATAATCTTTTTCTGTCGAGCTTTGTATAACAATCTTGTTTCGCTTTTCTGATAAACCACGACTTCCTCAAATATCGCAATCCCCTTAGATAAGGTGAAACCAACTTGCATAGTTACTTCTCGTCTCAGACTGCAGATGTGTTCACAAAATTCGTTGGTTCTTCTCTTCTAAAGATGTTCCTTAACAAGCTTGGTCTCGTTGATATCTTCGTCCTAACTTGAGGGGAGTATTGAAGATATTTTAGGATGCGTTTCCTAATGTATTTTAAGATTTGCTTCCTAATAAATTTTTTGATTTTATTCCTGATATTGACTATAGTTGATTTAGTATGATTTTTTTATTATTTTCTTATTTTGTTTTCTTGTTCTACTTAACTTGTATAAATAAGAATAATTCCATTAGGATAATACTGATTAATTTTTTTATATATTATTTTTCTATTTCAAAACTAAAATATTCAAGAAAATTAGGCCAAACTGGGTTAGAAAGTCATTTTTAACTATCTCAATTCTCTACAATACCACCTTTTTTCCCCAGCTTCATTAACTAATCGACAAAAAAAACTATAAAATTTTATTTATCATAAAATCGTAATATTTATCAATGCGTAATAAATTATTTTTTACTATTTTTAATATACACCTCCCGTAACATACACCACACCAATCACAAACATATACCAC
>BRYE01000026.1:5000-7500 GCA_030159115.1 Actinidia arguta var. hypoleuca
AGTGAATCCATCACCCTCGTCGAGCTCGTCTTGAAGCTGAATCCACGTTAAACTTTTCATGTTTTTGCTCTCCGTTATCCAATCACCTTGGATCAACGAAGCACATAACATCTCCAACAATTTCCTTGAATCCCCATAATGACTTCAATCACCACACATTTCTTCAATGATTGAATTGAATTACCTCATGAAAATCAATGAAGCACATTGATCAAATTGATATCTCAAATGTATATCTCAAGCTCCCAAACTTTCTCTCTCTAGATAGCTCTCAAAGGAATTGGATAGATAATGATTTTGTGCTCCAAAAATGCTTAAATAAGTCATTACAACTGACTTAGATCGACACTTGGTCACCACTTAATCGTCAGGTCTATTAAAACAACATTTCAAAATATTTTGGCACATAAAACACTTGTGAGCTCGCTACCTGGTCGCTCAACTATCGGTAAAGCAGGGCATCCGACTACTAGACTGTTCGTCGAGGATGACCCGCTGGAACGACTGTCGAGTGGTAATTCCTAGATGCTCACATTTTTTCTTCTACAACTCTCAGCCTAAAAATTACACGGGACATCCTTGGTATGCTAATTGAACTTCTGACTCTAGCACAAGGGCCCCCGGATAGCTAGATTCACATCTAAACACACTTAATTGGTAAAATAAAATAAAAATACAAAGATTAAGGTTTATCACCACGTTTTGACAAACTCTTATAGGATAAATTCTAAAACGTTTCACCAATACTTTATACTTTTTCTAAGTTATTTTCGTATTTAGTGATATTTTTAGCCGTTTCATCAAAATTTTATATTTTTTTAGTTTTTCTTGACAAGATGAGTGTGAAAATATAAAAAAAATATCTAATTTGGAAACAAGTTCACTAAAAACAAAACAAATAAATTCTACTCAAAAAATCAGCTAAATTTTGCCTTTAACATATTTATTTTTAAAATTAAATAATTTTTTATATTTTTAGATATCTCTTATCAAGAGAAACTAAAAATTGTATAAAATTTTAATTTAGCTGTTAAAACGTTCATTAAAAAAATTGAAAACCAAAATAGCTGCTAAAATATTTTTAAAAAACTAATGCTAACCGACACCATAAGGGCGTTGGTTTAATGTAGGGCCACAAGTAATAATAACAACTTCTCGTGGCATATCATGATTAATGGTCAAGTCAAACTCAAAATAGTTAATTTGGAAAGGGAATTACAAATTTGGCCTTTATAATATAAGTTTACAACTACTTGCTTAACTACTATATGTTTCTCTCTCTCTTTTTTCTGCATTTTCACCAACTCCAAGGACAGCCATAGTCTGAATGAATTACAAACCGCCATTTTTCTTTCAACCAATTTTGATCAGCATTACCATAAGTGTATCTCTAACCCAATACCATATTTTAGATTATCAAAATATTATTTTTTATTTAAAAAGTGATTTTAAAGCAATTTAGACCCTGTTTTGTCTAGTTTTGGAGATTTTATAATTTTGATTTTTGAGCTTTTTGATTTTTTGTAAATTTTTTCACTGTTTGATCAAAAAATATATTTTTTAATTTATCTTCACAATAGGGTTTTGAAAATGTTATAATTTTTATCTAATTTAAAAAAAAAATCACTAAAAAATAAACTATTTTTATTTAAAAAAAATTCACAAAAGTCTTTAATGAAATTATTTTTTTCAAATTAAGTAAATTTTTATATTTTTAGGCTCATCATGCCAAGAAAAACTAGGGAAAAAAATAATCACTAAAAATGAGAAAAATTAAAAGCCAAAGCAGCTAAATAAATTTTAAAATATTATCCTAAACGGTTTTTATGCCAACTCTAAGCTTAAAAGCTTCAAATTTTTAAAATTATCCTTAAACAACTTGAAATTATCTTAAAACAAAAAAAAAATGAGGCGGCACACAAAGTTATTTCAGTATTTATAAACCAATGTCGTTTAGAAAACCTTTCCAAAGGAGTCAAACTAAGCATTGTTATTTTATAGGAAAAATTATACAAACCTCTATTAAGGTTTGTATTTAATACAGATACCCTCACATTTCGAAAATTACACTCTCGCGCATGAGGTTAGAAGTTGTATTTCACAAAACCCCTTTCTGTTGCCGACATAAGCAAATAATACTCCAAAAATTCCCATAAACCCCCAAATAACATTACAAACCCTGGTGGGCCTTAAGCCACACACACGGGGAGAGGGGGGAGAGAGAGTCAGAAGGGGTAAAGACGCACGAGGGAGGGAGGGAGAGAGACCCACCGGCGTTGGAGAGCGACGGTGATGGGAGGCGATGGCGACAAATGGTAGGTGGCGCTCTCGCTCTCTCTCTCTCTCGCTCTCTATCTCTATCTCTATCTATCTATATATCTATCTATCTATTGATCAGTGATCAGTGATCAGTGATCAGTGATCAGTGATCAGTGGTGGGTTTTCGGGTAAGGGGTCGTTGATTTGAAGATTTGCGGGTTAAAGGTTTCTTGATTTGTGG
>BRYE01000026.1:12500-17500 GCA_030159115.1 Actinidia arguta var. hypoleuca
TATTGACGTATATGGTATATTTGTGTGCATGCTGATAGCATAAAAGATGCTTGACTGAGAAGAAAGGCTCCTGGAATAAATGAAAACACTTTTAGACAATTATATTTTTGTCTATCAAGTATTAACTGCATGACATGTATTCATTGTTGACAAAACATGATTTGTGGTTGGTGGCAAAAGCCTTTTTTGAGATCTAATTAGTAAATTGCCAATTGAGGATTGTTTATAATAGAAAGTCATTTTTCCCCATAAAATGCTTGTAGAGTAGTAAAATTGAGGATAATTTATGCAAAAAGGTGGTAAAAGTCTTTAAGACCACTAACTTCTGTAAGGTAAGTAATTTGTTTGGTTTTGGATGATTTATTCACACCATTAGGGGGCATAATATAGCGTGCATTAGGTTTGATTGTGTATCTGACTGCTCATTGTACTTGAAATTGATCAATTGGCTTCATAAGTTAGGTAATGTGCCTTGTTGGGATCTCTGTTGATCATTGTGTCTTGATCGAGTTCCGGCACAAAGATTTACCGAACTTGCTATAGAGCGACAGTCCAACGGCAGTGCTTGCCCTAGCTCGATCAGATCTAGTACACTTGGCAGTTTATCCCCTTACAATTGCCCCTCAATTTGCATGAGTTGGATCATTGCTGGCCGAGGTCATGTGAGCTGGATGTTTGTGATGCTTGGTATTGGAGCTAGACAGGTAGGATATGCTAATGCCTACAAGGTATCATTTCACTGTATTGGGTTGTTACTTTGCTGTATTATGGCACCACGCGTCAATGTCTTATTAGCTTACAGCTCGATTTGGGTGTGGATGTTAAAGCGTCTCACCTACCCTCAAGGGTGGTTTAGCAAAAACGTGCGATGATTAAGCTTTCACATGTAAGCGTGATGCTCAGAGTGAAAATTTGGGCAGCCAAACGACGCACCTTAAGGTTGTGTTTGACGAGTTTCCTCGCCCTTTGGGGTTTCTCCATAAATACCCTTCTTCCCATACAATATTCATCATCTATTTTTGAAAGCATTGTATAGAGAGAGAAGTGCGTGCCTGAGTTTTGTTGCTGTCTGACAGCCATTCCTTATGCGAATTACGTTGCCAACACTATTTCTATACTTAACGATTGTCCTCATCTTCAGACCATCACTGTAAGTTTCTTATGGATCCCCTACAAGATTTTTCTTTCCTTGAATGCCTGCGACACGTATACCCTTATTTTTGTTCGATCCATTTGGGTCTTCGTGCTAGCGATGGGCATGCTCATGCGAAGGGAATGGCTGCCATTCGACGCTTCGGATCTGTTGCACATACACAGTGTGGTACGCCTGAGGAAAGATCCCGATACCCACTTGTATATTAACAATCATTATCTTCGATTTTGAAAACCCTAACATCCCCAAACAAGGTTGGTAACCAAGATCCCGGACAAAGACATGTACTTGAACAAATTTGTTTCGGTCTCAGGTAATTGGGAATTTTGGGTTGGAGATGGTCTTCAGTCCTTCCCCAGGCACAATGGGCATATCCCCAATAGTAAGTGAACAACTACGAAAGACCCTGGCACATGATTATGAGTCAATCTACCGTCACGTCATCCCACATCGAGTTGATCAACTTAGGCAAATCAAGCTTCCTCCTTTGCACATCTGAGAATGAAGTACCAGTTCCCGTCTTGGTTGCGGTGCAACTATTCCGTCAATAGTTGCCCCTATATTAATGGTCATCTTGGATTTAAAAGTTGCTGACCTCATTTTACCCCCGGGTCTACTTGCGGATGGATACAAGGTCGAACATTCCTTTATCGGAGGTGTTGGTGCAAAATCAACTTCCGAGGTGAACATGGCCCCAAAACCCAAGAATCTCGGTGCCGCTCTTGCTCCCAAGAAGTTCAAGCCTGTTGTTCAAGTCCAAGATCCCCTGCCAATCCATGTTTCAGCCCAAGATTTAGCTTCTCCTCGTCCTGCTCCCACCTCGGCAGAGCCGAGCTTGCCACCATCCCCGCTCCTCAGAAAATGCAAGGGGAAGGCACCTGAGTTGGGTCCTTCCACAACGCAAAAACAGGGGAAAAGCGAAGCATCATCTACATTGTTGAATGCAAAACAACGAAATATTGCTAAGGCATGCACATAACTCATTGATGAGTTGCCTAGTACTGAGCTCAGGAGCATTAGGAACAAACTCAAGGCATGCAAAAAACAACAGATTTTCGCTAGGGCATGCACAAAGATTGTTTAACCGAACTGTGACAAATCAAGAGGAAAGCTACATCTACGCTATAGGCATGCATACAACAAGTATTTGCTAAGGCATAACACGACTTGGTCTTCGAGATGCCTGACTACCGAGCTCAGGACTGTCCTACAGATACAAGACAATGTAAAAAGGAAGGCATTGGTAAGCTATCCGAACACCGAGCTCGGAGGTACTAAAACATGTAACATTTAGAAACAGAAATGAGCCAAGGCAAAAGCAGAGGTAAGAACGAGTATGTAAAGAGAAAAGTATTTCATAAACTTGAAAATATTTACAAGTGATCCAAATGTTTTTAACAAGTGAACGGGATGTCCAAGCCGACGGTGCCAAAGCTAAATAGTCTCGGCAGCAGATGGAGAGATGGAGATGTGATGAACAATAGACAGTTGTACTTGTGTAGGAGCCGGAAGGTGCAAAAGGTAAAGGCCATTGGTCTCCTTACCACTGCCAATCATTATCATCGTTTGAAGATCCTGAAATACACAAGGAAAAAAAAGGTTATACTGCAATTCAAATCACGAGTGATATGACTAATAGATAAAAGATTGGCAACAAAATTAGGGATATCTAAAATAGAGGACAAGAAAAGAGAATGTGTGGTATGCACCAAACCTTTGTCAGAACAGAAGAAAAAGTACCATTAGTTTTCTTAACTTTGTGAGGGCATTTATAGTGAGTATAAGATGAGAAAAGATTTGATTGACCAGTCATATGATTAGATGCACCAGAATCAATGGTGGGAACATTGGGCCCAGACCTACTATTAGCCATGTCTATAGGCGCAGATCTAAGAAGGCTTATCCGATTTCTTTATGGCTAGATAGTGGATTACCCACTGGGCCAATTTTATTTATTAGTGTTTTAGTGGACTTATTTTATTTGGGCCTATTTATTTATTTATTTATTATTTTTAGGGTTAGTTTCTGTTCTATTTAAGGGATGTTTTGTTACGATGGAAAATCAGATTATGATTGATATTAGAAAGAAAAATGATTATGTTTTCTTTTCTCTCAACCTTTGATCTTGGAGCGATGCCGAATTTATTCTGGATTCTGGTGCAATACCAAATTTTCCTTTCCCTTCTACAATTTTGGTTATCCGTTGCCACCCAACTCTGACGAGCCTCGCCTGAGTTTTCAATAGCACCAATCGAACTCTAGCAAGCACAATTTGACGCCAACCTCCTCCGCACGCGCCACCTGTGTCTCGGCACGTGAGATTTACTCTCTCCACGCGCCCTATGCCCCGACAAAGGAAGACGACGAGTGGACCCACGCACCTCACGCGCCTACGTTAGCATTGCGTCAGCGCTTACATCAGTGCCTACGCCAGCATTACATCAGCACCTACGGTAGAGAATATTCAGATCAGGGGAAAAAAATTAAAATTGCAATCAATGAAAAAAAAATAGAAATTGCAGATCAACCACGCAAGTTTTTAAAATTATGGACTTAGTTGTTTCCAACTCAGATAAGTTTTGGACTCTATTATTTTTGGTAGTACAATTTGCAAGTTTTAAATACGGTATCATATTATTCATAGGTGCTTAATCTCCATATTTGTTTCAAAAAAAAAAAAATCTGCGAAGTTTGCAACAAAAAAAAAGGTGTATCTTCCAATGTTATCATTCTGGTAATGTTATCTATGCAAAGCCTATCCTTGTCATACCACAATTTAGGGCATGTGGGTACCATTGTCCCGTTGTTGTTCCAGCTTCCCATACCAAAACGATTCATGTTTAAGGTAAGCAGAATATTTGTGGCAAAAAATTTCATCCAACTTGATTAGGTTGCCTTCACATGATATTTGGTAAAAAACAAAATCTTTGTGGTATTTTTCTGTGATGTATCCTGTAATTTCATCAGGTGTTTGGCTCTTGGAACAAAGCGAATGGCTTAGCTGAATGCTATTTTAAGGTCTTTGCCATCTGTAGAGACCTTAGGCTGCACAACGGTAATTTGCAATGACAAGACTGGGAGTCTGACCACCAATATGATGTCTGTCTCGAAGATTATTGCATTAACATGTGTAGTAATTAGTTACATCAGCGCCGCTAGTTACCTACTATGTCTTCATCTCCATGCTAAAATATTAGTTCTTACAAGTCATTTTTTATTAGTAAATCATTGGTACGCGTTATTTGTTGGGGTTGGTAATGTCTTTACACGTTATGCATATCATCTAGAATTCTTTTTCTTCATTTCTTCCTGTTATTATTAAACTTTTGTTGGCCAAATTTTTTATAGGCCCTTTTTTGTCTTGGCTCATCTTTGTTTATGGGGGCTTATTTCTCTCATTTATCACTTTTTCCTTCTCTTCAGTAAGTTTGATTCTTACGAGGGATGAAATGGGTAAAACTGTTAATTTACATGATAAAGAAATTCCCACAATGAAAGGGGCATTGTTGCTTAATTCAACATGCTTCTTTATCTGATCACCCCTGTTTTGCCTTGCATTGGAAGAATTTCCCCTAAACTTTCCATTCCCTTCCTGACAAGATATGTGTGTTTCATTCAGTACATCATGGTCCTATTACCCACTGCATACAATGTCAACGAGACAACATATGCACCCGAGGGCTTTATTTTTGGCAGCGACAGGATGGAGGTATTTATTCTTCTAATAACATGCGCTCTACTACCAGTTGTATATAGGCACATCCAAAAAAAAATTCACATAATTTTGCATAATCTTCTGTGAATCTTGTGTATGGACTGCTTAGTGTCATAATTACATATGCCTTGA
>BRYE01000026.1:52500-65000 GCA_030159115.1 Actinidia arguta var. hypoleuca
GCTTTTTCTACTACACTGAAGGGGACGGCGAGATCGTGATTCCGAAAGTTAACTCCCAGAACCATAGATTCATTTGGTAAACTGAGCAGACTTTTCGTCGCTAATTTCATAAGCTGCAGGGTCAGGTAAAAGAACGCATCCCATCTTTTCACCATCCACCAGACGGAAACGGAGAACTTGAAGGATTATGTGAAGCGATTCAACCAGGCTATATTAGAAGTTGAAGACCCCAGTGACAAGGTGGTCGTCATGGCAATGATGGAGGGACTTCGCCCAGGTCCCTTGTTCGATTCTCTATCCAAGAACGTTCCGGAGACATTGTCCGTCCTTCAAAGTAAAGCCGATAAGTACATTGCCGCGGAGGAATTGGCTGAAGCCAAACGGAGGCGAAGAGGGAAGGAGGACCACAAGAGGAAAGAGCCTGATACAAGGCGATCTGATTATAAGGACGATGAACGAAGGAGCAAGAAGCCTAATCGGGACTCAAGGCGGACCAGTGATAGGCGACCTCGTACTCCAACTCGCCGCACTGAGCTGGTGTTGCCTCCGCTTAATGCTCCCATTGCCCAAGTCCTCACAGAAATCAAGCATGAAGAGTTCGTCAAGTGGCCCTCGAAAATCAAGACTGATCCCCGGAAGAGAAACAAAAACAAATACTGCGAGTTTCACCGAGACCATGGCCATAATACCGAAGACTATTTTCATCTGAAGGAGCAAATAGCCGACCTCATCAAAAGAGGGTATCTGAGAAAGTACATTGGGGATCGCCATTCCTCTAATTCACCAGAAAGAAGGTACGGCGACAATTGACCTACTGCTGGAGACATTCAGGTAATACACGGTGGGTTTGGATCCGGAGGAAGCTCGAATTCATCCAGAAAGAGGCACGCCAGAAGTGCAGGAATGCTATCCGCAGAAGTTTACAACCTCTCTTCGCCAATGGCCGATGTCCACCCACCCATTACCTTCAACAATGATGACCTGAAAGGCCTGCACCTAGCTCATGACGACGCCCTGGTCGTTTCGGGCATCATCGCCAATTTTACCGTCCAAAGAATCTTGGTCGACAATGGTAGTTCGGCTGACATTCTGTTCATCTCCGCATTTGAAAAAATGATGATAGGGCTCGACAAATTGCAGCCCTTTATGACGCCTTTGGTGGGATTTGGAGGAAATCTGACTCATCCACTGGGATGGGTCAAGCTGCCGGTTACTTTGGGGACAGAACCTTGCCAAACTACTGTTTGGCAGGACTTCATTGTAGTTGATTGCCCTTCCCCCTACAATGCCATTTTAGGACGCCCAACTCTAGGCGGAATTAGAGCGATTACCTCAACCTACCACCTGAAGATGAAGTTCCCCACCTCGGCAAGAGTAGGTGAAGTACGGGGCGACCAGAAAATGGCCAGACAATGTTTCATTTTGGCCATGAAGATCGAGACCTTCCCTGTTCTGAATACCCAATAGCAATTACTGATCAACGTGGCGAGATGGAATCTTTGAGGGACGAGGTGGAACAGGTGGTCTTGATGGACCCCCGAGAAACTGAAAACACTAAGCCCCTTGAAGAAACTATCCCAATTTCCATCTATCCGAAATTTCCTAATCGCCACGTTATGATCGGAACAAAACTTGTCGAAGAACTGCGCAATGCTTTAGTGGAATTCTTAAAAAGAAATTTTGACGTTTTTGCCTGGTCCCAAGGCGATGTCCCGGGGATAGATCCCCAGGTCGCCATGCATAAATTACAGACCAACCCGGCAAATCCTCCAATTCGCCAAAAGAGAAGGAAATTCGCCCCTGAGCGGCTTCGAGTTATCGACGAGGAGGTCGCCAAACTCATCAGAGCTAAAGTTATCAAGGAAGCCCACTATCCGGATTGGTTAGCTAATGTCGTCGTCGCCCCAAAAAAAGGGGGAAGTGGAGAGTATGCGTGGACTACACTGATCTCAACAAAGCATGCCCAAAAGACAGTTTTCCACTGCCAAAAATTGATTTAATAGTCGACGCCACATCTAAGCACGAGTTTCTTAGCTTCATGGATGCCTTTTCGGGATATCACCAGATCAAGATGTTTCCTCCTGACGTAGAGAAAACTTCATTCATCACGGAACGAGGATTGTATTGCTACAAGGTCATGCCATTTGGTCTCAAAAATGTTGGGGCTACTTATCAAAGATTGGTGAACAAAATGTTCAAAGAGCTGATTGGAAAGACCATGGAAGTATATATAGACGACATGCTCGTTAAAAGCCTTGAAGCAGCAAAGCACGTCGCCCACCTTGAAGAAGCTTTCAACATTCTGAGGAAACACAGGATGATGTTGAATCCTTCCAAATGCATTTTTGGCGTATCATCCGGAAAATTCTTAGGGTTCTTGGTAACCAAACGGGGAATTGAAGCTAATCCAGACCAAATTCAAGCTCTGCTCGGGATGAGCTCGCCCAAAAATATTCGTGAAGTCCAGCAGTTAACTGGGCGAGTTGCCGCCCTCAACCGATTTGTTTCCAAATCGGCAGACAAATGTCTACCGTTCTTCAAAATCCTAAGAAAAAATCAAAATTTCTAATGGATAAGAGAATCGGAGGAAGCTTTTCAATAGCTCAAAGAGTATTTAGGGTCACCTCCTCTGCTTATGGTTCCGACTATGGGGGAAGAATTGTTCATATACCTCGCCGTTTCGGCCACCGCAGTAAGTGCCGTACTCATCCGAGAAGAGGACCATGTCTAGAAACCGGTGTACTATGTTAGTAAGGTCCTGATAGGTGCTGAGAATAGATACGTAATGATTGAAAAGCTCGCCTATGCCCTCCTGATCGCTGCCAGAAAACTTTGCCATTATTTTCAAGCCCATCCCATCACCGTGTTAACCGATCAACCGTTAAAACAAGTTCTTCAACGACCCGATACCTCGGGGAGACTCCTGAAATGGTCCATTGAATTGAGCGAATTCCATATTAACTACAAACCGAGAACGACAATAAAAGCCCAGGCTTTAGCCGACTTCGTGGCTGAATTCACTCACAAGCCCAATCTAGAATTCTCGGAGGAAGGGATTCGCAACTCAGAAAAAGACCTCGGAAGCTCGGAGAACAGTCTGGACAGCTCGGGGGAGAGGCTCGGCAAATGGACATTGTATGTTGATGGGTCTTCCAATCAACACGAATGCGGTGCAGGGCTTGTTCTCCAAACTCTAGAAGGTGAACAGATGGAATACGCCATACGGATTGGGTTTAAAGTCACCAATAACGAAGCTGAGTACGAAGCCCTCCTCGCCGGATTACGGGTCGCCACAAGATTGGGAGTCGAATCAATTGAAGCCTACAGTGACTCTCAACTAGTGGCCAACCAGGTTCAGGGAGATTACCTCGCCAGGGACGTACGAATGGCAGCATATTTGGACGAAGTCAAATGCTTAACTCAGAAGATCAAAAAGTTCACCATTCAACAAATCCCCAAAGAAGAAAATAGAAAAGCAGATGCCCTAGCCAATCTCGCTTCAGCTTTTGACTTTATATCAGACAGAAGTATACCGTTAGAATTCTTGTCCAAACCAAGCATTGAGGTCGCCAAATCCATATGTACAACAGAAACAAATCCGACCTGGATGGAAGAGATCGCCACCTACCTTCAGAACGGTACATTACCAGCAGATAAACTCCAAGCTCGCCGAATTCGCCATAAATCTGCAAGGTTCTGCCTGCTTCATGGAATTTTATATAAACGATCTTTCTCTGGTCCCCTCCTGAGATGTCTCCGACCTGAAGAAGCCAATTATGTGATGAGAGAAATCCACGAAGGCATCTGTGGAAATCATTCGGGGGCGAGGTCGCTGGTACGAAAGGCGATTCGCCAAGGCTACTTTTGGCCCCAGATGAGACAGGATGCAGCGAAATACACTAGGGAGTGTGACAAATGCCAGAGGTTCGCTCCATCCAGCCACCTTCCCCATACTGAGATGGTGCCAATTACCAACCCCTGGCCATTCGTCCAATGGGGAATCGACATACTAGGGCCTTTGCCTCAAGCTCCATTACAGAGGAAGTTCTTAATCGTAGCTATTGATTACTTCACAAAATGGGTAGAAGCAGACCTGCTGGCCAGAATCACGGAAAAGAATATGAGGAATTTTGTTTGGAAAGGTATCATCTGCCGATTCAGAATTCCCAAAGTTCTCATTTCAGACAATGCCCGGCAATTCGACAATGATGGATTCAGGAAATTCTGCTCGGACCTCGCCATATCACATCATTTCTCCTCGCCCGGTCACCCTCAAGCCAATGGCCAAGTAGAAGTCACTAACAGAACCATCCTCAGAAATTTAAAAACGAGATTGGAGAAATCCAAAGGAGAGTGGGTAGAAGACTTGCCGAGCATATTATGGGCATAGCACACTACTAGCAGGATTCCTACTGGTGAAATGCCTTATTCCATGGTTTACGGAACTGAATCAGTGATACCTGTCGAAATCGGAATCCTGAGTTTTAGAACTTCAAACTTTGATAAAGATAGCAATGATGACGAGCTGAAACTCAACCTCGACCTCATTGAGGAAAAGCGAGAACAAGCAGGCATACGCCAAGCAGTTTATAAGCATCGGGTCGCCAAATATTTCAACCAGAGGGTCAAACACAGATCATTCCTACCTGGCGACCTAGTTCTGCAAAAAGTTACCCTATCAATCAAAGAACCAAATGCTGGGAAATTAGGACCAACATGGGAAGGTCCTTACAAGGTCGTCAAGGTAACTAGACCGGGAACTTATTGGCTGGAAGACATGAACGGAAAAGCACTCCCCCACCCTTGGAACGCTGAGCATTTGAAGAAATATTTCCAATAACTCCCCTGGGAAAAATACTTGTAACTCCTAGATTTTATTCTGATTTTATTCCGAGTAATAAAACTTCTCCAGTTTATTTCAATAACAAAGTACAGGATGGAGGTCGCCTAATCAAGATCGCCAGTTCATCGAAAGATGACGGAGGCATCTTGGTCGCCTATTCAAGATCGCTAGTTCATCGAAAGATGACGGAGGCGTCTTGGTTGCCTATTCAAGATCGTCAGTTCATTGAAAGATGAGAGGCATCTTGGTCGCCTATTCAAGATCGCCAGCTCATCGAAAGATGACGGAGGCATCTTGATCGCCAAATTTAAAAGTCGCCAGGTCAATAAAAAATGACCTTTCCTATCCTAGTTCACCATTAATCAAAGAATTATTGAAACATTAAAGTATTGCACGTCGCCAAAATATATTCAACATTACCGAGGAGAAAATCAACATTTATATTCATGACAATTCGATTTATGATAAAGGGGGAGGGTTGTCATCGCCTTGAGGAGCTGCGTCGCCTGGAGGGTTCGCATCTCCTTTTTCGACCGTTTCCTCCTCGCCCCCTTCCCCTTCCCCTTCATCCTCCTCGTTAAGCAGGTCGAGGTTGAGACGCATTTCCTCCAAGTCTATGGCCAGGTCGGGATGGTGGTGACGAAGATGTCGTTTACAGAAGTCAAACCCTTCGCTAAAGTATTTCGAGGAGGCACTTTCGACAGCCTCGGAGAAATCTGACGAAGATTTGAATTCTTCAACAGCTAGCTTTCCTGCACGCTCTACTCTCCCCCTCAAGTCTTCAACTAAAAGCCCTGCCTTTGACAGGCTGTCGGAGAAGGAGTCCCTTTTAGCCTTTAGTTTGGCGAACTTGTCGCCGACCTGTTGTTCCCGAGCTCGGGACTCGGCCAGTTGCTGCTCCAGATCGGCGGATAACTGCTGAAGGCAAGAGACTTCAGTATCCAATGAGGCAGCTCGCCCCTGTTGAAGGCTTGCTTCCTCAATGGTCTCCCTGCTCTTCACTGCCAGGGAAGATCCGAACACAAGCGCCTGCTACAAACAAATCTAATCAGATCAAACCAATCATATTTAGCTAGGATAAAACAAATAGAAGATAGTATCAAAATGATACCTGACCGAGAGCTTGGAAAAATTTCGAGGCAGTCTGGTCCAGAGATAGCTGCCCTACCTTCTCCTGATCTGTAGGAGGGATTACCCCTCGAAGGATCTTCTCGGCCACCAAAGGGCTCCCCAAGATGGAGGCCCTCGGACCAAGAACTGTACCCAACGATGGCGAGCTTCCCTCCCCGGGACCAGAAGAAGGGGCCATCGGATGGTGGGCTGGACCAGATTTCTTTTTTGGTTCAGGAATGGGGGCTTGCCCCTTGCCTTTGGAGTCATCCCTAGACTTCGCCTTCTTGCTCAGCGAGGAGGGAGGTTCATCCGCTGGACGCTTCTCGCCAATAACCACCCCCTTTGCCGGAGGAGGACCAGATTTTTTGGATGAACTCTCACCTCGGGCTCTCTCCACCCTTTCACCGAGCTTTTTGAGGCTGATCCTCCTCGACATTGCTGCAAAAAAGAAAAAAAAAAAAGAAGAAATATATCAGACGTAAAAAAATAATCAACAAAGGGAGTAAGAATTTATACCATCCGATCTAAGCTCGGGGGATAGCTTGGAATCCGACCAGGATTCTGATGTCGAGACCGAACTCGATCCCAACTTTGAGCAAAATTCTAAGACAGGGTCTCGGATCTTTCCCCCCGACCATCTTAATAAGGTCAGGTCGGGAATTTGAGGAGCAACCCTCCTCAGTTCTTTCCTAACAGTCCCTAGATATTCTATCGAATCCTCTCGGGGCTGGCCATCTTGAAGTTCACCACGGGAAGAGCGGGACTCACCCGCTTCACCCGACGTCGATGGCGGTTGTGGATGATCGCCCTCTTCTCCCGATTCAGTAGGACCGGACGAGCTGAAAACCCGACGAAAAGCCTTGGTTTTAAAAATCATAGGGACCGCGTAGCGCCCACATTCTGCCACCGACTTAGAAATTTGGTCATAGAATTCCTGCTTGAACGACAGCAACGTAGGCAGCTCGTTGCAGCATTTATCTGAAAAGAAACCCATGTTAATACCGATCTAGTTAATCAATCAACTAACATTGGCAAAATAAAAACCGACCTGGAATTCCCCATGACCTTGGAATCCGCGGTACTCCCTCTCGAGGTTCTTCATCGAAAAGCTCCCAATTGTCCCCGGAGGCAAAGAAGAACCTGCTTTTTCACCCCTTCACGTTGCTGGGGTACCCTCCGAGGATAGTTTTCTTGTACCTCGCCTTGAAGTACAGCCACCCTTGGTCCGGCTTAGGGTTATTTGTAAGGGAAAAAATGTTCCTAAACTCGGTAGGGTAATCACAAACTTGTGAACTCGCCACAATGACACAGCGCCGATGATACTGCGCCACGCGTTGGGGACGAGCTGAGCAAGACAAATTTTATAGAATAGCAAAATTGACCTAATAATTAAAGGAATAGAAAAACAGAGGCTCGCGGGAAAGGCGGCCTCATAAAAAGCTACCTCGCCAGGGCGAGCAGAAAGTATGGTCTCGCCCTCTTCAGTGAGTCTGAGCTGTACGCCCTGAGGGAATGAATAAGTCTCCCTTAGTGAGCCGAGCTCCTCAAGGGTCATAGTGTTGAGTTCCTTAGTTACAGAGGGATGGACGTCACCTAAAGGGACGACCTCGGCAACGGATGGATCTTCCATTGGAAACCTAGGGGATTGTCTAACCTCGTCAGTAACGTACGACGAACCCTCTCCTAAATGGTCTGAGATCCACGAAGGCAAAGAATCCAAAGTTGGACTCGCTGTAGACCTATGGGACATACAACTAAAGAAAGAACGATTACTTACTGTGCTAAGAAATAATGGGCGGCCACAGGCAGAGGCAAGGAGACTGAAGGCAAGAAGAACAACTGCACGGCTGCAAGCAAGAACTAGGAGAGAGAGTGATGTTAGGCGAAAAAAGATAAAAGTGAATGGGTAGGGTCCTTTATATATAAGGAAGTGACGGATTAGATCCATCCGCTTCAATGGCCCAGATTAATCCACCTTTTGAAATTCTTTTTGAAACTTGGGCCCGGAGCCATCAATCCCGCCAAAAGTAATCATGGCGCCGCCCTTTTCTCCCAAAACTACTGTGCAGAATTTAATGCCCCATCCACGTGTCGAACCGGGAGGAGGGGTACATTTAATGCGCACCCACGTGGGTCTATAACTTTTAAATAATATTACTCAAAGGTCCCAAATACTTCGGCACTTTTGAATAGGGGGCTTCTGATGTGGGATAATTTGAACAAGTCCTGAATCATAAAATATTCCGAGCAGGGTACGTCGCCTTATATCTACAAATTCACCTTCCAGGTCGCCTTATATTGTTAATAAATTGAGCTCCATTCCATTTGCATATTTCCTCCACATCGCCATAGGGCGAGATGATCTACCTCGCCCAAGGCAGTGACATCTTCTCGAAGATTTTACTCTCCATAAGGACTCCATCTCCATTAGAGGTCAGCTATCACTACTCTTGTACTTGATCGAAGTCCATCTCCATACAGAGTTCCACCTTTACAAGAGAACTGTCTCGAATAGACTCCAACTCCACAATGATGCCTATAATCACGGACAGATTACCAGTTGGTAGCCTCCTAGTTAATCTCCAGATTGAATTGGGATATTCTCCCATGCTTATCATTCCGAGGAATTCGCCATACAACACTGACACGACTCAGTTCTCCCGTCTATATAAAGGCCGCTCCCCCACAACCAAAAAGGTACGCTCAACACAGGCACTACACTTTCATTGTGCTCTCCATACTTTATTTTCTGGTCGCCTTGGTCTGATACACACGCCGGAGGGGTTTTGAGCGGCCTCACTCCGGCCGATTACTTTTGATTCATTGCTGTGTAGGTCGCCCCAATTCAGCCGAGGTCCAATGCCGAGGCCGAGGAGCAATTCTGACTGTTGATTGCTCTCCCAGATTTTTACCACAACAGTCTTCATGATTTTAGGTTTTTTGAAAGACAATTAGGTATATAATGAAGTGGTTTGTCTCCTCTTAGACATCTTTAATTTTATGATTTGTTGAAGGAATCAATAGAAAATGCACATGCTACCTTGACCTTCTATGATTAGTTTCTTAATCATAACATATATGGTCATAATTTATAGTTAAGGATCTATTATTCTTGATATTGTGAAGTATAATAAACATTCATAATGTCTCATTTCAGAGATCAGATTTACATAAATAAAAAAAAAGAAGGGAAACATCAACTTTAAAAAAATTCAAGTTTAGAAGCAGACATATTCCAAACAAAATCAAAATTAATTTACTAATTCTTGGAATCTTCAATGCAAATGAAAGTACTTAAGCATGTTGATGTTTTATAGGTAACCAAAGTAGTAATTTTATTGGTAAATATCTATTCATTTTCTTAGTATCTTAACTATACTACAAAGGAGAAAGAACGACTTATTTACTTCATATTCATTTTCTATCTTTTGTCTTTCTTTTCTCTCCACAAATTCAATATCCCAATACATCACAATTGTGCGTGAAGGAAATTAATCACCATCGAAAAGCAATCACTTCATGTTAAATGAGACCAATTTGGGTGTGCTCATTTTGGTAACCATGTGGGATTAATTTATTAAAACAAGACTACAAATAATTGGAGAAATTCAAACCCTAATCCCACATATGTTTGAAATTCTCAGCCTTAGCCTAGAACAATTTGGAAAGTAAGAAGATAATTTTTTTTTGTTTCTCGTGGATATTCTTTTAAATGTGAATAAGATTTTTACATTTTAATATTTCTCTCGTATAGAAAAATTAAAAAAAAAAATTAAAAAGTATACAATTTTGGTCAATTTTGAATTTTTTTACTAAAGATGAAAAAATAAAAATAAAAAAACTAAAAAAATATATAAAAAAAACTATGCCAAACAAAACCTAAAGTTTTTAATTATTTAATTTACATGAAGTAGTCCGCCGCGCTCTTGTTTTGTCTTGGGAAGAAAAAGACAAACAAGAATAAGACGAAATGACTTTTTTTTTATTTCCAAAATTGAGAAATGTGGGAAGAACGTGACAGATTCATGGGCTTGTTTTGTAGTGTCTGTTAGGTTTCCAAAATGGGATTTAAGTTTTACACGGCTGTCGGATTACGGCGAACAATTGGTGACTGACATGTCATTTGGTAATTAATAAATGGTGGGATAACCCACTTTGAAACACGCATTGATTTTAACCAGGGTTAAAACTTTAAACCATTCTTGTGGGTCCCGTAGATCTATAACAATTTTTTACTTTGATTTAGGGTTACTTTGTAGAACGGAAAACTCTCCACCGTCCTCCAACTTTGAGCGTGGATCCTTTTTACAGCTTATGCAAAACCGCTCTTTGGTATTTTATTAGATTTAATTACTGGTAGCAAAAACCTTTGCAATTAAAATTAATGAATTATTTTGCTTGGATTTGTTTATAAAGTTACTGTAGACACGCAATATTTGGCAAATCAAAAATTATCAAGTGTTTTATAAAGTCATAAATTATGACTAATCAAATATTGTCATGTGCCAAAATCTGCAAGACAAAACGAATAAAATGCTGTCACATGTCAGAATGATACAGTTTTTGAATGATAAGTTTTAAGTCAATTAAAGTGCATCAATTGTCCAAATTAAATATGAGATAAATATTATTAATTATTATCTCTTAAAATTAAATAAGAGATAATTATCATTGATTATTATCTCTTAAAATTAAATAAGAGATAATTATCATCAAAAAGTTCAAGCTTATGAAAACTCACATTCCTCAACTATAAATACGAGGTGACCCTTCAAAGAAAGAAAAAAGAAACAGAAGATAAGATTTCTGCCTAAAACAAGCAAGAGAGAGCTTTGAAGATCAAGTATCAAAATCCTGAAGAACTTTCTCCTTCAATCATTTTTTGTCACACAAGTTGGAGAAGAAAACGACGTGTGATTCGGAATCAAGTTTCAAGCCATCGAGTCAACGTTTTAGAAGAGAAGAATCAGATGATTGACTTCTTTAATTAGAAATTATTTAAAAAATTATAATTCGCTCATTCTAAAACAATAAAATTTAATTTGTTACTCTAATTTTCTGTCTTATTATTTTAGAAAAAAAATTTGTGTGTATAAATTTCCATCTCTCCTCTTCTCTGCCTTTCATCTTTCCTCTTTAACAAACAAATTTAAGCAACTTCGAAATGGCTCATAAGAAGGACAATTCTAAGGATGCTCAAATGAAGGCTGGAGGCTCTAAATCTTCAGCAACTACCCACACTGGCCCGGGTGCTCAAAGTTCTGGTCCAACAACTCGAAGCAAGGCAAAGGCTGTTGCTGAGACTCTAGCTTGAACCTCGCTTCTTCCTAAACCAACTCCTATTTTTGGTTCAAATTTACTAAAGACATCAACAATTTCCTCAAACCTTCTATAAGGTAAAGGAGAAACTGTTGCATTGGGGGCAAAAGACACTACTGCAATGTTGGAGGAGGCATTCTCAAAGCCTTCTGTACCTCAAAGATTTGCTTCAAGATCTGTACATGAGATTGAGGATTCAGTTAGCTTTGACTTTAGTTCTTCCTCCGGTACTCCCCGATCAAAACTCAACCTATCGGATATCTCTATTGGTTCATTCAGCTTTGTTGCCATGCCTGTCATGGCAACAAATGCTCTTGCCATGGAAGAACAACTTGTTGTCTTAACAAAAATTATTGAGGCACTATGCAAAATGATAGAAGACTGTGATGTCCAAATGACATCCATGATGAACAAGATAGAGAGTCTGAGAGAATCAAACCAAACTACTGATAACCCTCCAAAATTAGAAGATGTTATTGAGTCTTCCGCCAAACAACAAGAGACCCAGAATAACTTACAAGTTTTGGCCGATGGATCAATCCCTATCGACCAACTAAAGGAGATCATTTTAGGTGCTATTAAGGATAAGTACGAGAGAACTCCAAAATCTTATCTCACTTATGCCAAAACCTACACTCAAAGGATTGATCAATTGAAGATGCATGTTGGTTACCAACCGCCAAAATTTCAGCAATTCGATGTCAAAGGTAATCAAAAATAACATATTGCTCATTTTGTGGAAACATGCAACAATGCTGGAACTAATGGAGATCTTCACGTCAAGCAATTTGTTTGTACACTCAAGGACAATGCTTTTGATTGGTATTGTGATCTCGAGCCTCCCATCATTAATAGTTAGGAGCAGTTAGAACAAGAATTTTTGAATCACTTCTATAGCACTTGTCATACTGTTAGTATGATCGAGCTTACCAGTTCTCACCAATGAAAAGATGAACCGGCCGTCGATTACATCAATCGATGGAGAAACTTGAGTCGGAATTTCAATGATAGGTTATGTGAGACTTCTGCAATCGAGATGTGCATTCAAGGCATGCACTGGGGTTTGCGTTATATTCTTTAAGAAATCAAGTCCAGAACCTTTAAAGAGCTGGCTACGCGAGCACATGATATGGAACTCAGCATTGCTATGAATGAAAGTCAATGACTACTTTTCCAAGATCCCCACAAAGGAGAAATCAAACCCAACAATCGAAAATGGGATAAT
>BRYE01000026.1:137500-142500 GCA_030159115.1 Actinidia arguta var. hypoleuca
ATGAGTTTGAAGGGGACGGTGTGGAGGAGGAGATTGATAGAATATCAGTGGGCAGCCATAGGAGATATGGCGAGGATAGAGGAGCTAGGAACCGGGTAGATCACAATTTAGGAAGTATAAAGATGAAGATCCCTACTTTTCAAGAAAAAAGTGATCCCGAAGCATACCTCGAGTGGGAAAAAAAGATGGAGTTGATTTTTGATTGTCACAATTACTCAGAATTAAAGAAGGTAAAGCTTTCCGCAATCGAATTCACTGATTATGCTATTGTGTGGTGGGATCAGTTTTGCATCAATAGGAGGCGGACCCAGAGTACCTCGTTCATTTGTCCTCTAAGGTGTTGTCCATTTCTTCATTGCTTTGGCCAAATATGGGGTTTGGTTTGGCCTCGGACTTCCTCTGTTCTAGTCTTTTCTTGGTCAAAAACTCTTTCAAGTGTCCATCCAATATGAGCTGATCAAGAAAAGTCTTCAAAGCTTGACGTTTCTCGGTTATGTGTCCTTTTTCATCGTGATAGGAACACTTCCACCGTTGATTGTGCCTTTTGGAGTCCCTGACTTCTTGAAGTATGGCTTATCTCGAATTCGGGAAAGGAGCTTGTAGATCGGTTCTTTGAAAACCACATTGATCCATTGCCTTGCCTAGTTCTCATAATTAATTAAGCCTTCCTTTTGCCTTTTGAACTACCCTTATTCTTGAGGAGTCGTGCCCGTGTTTCGTTCCACTTGCCAAATTTCATCCTCCAGTCGAGCAAACATTTCGACCCAAGACTTGAGGTCTCAAATATCGCCCAAAGGGCTAATCATCAGATCTTCCCAAGGTCTTTCCTTAGGAGTTAGCCTGAACTTGTAACTTGCTACTGCCAACTCTTTTGAATATTCTTCAATCTCGTTATATTCTTCAATCTTGCTATAATTACACAGAGATTCATTCTTACAATTTTTGAGTGTCAGGAGAGAGCTAACACCCTTTGGCGTGCTTTTGTGTTTATGAAGAACTGAGCTATGAATGACTCAGTGAGCTGGTGAAAGCTCCCAATTGATCCTGTGGGTAGCCGGTCAAACCATTTCAACACGAGATCACCTAAGCTCAATGAGAACACCCTGCACATTAGCGCATCCAAGTGATTCCAAAGGGCCACCATTTGTATAACGTGGGATCTCGGGTCCGACTTCCCATCATACAATATGAACCTCGACGCTGTGAATTTTCCTGGTGGGTCCATTCTCTCGATGTCTTAGGAGAATGGTGTCTGGTACCTTGGGCCTGGTTTCCTTGGCTTGGGCCTAATCGTGTGAGTTGCTGACCTTACCGGGATAATGACTTTATCAGGTGTCGCTGCTATTTAGTTATTGAGCTTATCACGCAGATCGCCTTCTCAGTTCCGCTTGGCATTGAGTGTCTCATGGAGATACATACTGGAATGAGCTCGGCTAGGCGATATCCTCCGCTTGCTCGATGCCACGGATTTACTATCGCTTCAGTTATCCAGGCTGACATGGATCTACGCTGCTTCCTATTTTGACCTTCTTGAGGCAAGAGGTTGATCCCTTGGACCTGTTCTTAGATGGTCCCCTTTCTACCGCTTGGGCGGGTTTCATTAGTCTGTTGTCAACTAGGATCTGTGCCATTTTGGCCAACTAGGTTTGTAGGCACTTGATGGTTATGTCTCGGTTGTCTCCTCCCTCAAGGAGCAACCGACTTGGTTTCTGCCTAGAGGTGGCCCTGGCTGTCTTCTGGGCATCACCGGAAAGGTTGCTGCTTTGTGATGCCATCAAAGCAGACCTTGCAAATTTCTATAATCGATTTTTCACAGACGACGCTAATTGTGGGGTGTGAGTTTAGAAAATGAGAGAAAGAAAATTAAGGATAGACACCTATGGTGGTCCTATGGCTGTGTGGCTGGCTATAGTTAATCACCAATTGGCAAGGGCCTTAGCTGTAACGCAAAAATAGTGAGATCAGCCGCCAGAGCTATTTCTGAGAAACGACTCTCGGACGATCAAGTTAGATGACTAAAAAATGTATGTAGAAAGAGATAGTCTATGCTTCTTAGGGATGAATGTGCTTACCTTTTAGAAAAATAAAGGATGAACTTATATGGCACAATTCGGCGTGTGCCTTGACGCGTTAACTTTCGTGTCAATAGACAGACTGCAGCTCGGCGCGTGTTCGAACGCGCCGATTGCTGTGTCAATGAGTAGGCAGTTGACCCAGTCAGGCTCCTAGGGCTTGATTGGTAGCTTGTTATCATGGGGGCTATCATAAAAAGCTTCGCCATGCAAGTTATCTTCTGACTCCTATATGCTTCAGGATCGTCGCCAACCGACCGTTGCCCCTCGTCCAAACTTCGATGCGGTTACTCTACCGAGCTTACTAAATAGTGACAGCTTGGATGTGATGGTAGCCTTTACTTGGATAGTGCTTGTATTCGGTAGTGTCTCGACCGAGTTCCGGCACAGGGGACTCCCAAGCGTTGCTTCATAGCTATGACTCGGTGGCGGTGCTTGCCCTAGCAAGGCCAAAATTCGTAATTGTATAATTTGTCCCCTTACAATTATAGACCTCACTTAGCATTTATTTTTCAACGAACAACATGCAGAAAATTATTTTACCCTTTTGGACAACTTCCTCTTTCCAACTCTAATTGGTATTCAAAAAGTCGGTTTACTGATTCTTTTAATAGCTTGAAGTGGTGTTTGGGTTATGGATTTGCAAAAGAAGTTATACATCCTAAGAAAAAATTATGAAAAAAGATAACAAGATTATGAAGTGAATAAGTTGTTAAATATACTTTTTAAATTTTCCTACCTTTTTTTCTTTTTTTGTGATAACCCCTCCATAATAATTTCATGATCTTAATATAATGTAAGTTGCCCCTTTTAGCTTGTATGTTGACAATTATAGTTTCAGTAATTTAGGGTTCCTCATGTGACATCTCTCTTTATAAGGGTGAGGGTTCAAATGACTAGAATATAATCAAGAAAAGTAAGATTCATTTTTATTTTTCAACAAATGGGAAAGAAACTCTAAATGGTATATGCATTATGTTTTCTTTTTATTAGGTCCACCCAATTAACCTCTTGCTTAATGACTTTATATTTGTTAGACTCAAATTAAGTTACCCACTCAAATCTTCTTTGTGCGAAGCTTTTGTGATAAACCATGTTAACTTAATGGTAAAATTGAGAAACTAGGGGGAAAAAAGAGGGGGAAAAAATTAGATTTTGAAGGCTTTTTCCCATAAAGTCCAAATCCAAAGAACAAAAGTTTGTTGCTCAAATGTAAAATATCGAATTTCATGATGGTTAGTACTTGTTTATAGCTTTTGTGATAAACCACGTTAACTGATGGAAAAATTGAAAAAGTAGGGGGAAAAAAGAGAAAAAAATTTAGGTTTTGAAGGCTTTTTTTCCATGAAAGTCCAAATCCAAAGAAAAAAATTTTGTTGTTCAAATCTTTTGCATAGCAGTATCTATTTATATAAATATCGAATTCCATGATGTTGGTACTTGTTTGTTCGTAATCACAAACTAAATAGAGATTCTTTGAGTGTTGTTTGTACATGTTAGTGGCATAATTTTTATAATGTTGCCATATTCAATTAGACATCCTCTGTAAAAACCATCCATGGACACAAATACCTCATCCAATCAATTACACAATTGTATTAAATCAATATCAACACAAGTATCTTCTTCAAATATGTTGTACTTGCAAATTTTATAGCTTCAAAAACTTAAAATGTAATCTTATTTGTGATTAGAATTACTTGCAAAGTATTTAATGTAGTCTTTTATTACTTGCGTGTACATATACAATTATGAAGACATGCTGCTCACTTCTTATTACTTCTTTTCAGGCACTACTAGATATCTTTCAAGGATGCTACATTAAACAAAGTCAACCTCAACACAGGAAATAATAAATTGGTTGAGATTTTAATGGGTAGATGGAGACAAGTGTTTGATTTTTTTTTATTTTTTTTTGTATATGGCCAATGATCTGAATAACCAAGTTATCTTTGAAACATCGTATATGAATTGTGGAAGTTTGGTATTTACCAATTATCTAATAAACAAACCTCCCTTCAACAGCATTTTAATTTTGTGGTAACCTTTGGTGGATGAGTATCCAACAAAACAACCCATTTTTATATTTATTATTTTATTGCTAATGCTTGTTTGATGTATTTTATTTTCCATTGAGGAAGTTAATTTTTTTTCTTTATTTTTTTTGAATACCAGTGAGAGACGTTGCTTATAATATTGTTCTTCCATGGCAACAACTGCACGGCTGCACCAGACATTTGAATTCTATAATTAACAACTATAATTAAAAAGATTTGTACGCTACTATTTTTATGATCCAGTTGTTTTAGGCAGGTCTGGCTTGCACTCACCTCACTAGTAATATATATTCATGAACAAAGTTTTGCAGAAGATGTAGAGTCGAATAAGCAGCAAGTTATATGTATTACAAATAATATTATACTACGACTATTAAAAGAACTTATTAAAAATAATAAAAAAAATCAAATAGAAGTAATAAGCAAAATTAGACAGTATTCTACATAAAAATAAGCAGCAAGTTGCTATAATAGAAACAAGACAAAAGTTGCTATAGTAGAAACAAAACAAACATAAATATGGATTTAAGCAACTATAATATAGAACAATTAGGATAAATGATATAAATAGAAAATGATGATGAAATAAAGTATAAAATGTTCTTAGAAATAGAAGAAAATATATAAAATGGATGAAACACAAATTATAGAAATAAATAATATAGCATAATCGAAATAGAAGAATACTTGTATAAACAATTAAGATTAATAAGTTTAAGAAAAATGGAACACACTCCCTTAAAGATCTAGAAAATTTTGAAGAAATCACTGATATAGAAAATGATGAAGAACTCAATAACATGGATGTCAAAACAACAGTAGTAAAGCAGGAAAAAAGTAAAGTTTGCGAATTTTATGCAAGAGAAATAAA
>BRYE01000026.1:147500-152500 GCA_030159115.1 Actinidia arguta var. hypoleuca
GGGTACAATGTCTCTCTCTTGATCATTGATTAATTAATTTATTTCTCAGTCAAATTTCTCGCATCCTGCTGCTATGATCCATTTTCTTACAACTAGTGTGCTGGCACTTGCACCAATACCCTAGAATTGTACAAATTGGAAATGCAGGCGAAGAATCGGTACTAGATTGTCTCCTTCAAAGGAATGGAGGCCTTTTGATATTTTTCCATCTAGGCCATTGATGTCATTTTTGAGAAATATAAGTCAAGTCCTTGTACATCTCTGTGAATTTAAAAAATGCCTGGGATGCCCCGTCATTTTTGTAGTAAATTGGCGGAATATAAGTTAAACTCGATATCCCAACCATGTTCACATGTAGTTAGCCAAAGATATCCTCTGATATATACAAGTTTGTATTTATTTTCTTGTGATTTTGAGCAGGGTTTATGATTCACCCATTGATGGTTAGTTTCTCTGTCCAGGTTCCAATCTTCTTCCTGTGCCAAATTTATGCCTAATATGGTTATGTTGTGTTTGAAGACTTCTTGAATTTTAGCCCATTTTACAAAATTTGTTTGAATTTCCTTAAAATGAAATATTCAAGTTGTAGGGTTCGGGTATAAACATCCCTCCCCCTCCCCAAGATAATTGATGTTATAGCTTGCAAACGGCGTTCTTGCATTTACCTAAAAAACGATGGGGGTGGTCTACTTGGCGTTTAAGTTTGCCTGGAACCAATGATAAATGACGGCTGGATTTGTTTTCGGCAACCATTTCAAGTAGTACGTTTTTTTTTCTTTTCATTTTTACCCGAAACAGGAAGCATTTGAAAATGAAACCAAAAGCGTTGGTATCTCTAGAATTTTTTTTGAAGGTAGCCAGTGCTTTATGCTAAAAGAAGGTTCTGCAACTGTTTGGATTACAAACCCAGGACTGGAAAATAAGTGTGAGACTAAGACTGTGTTTGAATTAAGAATTTGTGAAGAGATTTAGTGTTAAAGATTGTCTTAGCTTTTTCATTTATATCTATGGTATTGGAACTGAAGTGGAGTGATTGACCAAAACAACCATAAACTTTTTCTGACTGATAATCACTTAATTAGTTTGTAGTGTTAAAAGTTTGAGAAACCTTATGGTACTAGAATTTGGATAAATAAAAGTTTTTATAATTTATAATGAATGGATAGATTCACTTGAATTTGTGAATTTTGCATAATCAAGTTAATCTGAATTATTCATTTTGAATTATAATTTTTTTTTTTTAATTTTGGGATTGTAGTTTGTCCATAAAAGTTTCTAATGTGGGTCAATGTTTAGAGAGATTGTTTAGTCCTCCTAGGAGGAGGAGAAAAAAGACTCGTATCTATGTGGTAGAAATAAATTTATTGTGAGTTTTGCTTGGGAGAATGCATTTTATGCAGTGCATTGACAATAAATATTCACATAAAACACATAAAAATGCAAGTTTCACCACATGTGCATATGCACCGTCATTAAACTGCATAAAATGCATTGTCTCTATTTTTATTTTTAGATTTCTCGTTAACATTTTCTATTTATTAGCAAAGCAAGTAAAACTCCATTAATAGTAAGACCACCTCTGTTCATACACATTATTCACAATGAACTCTCAAGCTGTACAGTAATTACAAGAGCAAAATTGTATTTTGCCAAGAACGAAAAAAATAGAAAAAAATAGGAGGAAAGTTAGGTCAATTTTGATGATCCAAATCATTCACATGGTAGATTCATCGAAAAATATAATAATATAAAAAATTACTTTGATCGAATATAGGTCAATAGTCGACGAATATCAATTTATGTTAAGATAAATTAGTATCTTGCGTGTACCACTCATTTAGTAAGTTATAAAATAATATAGAATGGATATTCAATTGTGTTTGATTAACATGATCTTTTAGTTTTTACAGTATTAATGTATACGACAGTGTCTACAATATGAACGAATCTAGATCATCAAAATAGAAAATGTGAAAATCTTTATACATCACAGCTCTCTCTTGCCCCTTCTATTTTTGGTGAGAAACAAGAAGCCAAATTTATCAATCAATCTCATGCGAGGAATAATTGGATTGCACCGGTGCAATTCAAACATTTGGGATCAATTTTGACGATCATTCTAAAAATTAATATTATAAAAAATTATGTTAATCAAGTATAGTTTAGTCTCCGTTCAATATTGTTTTATAATTTAATAAATAAATGTGGTATACAAGATTATACTAATTATCTTAATATAAATTAATATTGATTGACTATTAATTTGTATCCAACCAACATAATTTTTACAATATTAATTTTTTAAATAAGGTCTGCCAACTCTATATGAACAATTTTGAGAATTAAAATAGATCTAAAACACGGCCCGAATGATTGGACTTTGTAGTTTATATTTGAAAACCAGAGGTGCCAAAATAACATCACTTTCAATTCGATTCGTTTCCCTCATGCTCATGCTTAAGAGAGAGAGAGAGAGAGGAACAATTGAGTGGAACGCGACTTGAATCAGACAATCTGTCAAACACGTTTTTTTGGTCTCTATTTCTTCAAATCAGGAAAGAAATTGTTTCAAAAGAGTCGTTCAAATCAGTTTCTAGAGTTGTTGAATCAAATCTTTTCGGATATGAGAAGAAGAATAGGAAGATTGAGAGAGAGAGAGAGAGAGGTACAGCTCCTCCTAGACTTCATTCGGTCATCCCTCTCAAACCACTTCTTGTATGTCCTACCTCAGCCCACACCGATCATTGGAGTCGTTAGTCTCATAAGATTTGAATTGAATGTCATTTATATAAAAATCAACTTTATCTTTATCAAATATTTATAAATACATGAACAAATCGTATTTTATTTTATAAAATAAATATTAAAAATTTTAAATGTAAATAATTTCATACAGTTGATATATATTGGCTATGTAATTTATTAATTTTTAAAATGTTCTTAGTTCAAAAGGAAATTGAACTCAAATAATGGCAGGGCATACTTGTGACTTGTTTCTTTCATATTTAACATATTATTTGCATGTCAAGTAGTTTATAATTAAAAAAATGGCCAGAGTGTGTTTAAATTAAGTGTTTAGGTATATTTAATAGTCTAATTGCTCTGATGAATTCTTGGTTTTTTTTGTACGTATAAAAATATTAAAGCTTTTATGAAAATTGTTACATATTTCTACATTTAATATGGATCTTGTTTTATACATTTCAATTAAGTTCGCTCCAAAAATATAAATTTTATAAAAAAAACTAATGTTTATAATGAAATTTATAACATTTTGGAAATTATAAATAAAAATACAAAACCATTGTGGCATCAACATTTTCTCATTTGTTTGTACACACATTATAATGAGATATTTATTTGTTCGCTTCTTTATGTGCCCATAACAAACTCCCAACAAGTTAGCGCTTAGCTATTGGGTAAAAAAGTAAAAATACCCCCAAAAAATAACTTTAGCAGTTATTTGATCTGCAACAAGATGGGAACAAATTGATCCCTGAGTGATTATTTCACAATTAATTAATTAATCCCCGTTCCAAACGCATGAGAAATTGTATGCGACTCCGTTTATAAGCCATGGGCCAAAGTCGGATACAAACAATATCGGATGAAGTGTACTGATTTCTCATGAGTCTTGTCTCCAATATAGATTTTTCTCTTGCCTTTTAGAAATTCCACTGACCTCCTTATAAGAAGTTGTCTTTTAATTGGCTTAACGGAAAAGCTAAAATTATCTTATTCCCTTCACGTGCTAAAACCAAGTTACCTCCTTACCCTCATACTCAAGGACAACCCCAACCAAAGATCCCATACTAAAGAACTTCCATTTCTCCCCCAAAACCCATTGTCGATGAGAAGTTGTCTCTATTTTTTCTATCATCTCTAAACAAAAAAACATACCCACACCCACCAGATCCCCAACTAACTCCTTTAGTTCCACCTAAACCATTGATCTCCTTTAACCGTACTATTCCCACACCCACCAGATCCCCAACTAACTCCTTTAGTTCCACCTAAACCATTGATCTCCTTTAACCGTACTATTTAACTAGCGAATCATCTCTAAACGTGGTCTAGCCATCACCACAATCGTTAACTAGTCACAAATACAATCACAAAAGCATAAACCATACTATCAATCAGAAGCAACACCTCTCCATAATACAAAACCAACAACAATAAAGCTATTAGATTTGTCAACAACCTGTTGAAGCTATATAAAAATTACAGAATCAAAAGTCAATATTTCAAACAATATGATTCTGATTGTGATGATTTAACCCATATCCATAACTTAAATTGGATTAGTTGATTATGATTTAAATTTGTAATGAGTGACACCTTGTGGAGATATGATTATAATATACTGACCCCAGTAATCGTTTTCAGTCATGTTTATACATAATTAAGTAATAATTAATCATAATGAAGTATTTATTATATATTTTTGTATTTAAAATATTGTTTCTGTGGCCATTTAAGTTTTAGTGTAGAAATTAAAAAGTATGGGCCCTTTTCTATATTTATGTTTAACCTGTTTTAATACAAAAGCTTGCATCGCAAACCCCGATAGTTCTAGATTTTCTCCACGAATCCCTTGTGAAGCCAATATATTTTTTTGGGATTTTTTTTGAGACAGTTCCTTTTCCCAGGCAATACCAGCTGTCAGCGAGAGGAAGAGAGAGCGAGAGGGAGAGAGAGACCGAGAGCGAGGGGCGTCCATCTCCGGCCACCCCTTTCTTCCATTGTCCGTCCGGATCAACCCCCGATCACCTCTCCCCAGCCCCCAACCCTCACCTCCCACCTCCGGCAGTCCCCAAACCCTTTTCCTTTCTCTCTCCTCACCCGTGGCCACCATCCTTCCTCCAGCCACCACCAAATCACCTCCTACCACCACCGATGTGTTCCCCTTCCCATCAGGAGTCCCCCGATACTTCCCATGTCGTCGATTAGTCGCTGGAACCCACACATGCAAGCCGATCTCGTTTTGAGAACCGCCG
>BRYE01000026.1:170000-172500 GCA_030159115.1 Actinidia arguta var. hypoleuca
AACACAATACCATACTAGAACATCACTATTCGGTTAATACCCTATCCTCTGGCCGGTCGGTTGTCTAGTCCCAATCCTCTCGATCTGGTCGTACCTGGTCTATAGGTAATCCCCCCGAGGGGGACAAGCATTAGCACAGGGGGGCAACGTCTTTTCCACATTGGGTCCTTACTCGGTATGGTACAATACACTACTGAGTTAGATGTCCTTTATACTCCTGATCCGAGTATCATATAGACTAGGAGCCTTAACTAGAACTAGACGTATCAGAGGTCATACTGTATTTGATTGCACGAGTTTTGAGCTAGGAAAACGACCGTTCTTTTTGCTTTCAAAACCTTTTATCATGCATCCCCCCGGGTAGGACATGGAGTCAGAGAGAATCCTGAGTTCTAAGTTGGGACTCTCTTCACGCCTTCGATACCCTACATCTACCCCGTATGGAGCTTGACTTTTCTTTTGACTTTAGTGGTTGCGACTCATATCTAGTGAGGCACACATGTGGGGAGCGACCTCAATAAAGTAACATTCATATCAAGTCTCCACACAATTCCACGCTGGCATGCTCTATTGCGTCCCCCGTACCCTCAAAGGATTGCATCAATAATCATGGGTGACTAACACCCCAGTCAAATATTCAAAACTAGTTAGAAATCATAGTTAAGATCATTCTCAATTTTAAAATAGATATTCAAGACCATGGCATATTTTGTAAAGCTTATGCAGTTCAAGAACAATTGTGTAATTTTACCAAAATTATTCAAATTCATTATATTAAAAAATACAACGGGTCACCAAATCAAAATGCAAGGAATCTCAATATACATAACAACTTGATAGAAACATAGCATGCTAAATATTTCTTCATTTGTGGGTCAAAATTTAATTTTATAAATAAGTCAGGGTAAAAAGTTTAAATAGTATCTTTTCTATGCAAAAACATAAAGAGGCTTCGTTTTATAAACTAAATAGTTATTAGCATGCCAAAATTTATATTTTATCAAATACTTAGCTCAAACTTAAGTAACCATGTGATATCAGAACTAAAAGTACATTATTTTCAAAAATACCCAAAAATACCCGAACTTCCCCCAAATGAACCCAAACATGACCAATTAATACCACAATTTTAAAAACTAATAAAGACATAACCTAAAACAATCATATGAGGCCACGCATGGCCTTACTAAGCCACCGGGGCCAAAAAATGGCCTTTTTCGACTCATGGTTAACTAGAAAACGTGACCCAAAACTCATCCGGAGTTCCATCAAAACTACTCAAGCTGAAAACAGCCTCGAGAGAATGGCCATGCATGGCCATAAAAAGTGAATATCGGCTCACCAAAGCAGCGAAGTGGTGGCTCATGGTGGAGAGCGAACCAGGGGTTGAGATGGTGCTAAGGGCAACACCTAGAAGTTGTCTAGGACATCGTGGCAATGGTGATGCATGGGTGGAAAGGGTAGATGAGTTCTGGTGAAGGTGATCACGACAGTTGTTGGCTACAAAAGGAGGGCTCAGATGGAGGCCTTCTGCCTTCCCGATGTTTTCCGTCGACATGACCCACGCCAATGAACTCCTGGATATGTGGGGAGTTGAAATAAGATGCTGGGAAGGGTAAGTGATCCAGTATGGTATGTGTTTGTTTACGAGAAAGAGAGTGATATATGGTGTTGATGAAGAGGGTAGTGATCCAATGTGGTTGTTTACTATGTTTAGTTTGAGATCAAACAATGGCATTGGGTGAAGAGGTAATAATCAAGTGTGATAGGGCTTACAAACAATTAGATGAGGTGTCAAACAATGGTATCAGGGGCAAAATTATAAAAATGTTATTTTCAAATTAAGGAAGCCAAGAGAAAAGTCTGACAGGAGAGGTCAGTGTCATTTCAGAAACCTCAGGGGAGGTATCTGGTATTATTAGAAACCTTAGGGGTGGTCAGTGTAATTTTCCCAATTATAAATGCTGAAAACTTTTAGGGTCAATTTCACTTTCACCTCTCCGAGTTTGATCCAAGTTTCACTTTAGTTATTATCGTTTCAATTTGGACATAGTAAACCTTATAGTTTTAGATGAGTTGCAATATTAACCTTGTGTTTGATGGTGTTAAATTTTGAAAGGAAAGTTAGATTTATAAGGACTAAAGTGAAACTTTGGTCAAACTCGAATGAGTATAAAGGAAATCAGCCTTTTTTTATTTTTAAGAAAATTCTTTAATTTATAATCATATTTTTATACTTTTTCTTTTCTTTTTTTTAATCTATTTTGACACACAATTTTTTTTTCCTTTTCAATTCCTCTAAAAAAAGGTCTTTTTACCAAGTGCCTTTATAAAAAATCAATACTAAGTTCACATTGCACACGCTATCGTGGAGATGTACAATCATTTTAAACATGTTAATTGATGGTCTTAAAATATGCGTTGAAAAAATCCTAAAAAAGGGTTAATAAAACATTGCACACGATTTCATGTAGATTGTACCAAAAAAATTCCTTAAAAA
>BRYE01000026.1:190000-192500 GCA_030159115.1 Actinidia arguta var. hypoleuca
TCAAATCCACTTTCAAATCCTTCTTCATTCTAAATCCACCCAAATCAAATCATTCCGCCAAACGGCCTGTAATAGCCTTTGCCCCCAGTGCTTCACTCATGATGTTTACAATCTCTACTCGAGAATCGACTTCCCATAGGTCGAAAGGGCATAAGAAATTGTAACTTGACTCTCGGGGGGAGAATTCGGTTTACGAGGTCCATGAAGTTTAAGCACTCTTGCTAATAAAAAACTAATCTAAACTAAGAATTCTAAATATTAGAGAATCGACTTCCCTAATCTTTTGAAGTCGGCCACATGAATTCTAAATATTATCTTTTTCTCACCCTTCTTTGATCCGCCACAGTGCCTTGTAATTCCAAAACTTTTCAAAAGTCCGGTGATTATTTATTTGAGTTTGCCTCAGATTCATGAAGTAAGTACCATAGCATCATATATCCAACCAACCATCAAAACCCGGTATCTGGAATAATCCAAGAAGCATGCAGTTATTCATCCAACAAATTCATACCCAGTTTTCACCCAGTAATGTAAAACACATTTTCCAACTTTCACCTCTGTTTGGCTGCTGAGAATAACGCACAATAAAATTAGACTTCAAACCTTGCATTTTTTGTGCCCTCAAAACAATAAGAATAAATGAATAAATCTAAGCAGGGGCTAGTAAGGTAAATTATGTATTGTTTTAGACTTTTTGTTCCTTAAACTTGTGGAAACAAAACAGCACGGGATTCAAAAATCTTGTTCTTAGTCTATTACTTATGGGTTTTCTCGGCAACCAAACAGACCCTCAATGCTTATTTACAAAATCCAATTCATGCATTGTTGCTTTGACAATCCAAAGGCGGAAAAAAAATTAAAGTGAAAAATGAAAATCGGGCAAAAACAGCCTATTAAGATTTTTAAAACCTAATTGTTTAAAACTTTGCCTTGTAGGGTTCTTCATCATTCAATCAATAGTAAGACAAATCGTATGATAGAATTTAAATACCTTATGACTGTGAATATAATGACTTACCTTGTGATTGCGAGCGTAAGATCAAGTTTGCCAACTAGAAGATAGAAAAATATTGATTGGAAATAAGCTGTTTTCTTCCCCTCAAAATTAGCTAATTATAAATTTTCAGATAATTAACTTTTAAACAAAATTTAAAATAAATAGTGTATACAATTAAAAATAATTTAAAATCACTATCCAGTTGATTCGAAGGATAAGATTAGATGGGATTAGAAGTTCTCGAACTATTACTGCCGGGATTGATAGTGATGTGAATATTTAGTCTTCCAATCATAACTATCCCATGTTTGTATGAGCAAGGGATTAGATCAATAGATAAATTAATTCACTCTTATCCTATGTTTATTGAAACGGATTTGGACAAGGATTAAGAGGACATTTGACCATTTTACCCTTACACAATTTAGTGCAAGGGTGGCTATAAATGACTTTTTTCATCTGTTAAGCCGGTATGAGATAACAAATGAAATTATTTCTGTCTTTGATAATGTTTTTTATGTTTCGAACAATTTTATTTTCTACTTTTTGGACTTGTCTTTTGTATAGGAATCGGAAAGAAAAAAAGCCACTGATAACAAAAGTAATCCAAGGCCTCCTAGTGAACTTGCACAATTTTATGCTTTTTTCAAAAACATAAAGAGGAAAAAAATGAAAGAAAAAAGAATTCATAAAAATAATCCAAGTTCATTTTCTTTTCTTCCTAGCGTCATAAAAAAATAGAACAATCCAAGAAGAAAAAACCTTCATATGTGAGAGAAACTAAAAAGAAAATTTGATTTTTATATACAAATACATGAAAAGGGTAGAAAAAATATGTTATATTTCAAGAAAAAAAAAGAGCAATCCAAACATAAAATGCTTTAGATGTGAAAACATTTTATATTTAATTTTTTTACTAACAAACGCTTTAAAAAGAAATGGGACCTACTAATTTCAAGGGGCTTTTTCGTTTTTTTTTGATTTAGCCCGGACTCCCATTAGTTCTGGTATTGTGTATCCCATCTCCTGGAATGGAATTGTACCTCAAATGAAAGAATATGTATCCAGTCCAGACTAATAGTCCAATTCTCAAAATCTAATTCAAACACGGGTTTAATAGAGTGAAGATGACTATTCGTCCAATCCTGAGATTAATTCCTTGAATTAAACATGTCCATAGTTTAACTTTCAAATTAATTTTTTAATTACTTTAATTTTTGATTATTTTTTATCTTTAAGATTTTTTTTAATCGTTTGATCAAAATTTTATATTTTTTTGATTCCTTTTGGTGATGAGAGGTATCTGAAAATATACAATTTTGTTCAAATTTTAAAAATAAATACATGAGACAAAAAAATTAACTAATTTATTAAATAAAAATAATTTTTTAAATATTTAATATATTTTTTCCAGTTAAATAATTTTTTTAATATTTTTTTGACATCTATAATACAAATCACAACTACGTTTGAATTCTAAATCTATCTTTCGCTATCTACGGT
>BRYE01000026.1:240000-247500 GCA_030159115.1 Actinidia arguta var. hypoleuca
TTGCTGATTGCCCTAATCGAAAGGGACGAGGGACCTTGGAAAATTCAGAAAGGGAGAAAAGAACATTTAATTCTTCAAATCAGAAGAAAGACGAAAGTCAGAGGGCGAAGACCCAAGGGTGGGTTTATGCACTCGCACAATAGGATGCTCAGACTTCCAACACTATGGTGTCAGGTATTGTTCTGGCGTCTTCTGCTTATGCCTATGTGCTATTTGTTTATGGTGCGACGTATTCTTTTGTATCTTTTGCATTTGCTAAGAAGCATGGATAGGAGTGTGTTCCTAGGGAAACTGAATTGAGTGTTGAGACTCCTTTAGGAGGTATTTTGATAACTAATTTACTCTAGTCTGTAAGTCTCGCTTAGTTCGTATACATGGTAGAGAAGTGACTTTGACATTCTTTTTGGGATGGACTGGCATGCAGCTAATTATCCTTCAGTTGATTGTCGTGGAAAAAGGGTAATATTTCAGATTCCATATCAGTCAGAATTTTGTTTGATCGGTAGCAGTATTAATACTCCTCGAATTATATCAGCTTTGCATGCTATACTCGATTGTTAAGAAAGGGTTGTAGAAGTGATTTGGCTTCTGTGAGGGATACCAATTTGGATGAGCTGAACATAGAGCCTATTCCAATTGTGAAGGAATTCCCAGATGTTTTTCTTGAGGACTTGCCAGGATTACCACCCGAGAGAGAGATTGAATTCTCCATCGATTTGTTACCCGGCACAGGACCTCTCTCTAAGGCCCCATATCGTATGGCTCCGGTAGAGTTGAAGGACAGTTACAAGAGTTGTTGGATAAGGGCTTTATTAGGCCTAGTGTTTCTCATTAAGGGTGCCCGAGTCTTATTCGTGAAAAAGAAAGATGGTAGTATGTGTTGTGCTTTGATTACAGGGAATTAAACAGGGTGACAGTGAAGAACCCTTTGCCAAGAATTGATGATGTATTTGATCAATTGCAAGGAGCACATGTTTTCTCCAAGATTAATCTTTGTTCTGGATGTCATCAGTTGAAGATTAAAGTGGATGATGTACCCAAGACGGCATTTAGGACTCGGTATGGATATTACGAATTTTTTGTGATGCCTTTTGGGCTTTACTAACACGCCGACAGCATTTATGGACATGATGAATTGGGTGTTTAAACCTTTTTTAGATAAGTTTGTGGTGGTTTTTATTGATGACATTCTGATATTTTCAAAGAGCCTAGCTAGAGGAGCTTGAAGAGCATTTGAGAACAACCTTGCAGATTTTGGGGGAAGAGAAGTTGTATGCAAAATTAAACAAGTGTGAATTTTGGCTAGATAGTGTAACCATTTTAGGCCATGTGATATCTAAGGATGGGGTGTTTGTTGATCCAAGAAAAATAGAGGCCGTGGAGAATGGAATAGACTAACTAATGTTTCTGTAGTTTCTTGGGTTTAGAAGGATATTATAAGAGGTTTGTGGAAGGGTTATCTCGTATAGCCATGCCAATGACTCGTTTGCTAAGAAAAGAGTTAAGTTTGAGTGGTCTGCAGAGTATGAGCAAAGCTTTCAAGAGTTAAATAGGCGTTTGGTGTTTGTTCCCGTACTTGTTGTTCTGACAGGAAGTGAAGGTTTCGTTATTTATAGCGATGCATCTAAGAGAGGTTTAGGATGTGTGTTGATGTAGAGTGACAAGGTTGTGGCATATGCTTCTAGACAGTTGAAAACATACGAACAAAATTACCCAACACATGACTTAGAATTGGCAGCGGTTGTGATCGCATTGAAAATTTGGAGGCACTACTTGTATGGGGTTAGATGTGAAGTGTTTACCGATCACAAAAGTTTAAAGTATATTTTCACCTAGAAAGAGCTAAATATGAGGCAAAGGAGATGTTTAGAGCTATTAAAGGATCACGACTTAACCATTAACTATCATCCTAGAAAAGCTATTGCAGTTGCTGACGCCTTGAGTAGGAAATCTTCATGTAATTTGGCAGCATTGTTTATTGATCAGAGGCATATATTGGAGGATTTGAGGAGATTGGAAATTGAAATTTGGTGGTACAAACAGGGAATGCAATTGGCAAATCTTAGAGTTCAGCCCACTTTGATTGCGAGAATGGGAGTGGCACAAGGAGATGACCCTTAGTTTCAGAAAATCAAAGATGAAGTGGAAGCGGGGTCACAAACTGAATTTCGTATTCACGAGGATGGGATTTTAAGATTTGGAGATAGGTTGTGTGTTCCTAATGACTTAGAGTTTAAAAGAGAAATCCTCGAGGAAGCTCATAGCTCTAGATGTTCGAGACATCCTGGGCGTACTAAGATGTATAGGGATTTGAAAGGTAATTTTTGGTGGAATAATATGAAGAGAGAAATTGCTCAGTTCGTTGCTCAATGTTTCGTATGTCGGTAGGTGAAAGTTGGCATCAAGGACCAGCAGGCCAGTTGCAGCCCCTCCCTATTCTTGAATGGAAATGGCAACATATTAGCATGGGTTTGTGACAGGATTGCCTAGGATGCTGGGTGGATATGATGCTATTTAGGTTATTGTTGATCAACTGACAAAATCTGCTCATTTTCTATCTATAAAGATTGGGTTCTCCTTGGATCGATTAGCTAATCGATATGTTAAGGAAATAGTGAGATTGCATGGGGTTTCATCTGCAAACAGATGGACAGTTGGAGAGGACTATTCAGATTCTCGAGGACATGTTGAGATCTTGTGTTATTGATCTTGGAGGTTCTTGGGAGCAGCACCTACCCTTCATTGAGTTTTCTTACAATAACAATTGTCAGGCTAGCATTCAGATGGCACCAAATGAGGCTCTCTATGGGAGAAAGTGTATGTCACCAATTGGTTGGGATGATATCGGTGAAAGAAAGTTGTTAGGACCTGCAGCAAACTATAGATAAAGTCCACCCTATCAGAGAGAGACTGCTCATCACAGAGTAGGTAGAAAAGCTATGCAGATATTAGAAGGTGAAAGTTGGAGTTTCAGGTTGGCGATCACGTGTTCCTTAAGGTGCCTTCTGTGATTTGGCCTGCATGGGAAAATTGAGTCCTAGATTTGTGGGACCATTTGAGATTTTGGATCGTCTTGGAGAGGTAGCTTATAGACATTAGCCTCATCACCATTACTTGCGGGAGTTTTTCATGTTTTCATATTAAGGAAGTAGGTGCCAGATCCTAATCATGTGATTAACCATGCAGCATTGGAGTTTAGAGGAGACTTGACCTATTAACCATGCAGCATTGGAGTTTAGAGGAGACTTGACCTATGACGAATAACCTATGAAAATTGTGGATAGAAAAGAACAAATATTGAGGCATCGAGTTAAACATTATGCCAAGGTTCAATGGAGCAATCACGCTAAAAGAGAGGCCACTTGGAAACTTCAAGAGGAGGCAAGGATAAAGAACGCAACGTTGGCCCCATGAAATTTTAGAACAACAGGAGTGGGGGAGCATATTCTGATTTAGGAAATTTTAGAATGAAGGTGACGTGAATTTGCATGAATGCCCCCCATGGGCTGAAATTTGAATAATATAGCCCGCCCAAGGGCTGCATCCATAAATCACCCATATATGGAAAGTATATATTAGAAAAATTATTCAGTATTGTAGACAATAGCAAACCCGGAAGTTAGATAAAACATCAAAAGGGTACCTATTCAATACATGTAACTTGAAAATTTGAAATTTGGTTGGTCGTCCCCCAAAAGAGAGTGCTGAAAGAGAAAAATGGAGAGAGAAGATATAAATGATCATTTTATTCTGGAGTTCTCGAGTGATGAATACAAAAAAAGGAAGAAATTTTTAGTTTTTTTAAAAAAAATATTTTAGAGGTTTTAAATTATTCGAAGGAGGGCATTTAAAAATGATAAGTAATTGACTGTAGAACCAATACTTCATTTTCTCATGTAAACGGTAGGATCCACTATAAATTTCTTTTTAAGGAGGGGAGAATTTAATGGCCGAAAAAAAAGAGAGAATTGTTTTTATGGGGCAGCTTTGTAATTTGTTACACTCTTGGGGTATCTTGTAATTAAGAGGGATTAGGGTTATAATCTCTTATTACGTATAATGCTCTTATATTATTTTATACTTAATGCCAGGTGAGAGAGTAGAGACGGTTTCTTTAGGACTTTCATCACAAAAGAGTTGAAGATCAATTCTTTGGAGCTAAAATCAAGTAATTCATCTTTGAGGTAAGGTATATACGTCATCTCATCTCTCGTTATAGACATTCTTTAAGCCTCTATTTTTCTGGATTGGAAATCGGCCATTCGAGAAACAATATTTTTCTTTTAATCTTAAAGATTTTAGAGGGAATATTTATTTACGAAAAAAAGGGATGTAAATGCTCGATGGTCTGTTTTTTCCTATTGGTGGCTTGATGGTCTTTGAAGGAAGTGTGTGGTTGATTTGTGTGTATTACAAACTGGAACTGTAGTTTTGATGAATTTCAATCTTGGGAATTCTATGGCAGTGGCTTAGGATGTTTGGTTAGCAGTTTTAATAAAAACAAAGGTTGTGTTGGTGTGTTAAGGATTCGTCGGTGCTGGTGCAGTATGTATATCAAGAATTGTGGATGGAACTCATCAGGTGGTTAGGCTAAACTATCCATATATTAATGTATATGTAAATATGGTCTGATTGTGTGTTAGTGTGAAGGGGAAGGAATGAATCTTAGTTAATTATATATATTTTTTTTATTGTCAAGCATTGTGGTGGTTTATGGGCAACTGTTGAAAAAAAAAAAAACACAATGGCTGAATGTCTCTTGGGTTGTTTTATAGAAAAAAAAGAAGATATTATTATTATTGTTGTTATTGTTGTTGTTGTTGCGGAGTCCTTAAGATATTGTTAATTGGTTTTTAAGTTGAGTTTTCTTGTTGGAATATAAGGAAAGTATTTGGAGAAGATACTGAAGTTTTTGGCTGCTAAGAGGTAAGTAATCCTCAACCATTGTTAGTATTTTTATTCCGTACGAATTATTGAAAAAAGAAATGTTCTTTTATTATTGAAAAATGTGATTTCGTTATATTTATATTAATTCCTTTATTAAAAAAATGGATCAAGTATGAATGATTTTGGAAATTTTAGTACCAAACTATTGCAACTCTTTGTAGCAAAATATGTCTCTCTGTCGAACTTCTGAACATAAAATAATTCAGTGTGACTATGATTCGGACCTTAGCTAATGGGGGTTAAACGTTCTCATAGAAATTAGTTTCTTTTGGGGCTTCACCACCGGCCTGTGTGGTTCTGGGTCTTGTCACGGGCTATTGTGGCCATAGTCGCAAATGCTTTAGTTGTGAAAATTGAACCATCGAATTAGGCATTAGATTTTGTTTCATAATAGTGAGTTTTATCGTATCATCGAATTATTCATTACTTTTGGAAATCTCGTTGATACTGTATTTTGTACATGCTTGAGCCAATTGACAGTGGTGATTGATCACTCACTGGGTTTTAACTCGTTTTTGTTTATTTTATTTTTTTCATATTCAAATAAGTAGATTTTTGTGGAATATTTGGGGTGAAGTGCTGAGAGTAGGATATCTATATTATTTTTAGAGGACTAATTGCTTTGTTTAGTTTTTATTCATTGGATTATGAAGATCATTTTTCGAGTATTGTAAGTTTTCAATTTAGCACGATGGATTTTGTTATTCTTTTTGGAGAATATTTTAGTTTCTCATTATTTTTTTGTGGTCTATTAAGAATTGAGATTTTTCGGCATCCTTGCATGCTCACCAGTGTGCGTGCGCTGCGTTGTGACGTGTCTTGGGGCGTGACAAAATTACATAACCCTCCCCTGAGATTTTTGACAAATGTATCAACTTCCCCCGAGGTTTGTAAAATGGCAAGGACCTCCCTTTTACCTAATTTTCCTTTTCTAACTACTCCTTCACGAGTTAAATAGAGTTTGCAGTTATCAGCATAATAATTTAATTAATTCCTTATTTTACCCTTCATATGGGTAGAAAAAAGGGAGTTTTCTAAATGCAAACTACAAGGGTCAATACTAAAATTGATTGTACAATGCACATTGCACACTTTCATGGAGAATGTACAATTCTTTTAAACATGTTAATTGATGGTTTTAGAACACTCATTAACAAAATCCTAAAAAAAGAGTTAATAAGAGAAATTTATATTTACCTTGTGATAAGTTCTTTCCAACAAATGTATATAACAAGTCGAAAGGAAAGAGCAATCAAGAAAACGACAAGAGATGAGTTTGAACCTTCACAATCTTACACAAAAAACTTCACAATCGTTGCACAAAAAATATGGTCATGTCATCTGCTAGGTGAAGCTAAACAAACAAGTCAGCAGAAAGACCAAACATAACATGGAAAGATGAAAAAGAGTAAACCAAACAAAGTCACAGGATATTAACCCTCCTCGTGGTGGTACAAAATATCCCCGTAACAGGAGAGAACGCCCACAGGGCAACATAGAACTCCAACTCAATAGTAGTCAATAATTCACATAACCACCACCGCCACCAAGAGAGGAAAAAGTTAGATTTTTTTTAGGTTTAAAAGGCATTTATAGCATTCCATGCTGATAACAAAACCATAAAAAGGCTACATAACTCTTAATTGGTGTTTGAGAAGTAAATTATGAGATGGAAATAAAGACCAACAAAATGGAGATGATAGCCTCAATCATCTTAAAAAATATCACCAAACCTGCAATGTAATTGACAATTTCATTTACGATTGACCATGATGGACAACAAAAAGGGCACAAAGCATCCAGCACACAAACAATCAAATTAAACATAAGCATTGCCGAAAATAACCTTGAAAAGCCCTAGAAGTGTGTTAATACCTTGTTTGTTCTCTTCCTTTGGAAGATTGAAGACAACTAAGCAAAAATTCTATGTTCAATATATAAATAAACTCCGTACAAAATTAAGCTAACATCACTCTAAGCAACATAAAGGAAACATATGACAATTCAACAACTTAAAACATAAAATGGAACGACACAAAAGACAGATTATGTTCATCCATACTAGTCACATAGTCATCAACCCATCTTATAATGATGTCCGAGAATAAACTTCCAAACATACAACCTATAGAATAAATTAAAGTTAAAGTAATGTGTCTGAAAGGAAAAGGAGAGTGGACAATGGACACAATACGTGATGCACTGGCCCACTTTATAGAAATTGACAGCATTAGTTGAAAAGTCCATTCTACTTCTTGTTTCAACTAATGAGCCAGATTACATGTGATTTGTAAAAACTAAATTGAGTCCTCGCTTAGAAAAGCAAACACAAACAATTGGAATGAAAGCACATAGGTAAACAAAGCAACCAGCACTCAGCCAATATCATTGGATTGGAAAATAAAAATAAAAAATCAAAGCTGAATAATTTGAATAGAAACGCGGCTGAAATTTCTATACATCTAGCAGACAAGATATGATGGGAAAAGGTTCGGTTTGCCCTAACTTGAATAAAAAAGTCACCAAGAGAAGCTACAGTATGTGAAAACAAGA
>BRYE01000026.1:255000-275000 GCA_030159115.1 Actinidia arguta var. hypoleuca
CCATGGTGATATGTATGGGAATTGAGGTTAGAAGCTCAGAGTTTCAGCTTCTTCCCTTGCAGTTTTAAGCTTTTAAAGATCAACCAAATCACCCCTAACATTTTTTCCCCTCTTTTAAACCCTCTTTTACAACCTGAAGTCGTATTCCTTCAATCTGATAACCATAGCACAAAATTATTTAGTTTTGGCCACAGAAACTATACAGATTCAACCCTAATACAGTCCATTCCCTCCTGCCCCACATTAATTCTGGGGCTCACTTATAGCAAGACACTTTCTCGCACTCATTGTATATCAGAAAATAAATAAGATAAAAGTCCAACTGAAGCATCCCATATTATGGTGAATACCTCAATGTTTTTTCATTACGCATAGTTAAAGCCTATAGAGATAAATATCAATCAGAACCAATTCAAATACAAATCTACATGTTTCTAATCATGATGACAAAGAAAGAAATTTCTGTATAAGGTAAGTCATATAGTCACGGGCCCCCACCTATAAACAAAGCCACCGTTATTATGGAAGTCAGAAGATTTTCAAATCTATAAAACAATGTAGGAATTCATAGAAAATCGCAACTACATCATCGCAACCCCATATTATCATCTTTGGTGCGGCAATCGGACTGCCTAATGTGCTTTCCACAAGGCTTTCACTCTGACATTTATCTCCAAGAATTTGAGTGTGTGCAACAGTGTTCATACCTCCTTCTATAAAGTTATCTCGTAGAACAAAAATATATCAAAACCAGCAGGATTAGAAAACTGAAGCCCAATGTGACATTCCTAACTTGAATATTGAGAGGCATAGGATCATTGACTAGTAAAATAAAGTTTCAGTTGATAAGGAATTAAATAGAGGAGTGTAGAAGGAAACTTTTAAGTTTAACAAACCATTAAACCAAGATGTTTTAATAGCCATCAAATACAAAAACTCAAATTGGCTTTAAGAAAATTAGATGTAGCTCTAGTTGAGAGTGGAGGGAATGGGAAAGTTAATGATCCACAATCAACTTGACATTTGGAAGCATCAACCAACAATGACTCAATGAGAATGGCAAAGGTGATTCTGATATAAGGTCATTGAGGAAATGTAAATATAAACAATATTGTTTTGTAGAAATATCTATGTGGGTGAGTGAGAAGGGGGTAACGTTTTTCTTCATATGAATACAGGAAAGTAAACCTAACCTTTGGAATCTTAACTCTAACTCAGCTCGAATAATACTCTCTGGAGCACCTTCCGGAACATAATCTCCATCTGCTTGCGGCTACAAAGGACACTCATCATCTTTCAATCACGAAAAAATTCCAAAAGATAGACTTGAAAGGGACCAGATTCTCAAGCATGATTTAAGGATACTTCAAGGAAAATGTTTGTCACTGGAACTACAAGGTCTATTTTACTGCAGAATTCATCTCATCCAGAGTTACCTCATACATCAGAATATCAGATGCACCAATCAAGAATCCCCAAAGAATTGCAAGAAATTTTGTTATGCATTTGTTGCAACCCTCAAACTCTTTGTTCTAGATTCACTGATATTAAACAAATTGAACACACCCATAAAATTTTAATTACCTTTTGGTGTATGAATAGAAGTGTAGGCTGTAGTAAATAAAGATCATGTGCATCCAACTCAATATTCTGGAGTTAATAAGTTCTTTCTTGCTGAAAAGAACTTCAGCATTACAAAGGTGAATGCCATGCTAAAAGCTTTGGCTGTAAAACGTGATTCATGAGAAGAAAGGGGACAACCAATGTGCCTATTGCCAAGGCACTGGTAAGCAGAAAACACCTTGGCATGAACAACACCAGATATTGCCTTTCCAAGGGATCTTACATAGATAAATATGTGCTTATACCCAACATAAATAAAACTTAAAACTATAGGCAGATGATTTCAATTATTAGTGTGGTCGAAACACTCAAGCTTTTACATTTTCTTGAGAATAAAGACCTGCTGGTCATTAACTTCATCATCAATGATAGTGCCAAACACAAATAACTCCAACAACAGTTAGAGGCATTGCAAACATTGCATTCATTAAAGTCACGTTTCATCATGCTCAGCAAATAAAATTATCAAACAACAACCATACGTAGAAGCAAACCTTTTTAAATTGGTTTTCCCAATAACAATTACAGTAGGAAGCTCGTTCATGCTTTTATAGAATTGAAGTCAGGAATTCATAGAATTGAAGTCAGGAAGACCAACCTCACAACATTGACATGAAAAGATTTGTACCATGTTATTCATAGTGAAAATTAAGACAAAGTAAGCTAAAGTCAGGTAAGATGAAAACTGAAGCAAACAAACAATTAATCAATTTTTGCCTGTGCCAAGGCGTCATAAAAAAACAACCCTTGTCTACCAATACACGAAGGGTTACTTCCGTTGACTCGTGAATTTTTTCATAGTTCCCCTTCTCTGGGTTATACAGTAAAACACACTCGTTGCATAGGGCTGAAAACATGGCTATGTGCAGAAGACAAGGCAATTGGCTGGAAACTCATCCTGCAAAAAAAAGCAAAAAAAAAACAAAGACGTAATTGTGCTGAAAATGATAAACTAAAAGGGCTACAAAACCCCACAAGCTGAATAAAGCCATATATTACCAAAATGTTTTCCCAATTCATACATTACCAAGATGTTTTAGTCATCGTTAGAGTAAGAAATATTTCTTCTTCATGTTTATGATTACGCATAACAGATCAAGGAAGACTGCAATTACACACACACACACAAACACACACAGATGTAAGTATACATCAAACAAATGTCGGGTGCTGCGGTAATCCTACTGGCACAATCTGAACCTACTAATCAAAATGGTAAACAAATGAACCAAACTGAGGGTAGTTAGTTGCAATAGAATCCTTTTTGACTTCAGGACCACCTCAAAGTTCAATTTTTTTAAGTGACTACTTTTCTTGATATCCAGCATAACAGCATAAATTCCAGATAAGCAGACATAAATTAACAAGTCCACACATACGAAGTAGAAAGAACATTCAAATTAATACCATTTCGTAAGTCATAAAGGGATTAGTACAGTTTACTCTTATGTGAACTACCCTTATAAATATGAAACCTACAGGTATCCAATTTGAGGGGTTTGAATGAAATTATGTGATACCTGGAAACCATGTCAAGGGATATGTAATTATGACACTAAGCAGTCCATACACAAGATTCATAGAAGATTATGTAAAATTACGTGCAAAAAAATTTGGATGTGCCTATAAACAACTGGTAGTAGAGAGCATGTTATTAGAAGAATAAATACCTCCACCCCGTCGCTGCCAAAAATAAAGCCCCGGGTGCAGATGTTGTTCCGCTGACACTGTATTCAGTGGAAATAGGACCATCAGTACAGAATGAAGCACATATATCTTGACAGGAAGGGAAAGTTTAGGCGAAGTTCTTCCAGTGTAAGGCAAAACAGGATTAGGATTTGGTGATCAGAGAAAGAAGCATGTTGAATTAAGCAACAATGCCCCTTTCATTGCGGGATTCCTTTATCATGTAAATTAACAGTTTTACCCATTTCATCTCTTGTAAGAATCAAACTTAATGAAGAGAAGGAAGAAGTGATAAAGGAGAGAAATAAGTCCCTATAAACAAAGACGAGCCAAGACAACAAAGAGCCTTCATAAAAAAAAAGGCAATAAAAGTTCAACAATAACGGGAAGAAATGAAGAAAAATCGGTCAAAATATCATATAGATTTAGCAGAATTCTAGATGATATGTATAACTTGATAGCCACAAACTACTAGTAAAGGGAATCAACTATAACCATATAAACTGACAGTATTGAAGAATGCATCAGCTATCATAATACCAACCCCGACAAATGTGTATCAAGGATTTACTAATCAAAAATAACTTGCAAGAAGAACTAATATTTTATAAAGGGGAGGAAGACATAGTAGGTAGCTAGAGGTACTGACGTAACTAATTACTACACATGTTAATGCAATAACCTTCGAGACAGACATCATATTGGTGGTCAGACTACCAGTCTTGTCACTGCAAATTACCGTTGTGCAGCCTATAGTCTCTACAGATGGCAAAGACCTTACAATAGCATTCAGCCGAGCCATTTGTTTTGTTCCATACATCACAGAAAAATACCACAAAGATTTTGTTTTTTTACCAAATATCATGTGAAGGCAACCTAATCAAGTTCGATGAAATTTTTTGTCACAAATATTCTTCTTACCTTGAACATGAATCGTTTCGGCATGGGAAACTGAAACAGCAACGGGACAATGGTACGCACATGCCCTAAATTGTGGTATGACAATGATAATCTTGTATAGATAACATTACCAGAATAATAACATTCGAAGATACACTTTTTTTGTTGCAAACTTAGCAGAAATAAATTTTGACAAACCAGTGCCAATTTACTAGTATTTTCGGGATCAATGAGTTTATAAATTTGCAGTGAAGACACATCACATATCTAGATTTAAACCTTGTGAAGAATTCAATACAAGTAACAGCATGAAAATAGGGCTTTAATCCATGAAAGGCCAAACTATCATTGACCAACCAGAAATGCAAGCCCAAAAGATGTGAACCTTCTTAAGTAATAAATTAGAAATAAACACAACAGCCAATTAAGAGACACGAAAAGCAATAAGGGAGATGCTAGATCACAAGTTGCCCCATAAAATTAAGCAAATAGTGAATAGGCCTAATAATGAACAATATAAATCCACACCCTCCCACACACCCCAACTCAAGAAATGGGTACAAAAATATAATTAAGCTCCCAAAGATAACGGCGCAACATACAAGTTATGGACGGTTTGTAATCCTTGAAAACTATATCTTTAGGTATTACGTTACCTGGAAGTAAAATGTAACCTATTTGATAAAGTTCCTGTGAAATTATAGGAAGGAAAAGATCACCTTAAAACTTACGCTAAATTAGATAAAAGAGTACCAATGTCAACTCACATTTCTAGAAAGAAGAAATGAAAAATAATCAAGTGGAAAGCTTGGTGGATAAATAAGAGAAGGTGAACCCTGTTTTAATCTCAAACAAACAAGTTCTCTGTAATATCTCAGAATTCTATTCAGTTTCAAATTCAATAATTAGAAGAGTCTCAGCTCATGATATGTTTTTCTAACAATGCTCTAACATCTAGAGATGACCTTGTATGTAACAAAAGCAGGAAGCATAATTTGTGTATGCATGCTACGGTTTAAGGTGCTCAATTCTTTGATACAATTAAGTCTCATGCACAAGGACACCCTAAGAACTTATCTAATATTTAGCAAGTGTTGTTGAGTGCAGTTCTTCATCGTTACAGACATCAAGTATAGCGGTTATGTTTTAAAAACAACAGGAAGCCCTTCAAATATAGCTACAACTGCAAGAGCTACGACAATCTACCCTGGTTAAATTGTAGGTCATAGATAATTTGGATATGGAATTCACTTCTCAGCATTAGAGTATAATGAAATGCAAACTGAGAAGCGTGCAAGAAGATCAAGATAAAGGAAATAATAGCATACGAAAATCGTCATGTGAAGAAAAGTATTGTACGCAAGATACACCGGAGATGCATTTGAAGTCTAAAGGTATTTGGATTGATAAAGCTAACTGCCTAAGAGTATAAGAAAAAATGTATATAACATTACAGAATGGCTGGAAGAAGATAAAATTAATAACCATATGCAGTGCGTAGAGAAGAATAAAGAAGATGCCCAAACAGAAGATGCCCGGAATCTTTAGTTTTTCTTGTTTTTAGTAAAGCATAATCCAACATCTAAAAAGTATTAAACTCGTTAGGTGGATGTTACTTGCCAATGAACTTAATATTTCCCCAACTAACTGAGACAAGTGGTTGAACTTCGCCCGGGTATATTCCAGGAAGGCTGGATCGCCTGTCTGAAAGAGCTCAGTACTTCTACAGAGCACCCAGCTTAGTCAACAGCAGCATCTGAGGCAGTACTCGCTATCCTCCCGAACCATACTCGCCCATAATCCTGTCGGACTTCAACGAGAAAGATTATGCGAACTAGCCGGTGGAAGAGAGAGCAGAAGGCGGCGGTGAGGTGGTGGGCTCCGGGGCAGCAAATGAGCTCGGGGTTGAAGTAGGGAGGAGTGGAGTTGGAGTTGGAGTTGGAGTTGGAGATCAGGACATCCACCGAAGTGTAAATTGCTTTACTGCATTAAGGGGGGTGGTCCGTTGAAAGTTTTTGTAATTGTTTTTTTTTTTCACCGTTAAAAGCATTTGGATCACTTGTAAATATTTTCGAGTTTATGAAATGCTTCTCTCTTAAACAACTCGTTCTTACCTATGCTTTTGCCTTAGCTCATTTCTGTTTCTGAAGGTTACATGCTTTAGGACCTCTGAACTCGTTGTTCGGATAGCTTACCAATACCTTAGCAAATATCTGCTTTTGACATTATCTTGTATCTGTAGGACAGTCCTGAGCTCGGTGATCGAGCATCTCAGAGAGACCAAGTAGTGTCATGCCTTAGCAAATACTTGATGTATACATGCCTATAGCGTAGATGTAGCTTTCCTCTTGACCTGTCTCAGTTCGGTTAAACAATCTCTGTGCATGCCTTGGCGAAAATCTGCTGTTTTTTTGCACGCCTTGAGTTTGTTCCTAATGTTCCTAAGCTCGGTACTCAAGCAACTCGTCAACGAGTTCTGTGCATGCCTTAGCTATATTTTGTTTGTTCTGCATGCAATAGCTAGAAATTTATCTAAGCACCTTAGCTCATGCTTAGACAAATGAAGAATTCATCTCAGTTTAAATTCATTTTGGAAAATTTTGTACTAGAAATTTTTTTGCAAACTCATGACATCAGAATATGAAATCTCAACCGAGCTATGTACTTTTTAAAGTATTTAGAAAATTACAAGTCAAAAACTCATGAAAATGATAGACTATTTGCATAGTTAAAAATATCTATATTTATCAAATGTGGCAAACAGAGGTTTGACAATCAAAAATTTAATGTACTTTTATAAATACAAGCTCGGTACAAATAAGTTACATCTTAATGGTAGTATTTCCTCAAGTTGTTGGAGTTCCAAGGCCTTAGGATGTGCTTGCCCTCGAGGTCCTTGATAAGATAAGCACCTTTGTCGGTGAGCTTAGTTATATCTTGTATGGACCTTCCCAATTGGGACCGAGTTTCCCGTCTTCCGGGTCCTTGATGTTTCTAACAACTTTCCTCAAAATGAGCTTTCCAACAGAGAATTCTCTGTGCAAGACTTTTTGGTTGTACATCTTTGCCAATTGTTTCTGATAATTGGCCATCCGTACTAGTGTATTTTCTCTTCGTTAGTCGGCAAGGGCAAGGTCCCGAGCTAGAACTTCTTGATTGTTGATGTCGGTGTAAGCCTCAGTTTGTAGTGTGGGCAGATCGACCTCTAATGGGATTACAACTTCGAAATCGAAAGTTAAGGAGTAAGGCATTTCGTTCGTTGCTTTCCACGGTGTGGTCCTTTCTCAACCCATTTACCTTTGGCTTTTTCAAGTTTTTTTTTTTTTATTCCGTTCACGATGATTTTGTTGGTCACTTTGGCTTGCATGTTGCATTGCAGGTAGTTCGACGTTGAGTTGTAGAATTCTATCTTTAGCTTGTCCAACATGTCCTTGACTTTCTGGCCCACGAACTATATTCCATTGTCTGATACAAATGCTTTAGGGATGCCGAACCTTGATAAGATGTTTCTTCGAATGAATCTTATTACACCCACTTATCTAATTTGGGATAATGGTTAGGCGTCCCCTCACTTAGTGAAATAGTATGTGGTTGCAAGCAGAAATTTCTTGTTTTCCGGAGCTCAGGGAAAGACCCCTACCATGTCCATTCCCCATTGTGCAAAAGGGCCATGAACTGGTGAGAGGAGTCAAGTCCCTAGCTGGTTGATGAATAAAGGGAGAGAAGCGCGGACGTACACTTAGGCATCTTTCTGCATGTAAGGCCACCAATACCCTTGAATCAGAGCTCAGTGGGCCAATGAACTTCCCCCGAGTGCAGTCTGCACATGCCTTCATAAATTTCGATCATAACGTCTTTAACCAGGCTTGGGTGAACACACAATAGGTAGGGCCCCGAGTACGATCTTTTGTACAAGTCTCCCGTGGGAAATCCAAAAAAGTGTTGCTCTTACTCGGAGTTTGTGTGCTTCCCTTTTGTCTTCGAACAACTTGTCCTGGCATAAAAATTCCACTATCTAGTCCATCCAGCTTGGTCCCAACTAAGTGTTAACTTATACAGTTTCCTCATGTACTTCGAGTATGGGAGCCGAGATCAGATCGACTACGAAGGTACATCTAGTTTCTCCTTCAAAAACTAATGCCAAGCCTGTCAGTGCATCTGCATGTGAATTTAAATCTCTTCCCACTTGTTTGATCTCTACTTCTCTAAATTCGATGAGGGTCTTCGTGATTTCCAAGTACTTGGCCATTTTGACTCCACAAGCTTCAAATTTTCCAGTGACCTGGTTGACCACCAGCTTTGAATCACTAAAAATATGGAGCTCGGGAACCTTTAAATTGCTAGCAAACCAAGGTCCTGCAATGAAAGCTTTATACTCCCTCGTTGTTTGTTGCGGGGAAATTCAGTCTAAGGCAGTGCTCGAATCTCGGGATCCTCAAGTGCTAGCTTGGTCGCAACTGATGTTCCTGCCGAGCTTTCCTTTTCCTTGTATGCAGAACTCAGTGACAAAATCAGCCAAGACTTGATCTTTGATTGTTGCCATTGGCAAAAATTTTATATCGAACTGTCCAAGCTCGATGACCCATTTTGATAGTCGTCCGAACAAGTCCACTTTTGTTAATCAAGGCTAGTACCAATTTTTCCAGCGACAGGTAACTCATTTGTCAACCCGTAAACGTCTTGCTAACAGCGTAGATCAAATGTTGCTCTCCATTTGCCTCCCTTAGCAATACCGAGCTAATGGCGTGCTCAGGCACAACGAGGTAGACGTAGAGCAATCCTCCCTCATCCGGAGTGAAAATAAGTGGTGGTCTAGTCAAGTATTGTTTGAATTGTTGAAGTGCAAGTTCGCATTCTTTATTCCATAAAAAACTGTATTTTTGCAAATCGTTGGGTAGTTTTTGAATTCAATGTCCTCAGATCGACAAGGTCATTGATTGCCACAATTTGCTCTGGATTTGCTTCGATCCCTCACCGAGTTACCCAGTGCCCAAGGAATTTGCCCGAGCCGACTCCAAAGGTGCACTTGGCTGCATTCAACCTTAGCTTGTGTTATTTAAGAATCGCGAATACCTCAGCGAGGTCCTTCAAGTGGTCTAATTCTTTTTTGCTCTTGACCACCATGTCGTCGATGTACGGGTCCATGGTTTTACCCATTAGAGGCTCGAACATCTTGGTGATCATCCTTTAGTATGTGGCTCCGGCGTTCAACTCGAAGGGCATGACCTTGTAGCAAAATATGCCGTGGGGTGATAAAGGCAAAGTTTTCTCTTGGTCAGGCTTGTGCATCGCTATCTAGTGGTAACCTCAGTATGCCTCCAATAAGCTCGTCCTGGCATGACCCGAGGTAGAGTCCACTAGTTGGTCAATTTTTGGCAAGGAAAAGTAGTCATTAGGACAAGCTCGGTTGAGGCTTACGAAATCAACGCATACCCTCCACTTGCCTGTCTTTTTCTTTACCACAACTGTATTGAACAATCAGCTAGGGTAAAGAACCTCTGTTGCACTTGCCTCCTGCAGCTTCTCAACTTCCTCTATCACCGCGTCCACATGCTCGGTTGCACACTTTTTTCCCCACTGCTTTACTGGTTATACCTCAAGAATGACATTCAGTTTGTGCTTGATGAAGTTTGGATCAATCCCGGGCATCTCGTAGGAGTCCATGCGAAGACCTTAATATTGGTTGTTAGGAACTCGATAAGCTCAATTCTCTTCCGCTCCCTTAGGTTTGAACTAGTGAGGAAGAAGTGGTCTGAGCTTGGCTCATCGAGATCATAGTGTACCAGGTCCTCCACGACTTTGGCCTTGGGAGTCTTGCCAACATCTTCTAGGACTTCCCGTTCCTCTTCAACCAGCTGCATCTCTTTCGTGGCAACCTTAGTGGAGACCATGGCAAGGTAGCATTGTTTGACTGCCATTTGGTCTCCATAAAGGATTTCCTCACCTCGGGAGGCGGCAAACAATTGTATTATAGGGGAAGGGATGTCAATGACAACAAACTATGTCACTAACTCTTGGGAACTAGCTCGGACTTTAAGGGTTACAATTTCCAAGAGCTAGTGAGACTGAGCGTTGAACCGACTAACGGAGCTCGAGAAGGCTTCGTCTTGGACAATTTAAGTTGCTTAAACAAATTGTAATACATCACCTCAACCGAGCTTCTAGTGTCCACCAAAATTCTCTTAACATCGTAATTGTAGACCCGTAGCAGGATGACCAAGGGATAGTTGTGGGGAAGTTGGACCCATTTGAGATTAGCCTAGGGAAGGTGATGCCGCCTGACTCGGGCATGCCTTGCTTTGGCTTCTTCACCACTGGTTTGACCGAGAGAACCTTGTGCATTTGGTAGATTATGTGGATCTCCCTCTAGATCCTATTCTCGAGATTAGGGTGATTTGGCCTAATCATGTCAATACTTCCTAGAGGCAAGTCTTCCTCCCCGGTATCGTCTCGTTCGTCATTGCCTTGGTCAACTTTGGATTGGGTCTGACATCAACTTACTTTGCTAAGTCTTTTCCTGATCAACGTACTCTTCCAAGTGTCAAGCCTGAACGAGATGATCAAGAAAAGTCTCAAGGGCGCGACAATTTTTCGTTTTTGACCCCCATCTCCTCGTGAAAGGTGCATTCCCACCTCTGATTGCGCTTTTTGGGATCCCTTCTCACGGGAGTTGACTTTCAGTAGTATGGCTTGCCTCGGATTCAGGTGAGCAACTTGTAGATTGGTTCCTTGAACACCACGTTAATACCCTGCCTCACCCGATCTTCATTGTTTGCAATTCTTTCCTTGTGCCTTTTAAAGGAGCAACACCCTGGGAAGAAGACCCCAAAGTTCATTCTGCTTGCTTGACGTCATCCTCCAACCGAGCAAACATTTCCACCCGAGACATGAGATCTTGGAGGTCAGCAAGAGGGTTGAGCATCAAGTCCTCCCACAACTTTTCGCCTAGGGTCAATCCGAGCTTATAACTGACCATGACGAGCCTTCTGAGCACTCCTCGATCTCGTTGTAAAGCTCCCAATAGCATTTGCAATAGTTGCAGAACGATTTATTTTTGCCCTTGCGGAGCATCAGAAGAGAGTTGACACCTTTCAGGGAGCTTGTTGAATTTCTTCAGCCCGAGGACGCCTAGGTTCGATGGAAACACCATGTACAGTATTGCGTCGAGGAGATTCCAAAGTGCCATCACCTGCCTAAAATGGCTGATGTGCGACCTCGGGTCTGACTTCTCGTCGTACAAGGTAAGCTTTGGGGGATTGAACTTCTCCGAAGTATCCATTCCCTTTATATCCATTGCAAATGGGGTCTGGTATCCATTGCAAATGGGGTCTCGTCGTACAATCCTTAGTTATTGATCTCTCTAGGAAGATGGTTTTTTTGACCACTGTTATTCTGACAAGCAACTTTGACCGCAAATCCCCATCTTCTCAGCTTCGCTTGGTGTTGAGGGTCTAACAAAGATCTATGTTGGAATGGGTTCGGCTCAATAGTATCATCCGCTTTCCCATAGCCACGATTTTGTTATCACTTCGGCTTTCAGCCTCAGTGTAGGAATCATCTTGTTTTCCCTTTTTGCTACTCGAGGTGGGTATTCTAGTCTGGTGAACCTCACCTTGGACAGTCCTTCGCCATCCCTGGTGACTGACTTTATTAGTTTGTTAGCCAATAGTACCTGTTGCATTTCCTTTATTTGGACTTCCAGGCACCTTATTGTTGCGTCTCGGCCATCTGACCAGACCTTTGCCCGTAGGGACCTTGGAAGCCATCTGAGCATTGGCTAGTAGTTTATTTCCTCTCACCCAAAATTTTGGGCACGAGAGGATGGCCTCATCGGGTTTCTAGACTACCTTTACCACCTCTGGTGTTTTTGGATGCCATGAAAGATGTTTTTTGCATGTCTATGGTCGATTTCCCACATGCGGTGCTAGTTGTGGGGATGTGAGTTATAGAAATGGTAAAGAGAAAATCGAAGACAGACACCTGCAGTGGCTCCACGACGGTTGGCAGTGGTTGTAGGCTTGCTGGACCGAGCTGCAAGACAAAAAAATGAGAACAGCCACCGGAGCTGTTTTGGGAACGACTCTCCGACAATCAAATTAGTGACCGAAAGTTATATGAGAGAGAGTATGTTTAAGGCATTAGATAACAAGTATTGCGTACCTTTGGGTGAATAAGACCTGGCCTTATATAACACAATTCGGCGTGTGGCGGGACTTGTTGACTACTGTGTCAGTGAGTAGCCTTCGTCTCGATCCAAGTGAGCGAGCTGTTAGAGGAGACCTCGCCCCTTGATGTGCCTTGAGATTGTCGCCGATCGTTGCGTCTCCAGACTCTCCACCAAGCTCTGGCACAAAGATTTCGCCAAGCTTGCTATAGAGCGACATTCCAACGTCTGTGCTTGCCCTAGCTCGGCGAGAGCTAGTACTTGGTATTTTATCCTCTTACAATTGCTCTTCAGTTCACATGAGTTGGATCATTGCTGGCCGAGGTCATGTGAACTGGATATTTGTGATACTTGGTATGGGAGCTCGGTATGGATGGTCTGCCAATGCCTGCAAACTGTCATTTTACTATATTGGGTTGGACTATGGATGACACTGTACTGGGCTGCACTGTGGCACCACGCGTCAATGTCTAATTAGCTCAGTTTGGGCTCAAATGCCAAAGTGTCTCACCTACCCTTAAAGGTTGTTTGGCGAAAATGCACGACGATTAAGCTTCTGATTGGCTCGGAGTGAAAATTTGGCTCGCCAAACGATGCACCTTAAAAGGTGTGTTTTCCCGCCCCTTTGGGCTTCCTTTATAAATACCCTTCTTATTACCGGATATTGTTCATCATCTATTTTTGAGAGCGTTGTAAAGAGAGAAGTGCGTGCTTGAGTTTTGTTGTCGTCCAACCGCCATTCCTAATGCCGATTACGTTGCTAACGCCAATGCAATTTTTGTACTCTAACGACTGTCCCATCTTCAGGCCATCACTTAAGTTTCTTAGGGATCCTTTGTAAGATTTTTCTTTCCTTGAATGCTTGCAATGCACGTATACCCTTACTTTTGTTTGACTCATTTGGGTATCCGTAATTTCAGAATCCCCAATGTTTTGCATCTGTAGTAGCGTCTACGATTTGTTGATTTTGGGATGTCTGTTGATTTTTTCTATGGTCGCCTATTCGACATTGATGGGCGACTGTTAAGCTTTCTGATTCGGGTTGCCCCTAACCCATTTTCACGAGTCTAAACTGAACTCATAATTTCTAATGGCCCTGGTGTATTGAACAAATGTATTGAAAAATCTATCTTATAGGATTAAGGTTATACCCCGTCAAGCCCTTCTGATGCTGAGATAAGAGGAGGACTTGAGAGTTGTCTCTTAGCAAAATGTAGATATACCTCGTGGGACAGAACTCAGCTAACTCTTCTCAAATGTTAAACCTCGTGGGGCAAAGCTTAGAACTCGGCTAACTCTGCACCCATAATGTCTATCGTTTATATCGTTGAGCTCACTCTTACTATTTTGCTTATGTTTTCAGAACATGGAGTTGAACCGAGTTCAACTATTAGTGCATGACGAATTTGCAATGAACAAGTTTAGGAGCGATCACAGCATTCTCGACGATGTTCGGATAGAAAGACTGGGATCCAACAAGGATGCTAACGTAGAAGAGGGACATGGGGACCACATCCTAGTTCACACATAGCTCATCCACCAAGCTGACCTTAGGTTCCCCATTATTCCAATGCTGAAGGAAGTCATGGCTCGGTGCCGACTTACCTTCATGCAAGTGTCAGTTAACTTCTCTGGAACGTGCTCACGGTGGACATGATCATGTGAAGGGATGTCATTCGACGCTACGGATTTGTTGCACATATAAAATGTGGTACGCCCGAGGAGGGATTCCGATACCCACTTGTATACCTACAATCATTTTCTCCGACTCCGAAAACCCCAACAACCCCAAACAAGGTTGGTAACCGAGCCATGACTTCCTTCAATATTGGACTAATGGGGAACCTAAGACCAGCTTGGTGGATGAGCCATATGCAAACCGGGATGCAGTCCCCAAGTCCCTATACTACATTGGCATCCTTATTGGATCCCGGCCTTTCTATTGCACATCGTTGGGAATGTCGTGATCGCTCCTAAACTTGTTCATTGCAAATTCGTCATGCACTAGTAGTTAAGCTCGGTTCAACTCCATGTTTTGAAAACAAAAGCAAAACAGTAAGAGTGAGCTCAACTATGTAAATGACGGACATATGGGCGCAAAGTTAGCCGAGCTCTGCCCCACAGGGTTTAACATTTGGGAAAAGTTAGCCGAGCTATGACCCACGAGGTATATCTACATTTTTCTAAGGGACAACTCTCAAGTCTTCCTCCTACCTTGAGCCTATCTCAACAATAGAAGGACTTGGGGGTACAAAACCCTAACCCTATAAGATGGATTTTTCAAGGCTTATTTTAAATACAACAGGGTCATCAAAAACTACAAGTTCAGCTCGGCCTCATGAAAATGGGTCATGGATAACCCGAATTACAGAAACTCAGAAACTTAACAGTCGCCCATCAATGTCGGATGGGCGACAACAGATAGAATCAACAGACAAATCCCAAAATCAACAAATCACATACGCTACTACAGATGCAAAAAAAACGGAGATTCTAAAACTATGGAGACTCAAATGGGTCGAATAGAAGTAGGGGTATATGTGCATCACAGGCATTCAAAGAAAGAAAAATCTTGCAAAGGATCCATAAGAAACTTAGGTCTAAAGAAGGGTACAGTCGTCAAAGTACAGAAACGGCATCGGAATCGGCGTTGGCAACGTAATTAGTGTCAGGAATGGAGGTCGGACGGCTACAAAACTCAAGCACGCACTTCTCTCTCTATAATGCTCTCAGAAATAGATAATGAATAGTGTTTGGGAAGAAGAATATTTATAAGGAAGCCCAAAAGGTGAGGAAACTCGCCAAACACACCCTTAAGGCACGTCATTTGGCGAACCAAATTTTTACTTTGAGCCTATCAGGAGATTACAAGTGGAAGCTTAATCGTCGCTCGTTTTTGCCAAACAACCCTTAAGGGTAAGTGAGACGCTTCGGTATCCGCGCCCAAACCGAGCTCCTAGCTATCAGACGTTGACGCGTGGCGCCATAGTACAACAAAATAACATCCAGTACAGTGAAAGGACAGCTTGCAGGCACTGGCAAACCTTCTCTGCAGAACTCCCATACCAAGTATCACAAACATCCAACTCATGTGAATTGAGGGGCAATTGTAAGGGGATAAAATACCAATACTAACTCTGGCTGAGCTAGGGCAAGCACCGCCGCTGGACTGTCACTCTATATCAAGCTCGGCAAAGTCTCTGTGATAGAGCTTGATCAAGATGCAATGGTAGGCAGTGATCTCAAGGCACATCAGGGGACAGAAGGTGACTTGCACAACGAGATCTCATCGAGACGCTGGCTACATGACAGACTAACTACTAGTTGTGCCTTAGTAGCGTGGCTGGGTCAGCTGCCTACTCTCTAACACAACAATCAACGCGTCCCGACGCATCCCGAGTTGCAGTCTATCCAGTGACATAACAGTTGGCGCGTCCAGACACATGTCGAACTGTGCTATATAAGGCCAGGCCTTATTCATTCAAAGGTACGCAACACTTGCTATCTCAAGCCTTAAACACTTTCTCTTTCTAGAATAGTTCTGGCGGCCGTTCTCATTGTTTTTTTCTTGCAATTCGGTCCTACAGCCTACAAACACCGTCAAACACCATCAAACACCATCAACTGTCGTGTAGCCACCATAGGTGCTTATCTTCGATTTCCTCTCTTCCATTTCTATCACTCATAATACACCCACAATAGTGTCTTTGGGTTTGAGCTTGAAATTGTCTTTTCAGAAAAGGACCATAGAAAATTTGGACAAACTGGAGTTGTATGTTAAAAGCACTTCAATAATATTGTATTTGCATGACTTCAAACACTCTCTCTCGTCAAAGACCCAAACTTCTCTGCATGTTCTGGAACCATATTGTATGTCGCTCCTCATCGACCCAGTGTATGAATTCGTCTATCTCAACATTGACGACAAGGCACTCACAGCCCATTAAAGAACCTTCACGTCGCCACAAAAACCCATCCTAGGTAACCAAAAATTTTAAAAAATGCATCCCAACAACGAAGCCCCAAAATCATCACCTCGTTGAAATTTATATGCTTGATCATAGTCATCATATGATAGAGAAATATGCGATGTCATATACACATGTATATAAACAATAGATATTATATATGTTAACACTTCTACGTACTCACCATTTATTCCCAATTGATGCTCATGTGGTCTATTTTATGTCAACCGGCAAATGTGTATAATGTGTATTGTTGTAATGAACATCAAACCTTTTTCCATTTTCAGGAAAAAAAACAATTTATTTTAGATAGGTTTTTAAATCTATACAATCCTGTAAGAAAATCTACCAGCAATTCTATGTATACGTGAATATATAGTATGAGAAAGATATTAAGGACGGTAGCGGTGGTAGATAGAGTTAAGTGTTTACAGACGTTTGTGTTGAAAGAAATTCCAACTCAAAGAAGTCCCCGGCATGCACGTGCGTGAGTCATCTCCTCTTTTTTTTTTGGGTGGACCTCTTGTCCCCCTCCGTTGAACATTTTATGTTCAGTTAAAAAAACTTGGTAGTAAAAAATAATCATACAATAGCACTCTGCACCCAAAGCATTTCGCCAGACAATTACTGTCAATCTGTTTGAAAAGAACCAGGAATTTAAATTGCTCAAATCAGTGTCACCAAAAGAACTATAGAAATCTAGAAGACCAAATCAACATGTGTAAAATTTTATTGGGAAAGCAACCATATATTATTGATAAGAGATATAATGAGTTCATCCTGACATGCTAGTTAATTTACTACATGTTAATATGCTAGAATTTAAAACTTACAACACAAGTAGCAATACCTGCTGCAATCTATCGTACCAGGTATGCACATCCAGTAGAGAGAGGGAGAAAGGGAAAAAGATCAGCGGGCCCAGGACTCACAAATCAATAAAAATTCTAATAGCTTCAAAAAATAGCAAGATTTCTACAGATTTCCATGTCCATATTTTATAAAACATATATGGATATGTAATGTAAATTCGATTCATAATCCCATACAAAGCAGTCTTTACTACAAGGAAGCATAAATGTTACAAATAAGCATAAAAATGACTATTTAATATTAAGCGTCAACTAAGCACACAGTTTGATTGCAGTACTGCAAAAGGAAAATCAGAGAAGTAAAAAAAAAAAAAGCAACAAGAAACATGTATTGAAGAAAAGGAAACACTGAAAGAAAGTAGCTCAACAAATCTATTCACTATTTATGTGATATCTCAATATTAGATCTCAGAAACTTACTTCTAGAGCTTTTTCAGCATTCATGTCCGTAATTACTCCTCCTGCTGCATTAGCAGCCAATATCATTAGGATAACCTGTAACGTAACATGGGTTACGGTAAGAATAAAATATTGCCATGATAGCAGAGGATATAGGCAAAGACCATAGTAAAATTAGCTGCTAGGTTCGGCCGTCTTTTCATGAACCTTGTAGCACTGGAGACGGCAAAGAGGGAGCTTCGACTTAGAATCTCGAAACTTGTATGAATTGGTACAAAATGGGCCAGTTCCAGCGCGTGTCTCTCTTGGAGGATAACTGAAAATACAGATAAAATCGTCAAACCACTATCAAACTAGCATCTGAAGCATTTTGTGTCCATGTGATTGAGTGTGGTAATAATTTCAAGAAAACAAACACAGACAGTAACAACAAACAAACCTAACAATGGAAAAAATAAAGGGGAAAAAACAAGAATTGACTCTGAAAGGGGGTGGGGTGGGGGGAAGGGGGTGGGGTGTTGTCCTTGGAGTGCATCATCATATCAAAACAAGCTTTTAACTAAAAATTGACTCTGACATTGATGGAAAAAGAAAGGGGACCCCAATCCTTTCACTAAACCAAGATGGCCCCAGGAAAACGAATTGCAAAGCTTCAAGGCCTACAACAGCCCAAAAGCGAACCCCAATCCTTTTACTAAACTTGTATCAAATCTAACCAAACCAAAATCTTTTATCAAACCATGTACAAATGAAATCTTTAACGAAATCAACTTTTTACTCGAACTTTGATGAAACTTTAAAAAGAGCAAGGATTGGAGTGAGTTTTCTTTCATCAAAAAAGGTAAAAAGGGGGGTTGGAATTCTGTAAGAAGATCTGATGAAGCGAGAGAGAGAGAGTAATGCTTGGAATGCATCACACCAAACCAACTTTTAAACAAAATTTGACTGGACTTGAAGAAAAAAAGGGAGTAATGGGATTGAAGATGGCCAAAAGAAACTCGTTGCTAAAGAAAATCACGGATAACGGAAGACAAACCAGAGGCAAAAGAAAGAAAGTTTAAGATGAATCCATTCTTTCATCATATCCACTTTAACACTCAAACTTTGATGACATTTGAATAAGACTAAAGATTTGAATGGGTTTTTGTTTCGTCAGAGATAGTAAACAGAGGTTTAAGTACCCATATTTTGGGGATTATGTGAGAAGATTTGATGAAAAGATTAAATAAAAATAAGGATCTGAATTCATCAAAACAAATCAAATCCCACTCGAATTTGATGGAAAAAGAACGGAGTGATGATTGTATTGAAGAACGGCCACTGCGAGTCTGCGACTCACTACGATCTTTCTGATCAACTAAACAGAGGCAAGAAATAAAATCACTGAAACAGACTTGGCGTACGCGTCCTCCATTGAAGAAGCAAATCGAGCTAGCTGGAGCGTTTCTGTGACTATCACCAATCGTTCCTCCATCTCCATTGATGTTTGGTTAAATCTGGGGTCGGTGTTTTTCTCGCTAGAAACTAGAGACGTCACAATTAAAGTGACGTCACGATCGAAGACTAGGCGGCTGGACGCCCTCTTTATATTTTTTTGGGAAAATTTCAGATCAGTGGTAAGATCACTTAATATCAATTACCCGATCTGACTGAGAATAATATATCGGAAGATAGTGAGTTATAATTAACATCACCTCCCATCGCCTCGTCGGCAAAGACCACCGTCAGTCGCCAGTCGCCAATGTCCTACGCCAATAATCATTGGATTTAAATCCTAAAAACCAAAACCCCACGAATCTTCAAATTACTTTCATATATATAGATATAGATATATAAACAAAAAGAAACGCAAGAATCAGATCACTTTCACCATCTGCGAATCAATAAAATCAAAACCCAAAAATCTTTAAATCGAGGAATCTACAAATCTTCAAATCAATAAACCCAAGACCCATAAAGTCTTCAAATCAAAACAACTAAAACCCACAGAACTTCAAATCAAGAAAACCCAACACAACAAATCTTCAAATCAATAAAACCAAACCCACAAATCAAGAAACCCCAAACCCTCAAATCCTCAAATCAACAAACCCCTTACCCGAAAACCCACCACCGATCACTGATCAAGAGAGAGAGAGAGAGAGACCGACCTACCATTTGTCGCCATCGCCTCCCGTCACCGTCGCTCTCCGACGCCGGTGGGTCTCTCTCGCGCGCGCGCGTCTTCACCCCCTCTCTCTGACTCTAACTGACTGACTCTCTCCGTGTGTGTAGATTAAGGCCCACCAGGGTTTGTAAGGTTATTTGGGGGTATATGGGAAATTTGGAGTTATTATTTGCTTGTGTCAGCAACAGAAAGTTTTTTTGTGAAATACAACTTGAAACCTC
>BRYE01000026.1:285000-297500 GCA_030159115.1 Actinidia arguta var. hypoleuca
AGTCAAACTAAAACTCCTTAGGATCCCTATACTTACCCTAATAGGAGACCTAGCGTATATATATGTGTGTGTATATGGGGCTGTCGATCCTAAGATTTTTGTGAGAAAAATCTTAGAGCCCATACTCTAGAAAAATTGGTTAAGGTTGAGAAAAAAGTAGAGAAGATTTTGGGTATAGGAAACTAGAAAAACAAGTCCTAAAGTGTTTAGGACTAGGATTTTTGAAAAAACTAGGTTGCTAGAATTTTGTAGGCAGCAGCCATAACAACAGTCACAACCCACACAACAAGCTACTGCAGATAGGAACTTGCAACCATAGCAAGCAACTGCAGGCTGCAACGCACAGCTAGCCACCCAAGCCCCGTAGAGGCTGTAGTGATTCAGGAGAGGACTGCAACGATTCGTCTATTGATCCTTGATTAATCATCATGTTTTTTCAAGGTATCTCGAACCCCCTCTTGATTATGGTTTATGATCTAAAAAATAAAAAAAATAAAAATTAGGCTTTTGCTTTGGGATACGATCCCCTTCAGTTATAACTAACCCAACCGATTGGGTGGTGATCAAGTGTCGATCTAAGTCAGTTGGAATGGCTTATTTAAGCATTTTGGGAGCAAAAAATTATTATATTTCCAATACTTTTGAGAGCTATCTAGAGAGAGAAAGTTTGGGAGCTTGAGATATACCTTTGAGAGATCTTTGATCAAGTTCTTCATTGATTCTCAAGAACTAATTTAATTCAATCATTGAATAAATGTATGGTGATTGAAGTTATTGTTGTGATTCAAGGCAATTGTTGGAGATGTTATGGGCTTCATAGATTTGAGGTTCTTGGATAATAAAGAGCCAAAGCATGAAAAGTTTAACATGGATTCAACTTCAAGACAAGCTTGACAAGGGTGATGGATTCACTAGGGTTGAGGTGTCTTGTTGTATACTTTATTGGTGCTTCTCTCTCTCTCTCTCTTTCTCCCATGATTTTTCCCTTCCTTGAGTTTTCACGTAGATCCTCGTATTTTTTACATTTTTGTATTTCAATTCCGTTATTGCTTTAATTGTGGTTGGTTTGGGTGAATTAGATTAGAGATTGATTTTATTGATCCACTTGGTTGAAAGTCTTTTGGGCGCCAAGTGTTTGATATATTACTTTGTAAGAGGTTGTAATTTGTTAATTAGGGCGATTCGATAATCTAAGGTTTAGATTTAGTATAATTGATTAATAAAGCTAAGAGTTTTCTCAAACGATTAAAAGGTTCACTAAACATGAAAAAATTAAAAATTAAAGCAGAAAAAACCCTCTAAACAAAGACAAACTGAATTTGATTGAATTGTTTTTAACAACATTAATTAAAACCCTTCATTTATGTTTGAATTATGAATTTGTCCAAAAATTTCATCAAAATAAAAGGAAATTATATACGAAAATATAGCTTATTATCATTATTAAAAGGAAACTGCGTAACTAATTTTCTTCTTGCATTGCACCCAAAGCTCCTACACATCGGTAGGGTGTTTCGCACCAGCAGGATCCATAGTGGTTTTGGTGGAGACTTGACGTAGATAAAAGAAAGGACAATGTGAAGAAAGATCGGGATGGAGATGGACCATAGAATATTGGATAGTCCACTTTAAATTATTTTTAAATTGCTTACTGATAATTTTGCCAAGTTAAAATTTTAAAGTGGTCATCTTCGAGGGTGATTTTATTGGGATTCAAGAATTTTCTCTCAAGCCCCAATTTTTTTTTTGGATAATTTTGGATAAATTTACTAGCCTGCCTTTAGGTTTTTAATAAATACAGTCACATTTCTAGTGATTTTAAAATAGCATTGACTTTTCAAAATTTCTTCTACGAGCTATTTTTTTGATAATTTTTTTAATAAAATTATAAGATTATCCTTATTTTTAGGGATTTTATATTTTTTTCTCAACACAACAGTTAGAATTGATAAACATTCTCTCTTTTTCTTTTGAAAATAACATTATTTATTCAACTATCTTATAAAATTAATTATTAATTTAATTTACTATTGATAAAAAATAAAAATGTGATAGTTTATAAATATATGGTATTTTGAGAAAAAAATTAGAAACACTAAATTTAAGGGTAATATTGTTATTTTTTTTAAAAAATTAACTCCATGAGAGAATTTTGATAATTGTTTATCAGGGAAAGTAAGTGTTACTTCAGAAACTATAGGAAAGATGGATGTAATCATAGAAACCTCATGTAGATGAGTTAAATTTATCCAAATTACATAATAGGACTAGAGAGAAATTTTTGGGTACAAATAGAATTACTCCATATTTAACTAAGCAAAGAGTTGGATTCGCAAAAAAGGACTAGCAAATTGGGACGTGAGGAAATTCTGATCATCTCTATTGTTGTGGTAAAAATCTGAAAGAGCAATCAACAATCAGAATTGCTCCTCAGCCACGGCACTGGACCTCAGCACAAACTTGGGCGACCTGCGCAGAATAGAACAAACGTGATTGGCCGGGGTGAGGCTGCTCAAAATTACTCCGGCGTATGAATTAGACCAAGGCGATTAAGAGATAATTAAAGGCAATATGGGCGAGCACAATAGTAAAAGTATTTATGGTGCCTGTGTTAAGCGTACCTTTTTATAATGGGGGAGCAACCTTTATATAGACGGAGTAATGATCCGTGTAAGTGGATCACGGGGAGTTCCTCGGAAGGATAAGTATGGGATAATATCCCAAAAATATTAGAGATAACATAAGAGGCTGCCAATTGAAAAACAACCTGCAATTATAGGCATCATGATGGAGCTGGAGTTTAATGGGGATAGTTCTCTTGTAGAGGCGGAATTCTCACGGAGGAGGACTCTAATCAGGTGGAGGAATGATGGAGAAGGAGCCTTATGATAAAAGACTTTTAACAGAAATAGAGTCCTCGTGAGGACAAGTCCTCACGGAGAAGATCTCTGACCCGGTGAAATAGATGACCTATGGCGATCTGGAGGGACCCATGTATGTGTAGGCGAAATGGAGCTTCGCTGTCTTTAACAATTTTGGAGACCAAGAATGAACCGAAGTCGCGGCGTCGTGAATTTTAGGGTGACATGCGCCACTTAGAATATTAAGAGGTGGTGTATATTTTTCCCACATCAGTAGCCCCCTACTCGAAGTGTCGAAACATTCAAGATCTTTGAGTAACCATTAAGTGCCAACCCTTGACCCACGTAGGCATATATTAATGATGCACCTTTTTTGTTTGACACGTGGATGTTGGCATTAATAACTAGAATAAAGTCAGGGCAAAACAACGGCGCATTAATGGTGACTTTTGGCAGGAAAGGTGAACTCCTTAAAGAAGGCTTTTGGCGGGAAAGACGATTATGAGCTCGAGATTCAAAAGGTCACGCGATCTGAGATGTTGGAGCAGATGGATCTCAGCCCTTGGAATCTCCTATATATATATATAGGGGATCCATCCATTCATTTATACCTTTCTGCTTCTGCTACCAAACTGCTGCTACCATTCTGATTTTCTCTTCGCCCCTATTTGTGATCGCCTTTTTACCTTTTAGTACAGTAAGTACCTTAGTTTCTACTTTTATTTTTGTAGTTTATGTCCCATAGGCCTAAAGTAGTTACTCCATCAGACTTGAATTCCTTGCCCTCTTGGATATCCGATCATTTAGGAGAAGGATCGTCATATATTATTGACGAGGTAAAACAATCTCCTAAATCTCCCATGGAGGAAACCTTAGTCCCTGAGGTCGCCCCCTTTGGTCGCTATTCATCCCTATATGGAGAAAGAAGCCAATATTATAACCCTTGAAGAACTAGACCTACTTAGGGAGACTTACTCTTTTCCTCAAAGTGTACAAATTAGACTTCCCGAGGAGAATGAAACCATAACTTCAGCTCGCCCTAGTGAGGTGGCCTTTTATGAGGCCTATTTCTAAGCGGGCCTCTGCTTTTCTATTCATCAAACCATTAGATTAATTTTAATATTTTCTAATATCTGCCCTGCCCAACTCGTCCCCAACGCATGGCAAAGTATCGTCTGTGCAATGGCATTACGGTGAACATATAAATATTCTATGACCCTATCTGACCTAGACACGAAACATCAACATCGTTGGATGATGCGGGTGAGTTCCGCCCTTCCCGTGGTGAACACATCCAGCAAGACAGTCATTCCCGAGATGAATCAATAGAATACATAGGAACCCCTAGGAAGGAATTGAAGAGGATTCTACCTCATATCCCTGATCTGATCTTGCTAAGATGGTCAGGGGAAAAAGTTCGAGATCCCACTTTAGATATTTCACCAACTGTCTCGGGATCAAACTCGGACCCGACATCAGAACCTTGGTCGGATTCTGAGCTAACTCCTGAGCTTAAATCGGATGGTATAGATTCTTGTTTATTCTTATCGTTCTTAGTTTCATATTTGATATTCGTGCGTTACTTTGCAACTATGTCAAGGAGAATAAACCTCAAAAAGCTTGGCGAGAAAGTGGAGAAAGCTAAGGGCGAAAGCTCGATGAAAAAGTCTACTCCCGTTAAAGGGGTTGTAATTGGCGAAAAACGTTCAAGGGATGATCCCTCCAGCTCGCCCAGTAAGAAGGGCAAACCTGGAGATAGCCCCAAAGGGAAAGAGCCCGCCATCGCATTTGAGCCCCAAAAAAAGGTAACCAAGCCTGATGAATGTCCAAGGGGCACCACTTCTTTGAAGCCCAGGGAGGGGAGCTCGCCATCCTTGGGAACTGTCCTCAGTCCTGGGACTTTTATTCTTGGCAGCCCCTCCATAGCTGAGAAGATTCTCCGATGAGTGATTCCTCCTTCGCACCAGAAAAAAGTGGGATAGCTGTCCTTGGATTAGACGGCCACCAAATTTTTCCACGTCCTCGGCCATGTACTACCTCGACTCTGTACTCATTTCCCTTTTGTCAAGATATATATTTGCTCGTGTGGATCTAAAACATTTATTTATAGTAGGCGCTTGTGCTCGGATCCTCCTTGGCAGTTCAGAGCAGGGAAATTGTAAAATAGGCATCTCTCCAACAAAGGCGAGCTGCCTCTTTGGAAAATGAAGTTTCTCACCTCCAGATGTTGTCTAGCGATCTGGAGCGACAATTAGCTGAGGCTCGAGCTCAGGAGCAACAAGTCAGCGTTTAGTTTGCTAAATTAAAAGATAAAAGAGATACTTTTGCCGACAAGGTGGAGAAGTCAGGGATTTTGGTGGTGGAGTTAAGAGAAGCCATGACCCGAGCTAAAAAATCTGTTGTGGAAGAGTTCAAATCTTTGTCGGATTTCTTGGGGGCAATTGAAGATGGTGCTTCAAAGTATTTTGGTGAAGGATTTGATTTCTACAAACGGCAACTTCGTCGCCATCACCCCAAACTTATCATTGATTTGGAAGGCATGAGTCTCGATCATGACTTGCTCACCGAAGAAGGGGAAGGGTTGAACGAGGAGACTGGTGAGAAGGATAAAGGTGATACTAATCCCCCTCCCTCTTGAACATATATATATATATATATATATATATATATATATATATATATTTTGGAATGGCGATGTGTAATCCATTTTTAATGAATAAGCATTTTACTCATGCAATTTTTGTTCATACTGGTGTTAATTACCTATCACTTTACATGAATAAGTTTGATAATTGAAACGACGAAATGATTATCCAAGTAGGCGACTGGCGACCTAATACATTCGCAATAAAAGGGCACCCTTGATTGTAATGGCGACCTTTTTAATGACGATAACAAATTTGGAAATATGGCGATGTAAGTCGGCTTTAAAAATTATAAGGTGAAGAAGAGACTGTTCATAATGATAACGGCGACCTCTACAATGGTGATGTCCGCAATGGTGATCAAGATGCCTCCGTTGTTTTATAACGAATTGGCAATCTTGATTTCCGCGACATCCATATTGGCGATTAAGATGCCTCCGTCATTTTGTAATGAACTGACGATCTTAATTTTGGTGATATCCGCGATGGCGATCAAGATGCCTCTGTCATTTTATAACGAACTGGCAATCTTGATTTTGGCGACATCTATATTGGTGATCAAGATGCCTCTATCGTTTTGTAATGAATTGACGATCTTGATTTCAGCGACATCCATATTGGCGATTAAGATGCCTCTGTTGTTTTATAACGAATTGGCAATCTTGATTTTGGCAACATAAAACCTGTAATTGGTGATAAATCGGATAAATTTTATTACTTGGAATAAATTGGCGATTATTACAATTGCATTGCTCAGGCGATCTAATTGTCATGGCGGCTAGATGTATTATTGGTAATATTTTTTCAAATACTTGGCATTCCAAGGATGAGGGAGTGGTTTCCTTTTCATGTCTTCAAGCCAATAAGTCCCTAGTCTAGATATCTTGACGACCTTATAAGGGTCTTCCCATGTTAGGCCTAGCTTTCCTATGTTTGGCTTCTTAGTAGATAGGGCGACCTTTCTTAGGACCAGATCGCCAAGTAGGAAGGATCTGTATTTTACTCTCTAGTTATAATATTTGGCGACCTAGTGCTTGTAGGCTGCTTGACGTATTCTTGCTTGCTCTCGTTTTCATCAAGGAGGTCAAGGTTAAGTCTCAATTTGATTTTATTATTTTTCTTGTTGAAATTTGAGGTGCTGAAGCTCGGCATTCCGATCTCGATAGGTATAACTGATTCTGTCCCATAGACCATGGAGTAAGGTGTCCGGCCCGTATGAATCCTGCTCTTTGTATGATATGCTCAAAGTATGCTTGTCAGGTCTTCTACCCATTCACTTTTAGACTTCTCTAGTCTTGTTTTTAGATTCCTTAGGATGGTCCTATTGGTAACTTCAACTTGGTCATTGGCTTGGGGATGACCTGGCGAGGAGAAATGATGCGAGATGGCGAGATTCGAGCAAAACTATCTAAACCCATCATTGTTGAATTGCCTGACATTGTCCGAGATGAGAACTTTGGGAATCCCAAATCGGTAGATGATACTTTTCCATACAAAATTCTTTGTATTTTTCTCAGTGATCTTAGAGAAAGGCTCTGCCTTTAACCACTTAGTGAAGTAATCAATGGTGACGATCAAAAATTTTCTCTATAACGGAGCTTGAGGCAAAGGTCCAAGTATGTCAATTCTCCATTGGGCAAACAGCCATAGGCTAGTCATTGACACTATTTCAGTATGAGGGAGGTGGCTCACGGGAGCAAACCTTGAGCATTTATCACACTTTCTTGTGTATGTCACCGCATCATGCTCCATCCAAGGCCAGAAGTTACCTTGTCGAATTGCTTTTCTTACTAGTGACCTTGCCCCCGAAAGATTTCCACAATGCCCTCATGAATCTCCCTCATCACGTAATCAGCTTCATCAGGTCGAAGGCATCTCAAAAGAGGACCTAAAAAAGATCGTTTATATAAAATTTCATGAAGAATGCAGAACCTTACAAACCTGTATTAGATTTGACGAGCTTGGAGTTTATCAGTTGGCAGTGTGCCATGTTGGAGATAGGCGATGATTTCATCCATCCATGTTGGGTCTGCCTCCACCGGACAGACTGGTTTAGTGATATTAATACTTGGATTGGGCAAGAATTCCAAATGTATACTTTTATCTGACATGAAATCAAATGCGGAAGCAAGGTTGGCTAGAGGATCAACCTTTTTATTCTCCTTTCTGAAAATTTGGTGAATGGTGAAGTCTTTGAATTTCTTGGACATTATTTTTACTTCGTCCAAATAGGCTGCCATCAGCGTGTCTTTGGTGAGGTAATCTCCTTGAACTTGGTTTACTACCAGCTGCGAATCACTAAAGGCATCCATGGAATCTCCTCCTAATCCTGTGGCGACCCTTAATCCGGCGAGGAGAGCTTCATATTTGGCTTCGTTATTGGTAGCTTTAAACCCAATTCGTATAGCATACTCCATTTGTTCTCCTGACATGGTTTGGAGGACAAGACCTGCACCACAGCCATGCTGGTTGGAAGATCCATCTACAAATAACATCCATCTACCAAGATCCTCATCCAAACTCTACAGTGTTAGAGTTTCTTTTTTCGGGAGAGCCATATCTAGTTCTGGAGTGGCTTCATGAGTGGCTTTAGCCACGAAATCAGCTAAGGCTTGGGCCTTTATCACCATTCTTGGTTTGTAATCGATATGGAATTCACTCAGCTCGATAGACCATTTCAGAAGTCTTCTTGAGGTATCTGGTCGTTGGAGAATTTACTTTAAAGGTTGATTAGTTAGCACGGTAATGGGATGAGCTTAAAAATAATGGCAAAGCTTTCTGGCGGCGATCAAAAGGGCAAAGGCGAGCTTTTCTATCTTCAAATATCTGTCCTCAACATCCATCAAGACCTTACTAACATAATACACTAGTTTTTGAACTCGGTCCTCTTCTCGAATAAGCACGGCACTCACCGCAGTTGGCGAGATAGACAAGTACACAAAAAGTTCTTCGCCATGGTGGGAACAACAAGCGAAGGTGGCGAGCCGAGATACTCATTGAGTTGTTGGAACGCTCCTTTTGATTCTTCTGTCCATTGAAAATCTTGATCTTACTCAGATTTTTTAAGAATGGTAAGCTTCTGTCAGCTGATTTGGAAACAAATCTATTAGGGGTGACAATTCACCTAGTTAACTCCTGAACTTCATGGATATTCCTAGGCAAGCTCATCCCGAGTAGAGCCTGAATTTGATTCGGGTTTGCTTCAATCTCTCGTTTAATCACCAAAAATCCCAAGAACTTTCCAGATGATACACCAAAGATGCACTTGGAAGGATTTAACATCATTCGGTATTTTCTTAAGATGTCGAATGCTTCTTCAAGGTGGGCGATATGATCGGCTGCTTTGATGCTTTTGACAAACATATCATCTATATATACTTCCATGGTCTTCTCAATCAGCTACTTGAACATCTTGTTTACTAATCTCTGGTATGTCGCCCCAACATTCTTTAATCCAAATGGGATGACCTTGTAGCAGTATAATCCTCATTCCATAACAAAGGAAGTCTTTTCCACGTCAAGGGGGGGAACATTTTGATTTGGTGATAACCACAGAAGGCATCCATGAAGTTGAGGAGCTCATGCTTGGACGTGGCGTCAATTATCAAGTCAATCTTTGGCAACGGAAAACTATCTTTTGGGCACGTCGCTTTGATCAGTGAAATCAACGCATACATTCCATTTTCCCCCCTTCTTAGAGGAGACGACAACGTTGACTAGCCATTCTGGGTAATGGGCTTCTTTAATAACATCAACTTTGATTAGCTTAGCCACTTATTCTTCTTCAATAACTTTTAGTTGCTCGGGGGCGAATTTTCTTCTTTTTGACGAATTAGAGGATGTTCGGGGTTGGTGAATAATTTGTGCATGGCGACTTGAAGATCAATACCTGGACATTGCCCTATGACCAGGTGAAGACGTCAAAGTTTCTCTTCAATAATTCTACTAAAGCGCAACGTAGTTCGTCGGTAAGTTCGGTTCCGATCATAACGTGGCGATTAGGATATTCTGAGTGTATGGAGATTGAAGTAATTTCTTTAAGGGGTTTGGTGTTTTCGATTTCTCGGGGGTCTAGCAAGATAACCTGTTCCACCTCGTCCCTCAAAGGTTCCATCTTGCCATCGTCGATCTGTAATTGCTATTGGACATTCGGGGCTAGGGAGGTTCAACCTTCATAGCCGAAATGAACCATTGCCTTGCCACTCTCACCTCGCCCACCCCTGTCGAAGTGGGAAACTTCATTTTTAGGTGGTAGGTTGAGATGATCGCCTTGGTTCCTCCTAAAGTTGGGCGACCTATAATCGCATTATAGGGTAAAGGACAATCTACCACGATGAAATCTTTTTGAACAGTGGTTTGGTGAGGCTCTGTCCCCAAAGTTACTGGTAACTTAATCCATCCAAGCGGATGTGTCACATTCCCTCCGAAGCCTACTAGGGGAGTATGGAAGGGGTGCAGCTTGTCGAGACCTATCTTTATTTTTTTAAATGCTGAGATGAATAGGATATCCACCGAACTCTCATTATCAACCAAGATCTTTTGAACGTTGAAATTGGCGATGATGGCTGAAACAACCAAGGCGTCATCATGAGGGAGGTGTAGACCCTTCAGATCATCATTGTTGAAGGTGATAGGCGGGTGAATGTCGATCATTAGCGAGGAGAGGTTACATATTTCTTCAGCTAGCCCACTGGCCCTCTTGGCATGACTTTTACTGGACGAACTTGAACATCCTCCAGATTCAAATCTACCATGGATGACTTGTATATCACCAGTGGTTGGTCTGTTGTTGCCATATCTTCTTTCTAGCGAGTTTGGTGGTGGACAATCAGCAACATACTTCCTTAGATATCCCCTTTTGATAAGGTGGGCTATTTGTTCTTTTAGATGCAAGCAATCTTTTGTGTTATGGTCATGGTCTCGATGGAACTCACAATACTTGTTCTTGTTCCTCTTTCGAGTATCAGTTTTAATTTTTGCAGGCCATTTGATGAATTCTTCATACTTAATTTCTATAAGTACTTGGGCGATGGGAGCGTTGAGGGGAGGTAATATCAATTTTGAGCAGCAAGGTGGAGAAGGGGTCACCTTTCGTTGGTTCGTCTCGAATCTTGGTCAGGCTTCTTGTTCCTTGTTTCGTCCCTATAATCAGATTGCCTTGTGTCAGGTTCCTTTCTCTTATGATCATATTTCTCTCTTGGCCTCGGCTAATTCTTCAGCGGTGATATACTTATCAACTTTGCTTTGAAGAACGGATAAAGTTTCTGAGATGTTTTTGGACAAGGAGTCGAATAATGGACCAGGGCGAAGTCCTTCCATCATGGCCATTACCACTACCTTGGTTAAATTGTTTCACATAATCTTTCAAGTTTTTCATTTCTTTTTGGTAAATGGTGAAGAGGTGGGAAATATTTTTCTGCCTGAATCTACAGCTCATGAAGTTGGCAACGAAGAATCTACTCAGATCGTCAAAAGAGTTAATGGTTTCAGAAGATAATTTTCAGAACCATGACCTTGCCGACCTCTTTAATGTGGCGGAAAAAGCCTTGCACATGATTTTGTCAAAGTATCCTTGGAGCGACATCAAATTCTTGTACGAATCCAAATGATCCATGGGGTTTGTTTTTTCTTCATAAATTTCGAGCTGAGTAGGTAGCTTGAACCTGGATGACACCCTGGCTCTCATTATTCTTGGTGTGAAAGGTGACTCAGTCTGTCTGATCAAAGTATCTACAGTTACTAGAGCGCTGATCCCCATATTGATGGCATTAAGGTGAGCATCCAGATCCCTGATCTTCTGGGATGTGGAATTATCTCGGTGCCTAGGTACATGATCGGTCCGACGAGGAGACCTTCATCTCCTAGCTTCCTCATCCTCCAACTCCGGAGTTTTGCTGGATGACCATGATTCTAATGAAGAGGAGCTCATTTCTCATCAGAGGCGGGGACTAGGAGAACGCTGCCTATCCCGTCCTATACTATGGTGGCTCTAGAATTCATTGTTATCTGAGAGATGAGAGCAGTGCGGAGGTGCTAGAGGAGGAGGTGGCAAATTAATTGTGGCAAGGTGTTGTGTTAAGCGGGCATTATTCTCATTCATGATTCTCATTTGTTCGGCCATACCGTGTATCTCACGGTGAAAGCTCTCTAGATTCGGAGCTTGGCTAGTGTTGGCCATAGGACGAACTCTGTTATCTAAAGGGCTGCTGACATTTAGTATGGGCAACCAACGGCTACGCAAATGCATATAAGGTTGAGAACTGTCATTCCCACAAACGGTGCCAAACTGTTGTGATAAAAATATGGGAGAGCAATCAACAGTAAGAATTGCTCCTCGGGTTTGGCACTAGATCTCGGCACAAACTTGGGCGACATGCGCAGAATAGAACAAACGTGATCGGCCGGGGTGATGCCGCTCAAAATCCCTCCGGCGAATGAATCAGACCAAGGCGATCAGGAGATAATTAAAGGCAATATGGGCGAGCACAATAGTAAAAGTGTCTGTGGTGCCTGTGTTGAGCATACATTTTTGTAATGGGGGAGCGACCTTTATATAGACGGAGTAATGAGTCGTGTGAGTGGATCACGGCGAGTTCCTCAGAAGGATAAGTATCGGATAATATTTCAAAAATATCGAAGATAACATAGGAGGCTGCCAATTGGAGAACAACCCGCAATTATAGGCGTCGTGATGGAGCTGGAGTCTAATAGGGATAGATAGTTCTCTTGTAGAGGCGGAATTTTCACGAAAGAGGACTTTGATTGGGTGGAGGAATGATGGAGAAGGAGTCTTATGATAAAAGACTTTTAATAGAAATAGAGTCCTCGTGAGGACAAGTCCTCATGGAGAAGATCTTTGACCCGGCGAAATAGATGACATCGCCCTATGGCAATTTAGAGGGACCCATGTATGTGTAGGCGAAATGAAGCTTCGTTGTCTTTAATAATTTTGGTGACCAGGAATGTATCAAAAACGTCACTACAAGAAAAATGT
>BRYE01000026.1:307500-312500 GCA_030159115.1 Actinidia arguta var. hypoleuca
ACTGCATAACACAAGTTGTTTGTCAGCTACAAGAGAATTCCCCTGAACCAGAGCTTGCAGAAGGAAAAAAATTACACAGAGCTTGGCCAGTTCCTCCCTAAAGTTGTAACTGTCCGTCCAATTCGAGGGAACGAGCTCTCTACAATCGAAGTGAAGTGCTCATATGATAGCTAGAGAACAACTGTGACAATGAAATGGCAGTAATGAGTAAAGAGAAGTCTCATTTTCACTCTGAAGAAACCTCTCAATGCCCCACGTTTATATAGGGGCAGAGGGGAGGCAAAGGGACCGTGGGTGCACGGAATATGAAGAGTTCGTCATTATGACGGAGAACCAAGGGTCTGCTAAAGGGGATGAACTGACCCTCATTATGGCGGGATGTAAAGAGCTAGCTGCCAAAACAAAACGAGTGAGATCCACGTTTGGGAACAAAAAAAGGTGGACTGAAAAGTCACGCACGGATGACCGCCACTAGAAGCAACATAACTCACACATATCCAGTTCACATGACCTTGACAAACCATTTGACCAGCTCATGCAAACTGAGGGACAATTGTAATGGGATAAAATATACAATGATAGAATCTGGCCTTGCTAGGGCGGGGGCCTTCAATGAGTTACCACTCTAACGTAAGATCGGCGGCCTTCCACGCTGGAGCTCGGTGCAGATACCATCAGACATTGGCAATTCCCGATCTAGGGCCATCGTTATCTAAGAGTTGTCGCTATTCAACAAGCTCAGAGATAATCGCGTTATAGCTAGGACAAGGGGAAACGGCCGGCGACAATCCTAAGAGGATGTCAAGGGACAAAAGGTGACTTGCACATCGAAGTTTCTTCTGACAGCCCTCACACCCGGATAGAGACGTCGGCGGAATGATGAGAGGCTACCAACCAGGCCTTAGGAGCATGGTTGGGTCGACTGCCTACTCACTAACACAGTGGTCAGCGCATATAGCTACGCGCCGAGCTGCAGTTTGTCCAGTGACAAGATAGTTATTGCGCCAAGGCACGCACCGAGTTATGATATATAAAATTAGCAATTCTTTATACGAAAGATACGGACATTTGAGCCTAAGAACACACACACACATACACACACTTTCTCTTTCTACATTGCAACTCCGGTCATCTAACTTGATCGTCGGATAGTCGTTTCTCAAAAACAGCTTCGGCGGCTGTTCTCACTCTTTCTGTGCTGCAGTTAGGACATTGTCGAGTTACTATTCGGTGTCAGCTCACATCCCCACCGCAAAACCACCGCGGGTGTCTATTTTTGATTTCCCTTCCATCAACTCTCTAACCCACAACCACATAATGCCCAACATAGCTTAAAGATCAAAATAGCCATAACATTTAAACCAAATACAAATAAGGATAAACCATTAATTTTAACAGTTCTCTCTTATCTTTTTCTTTTTCTTTTCTTTTCCATCCATAAATTTTTTCCAAAAATCCATGACCCAAACACAAACTAATGTTATGGTGCGATCTGCCCTTTTTGGCAGAGTGAATCCACATTATGGAGGACGAAGTTTTCTGTGAAGGAAGCATTGCAGGTCCAGGGTAAAAGTGCAGCGAGTACGGGCGAGAACAACCACCACAATAACAACAACAAACGGAAAATAGAGATTTGTGATGCTTTTGCAAAGACTTTGTAGAAAAGGAGTAAAAAGCTTCCCTAGTTAGTATATTTTGTGCTTATCAATTAATAGCTTTTTATGAGCATGCAGTTTATGTTGTTTTTTTCGAATGATCTTTATAATCAAGAGCTGATTTGACTAGTTTTTTTGTTTTTTGAGAAAGTAAATGAAGTAAAAGAAAAAGAAAAAGTTAATGACGTGAGATTTAGTGTTCTAAAGTTTTTCACTGATTTTGAATTATTTATCCCAGTTCTCACTTATCTGAAAATTTATATAAAGAGAATTTGAACCCTAGAGTTTTCTTATGTTGATTTAGTGGCTTTTTTTATGCACAGTTTCTTTTCTTTTCTTTGTTTTTTTTCCTTTTTCCCTTTTCAAGACTTGAAAGTCATGTAAACTAGGCAAACGTGAAAATAAGTTGGATTAGATTGCATTTAGAAAAAATGAATGACATGCTAATATCTTATAAACACATTTTTTTTTGGTGAAAATAACTCTTTTCCTAACATTAAAACCAATCCTTAAATTTTATTTTAAGAAGAATTAATCGATGAATACTTCATAGATACCATATAAACCTTTTTATTTTTGCACGAAGTGGTATCTTACAAAATATCCATAGTATTGTTGAATTAAGAAACTAGAAATTGAGGAGGAGAAAAAAAATTATGATATGTCAAAGGATAGAGATGAAAGAATTGAATCAAAGAAGTCGGTTAGGTACTTGGGACTTGTCAATCTAAAAAGAAAAGGAAATACACCTTTAATTTAATTTTAGATGGTAACTAAAAGAGTCCCATCCAAGTGAAAGAGGACATAGGCCAAAGTTTGGAGGGGGAAAGAACCATATCATATCATAATTGAGAAAATGAAGTTTGAGAACCACACTCACACTTAGTTCTAAAAGGTTTGCTCAATTTATGGTTAGGCATTGTTTGCCCACCATACATGAAACTTTCCTTACTTCTAAAGCTGAAAAGATCACCAACTTTCAAAATTATTTTAACCATAGAGAATAATCAAATTTCGCCATTTGCAATGAGTCGTGTTTAGGCAATGAAGATACTATTATTGTCCATTTTCATGATGAGTTTCAGGAAAAAAGAGAGGATATATAGGGCTCCTTCGCCAAAGTGTGTCAAGAATTAGTAAGTGTAATTAAAAAAGGACATATTTGTAATTTTTTTATAGCATAAACAAGAAATAAAATATTTTTATACAAAAGTGGATGTATTGTGAAAAATTATTCCCCTATGATATTATTGTCTAGAACCAGTAAAGGGTTATATTTGTACATTATATTTATGTATTATCTGATATGATGTCATGTATGACACCCAATACATTAACTAATAATTTCACATAACATATATGATTGGGGTCAAGTAATAAGTCACATTATAATTCAAATGTGGTACACAAATATGATAACATGAAATTATTGAACCCAAAATGCATCGCAAAATGTCCCACGCATCAACAATGTATGCACAGCAATGGCACTCACATTCCAAATGCTCAACCTAAGCCTCTGTTATCAACTACTCTCTCTCTCTCTCTGGCTACCTATCTATCTATATCCCTCTTTGGTGATCTGAATTAAAACGCATATATATATTGAAAATACAAACCAAAATATCTTGGAAGCTTCTATTTTGGAAATTTCATAGTCAAAGGTCAATGTGTCTTTTGGTTGAAGAGTCATGTTCCTTAGTTTACCTAGGTGATCAAGTGAATGAATGTCTTTTAAAGTATCTAGGTTATTTATGTTCTTTAATTACTATATTGTATCTAGAATACTTCACGTGCAAGTATTTATAGGAGTCTTAAGTGAGTTGGAAAAACAAGTGAAGCAAATAGTCAGTGTGTTGAGTAGTGAGGCACTAGCCTTGTGAGAAGCTAGAGAATTGTGTAAAGGTAGCAGCCTTATTTTCACTTGCACAAATTAAAATTATTCTCTTGAGTGTTTTTAAGTATCTTGTTGCCTTATAATCTGTCTACTAAAAAAAAATTGTGAGCCAACAAATTTGGTATTAGAGCTAGTTTTCTTTGCGTCTCTACAAGCCCAAATCTAGTGTGGTGTTATCCTCCTCGTTCAAAAGTAACGATGGCGTATAATCTTGTTCAAACACAATTCCGAAGTTGAATGGTAATAATTATGAGAGTTGGCAGATTCAGATGAAGGCATTGTTTGGCTCGCAAGAACTTTGGAAGGTTGTCAATGATGGATATGTGGAGCCTACGACCGAGCAAGAAGCTACTTATAGCATGGAGCAAAAGACCACTCTAAAAGAAGAGAGGAAGAAAGATAAGAAGGCATTGTTCTTACTCTACCAAGGTGTTGGAGAATCATTCTTTGAGAAAATTTCTAAAGCCAAGTCCAGCAAAGAATCATGGGAAATTCTTGTTAATTCCTTAAGTGGAGTTGAATGTGTGAAGAGAGTTCGCGTACAAACATTATGAGCTGATTTTGAGGCTGCTCACATGAAAGAAGGTGAAACTATTTCTGATTCTTTCTCTAGGTTACTTGCTATTGTTAATCAATTAAAGAGAAATGGAGAAATATTGATGATGTTCATGTGATTGAAAAAATTCTACGTTCTGTCACAACTAAGTTCGAGCATGTGGTAGTTGCTATTCAAAAATCAAAAGACTTGGCGACCCTTATGGTTGATGAGCTAATGGGATCTCTCCAAGTTCATGAGCAACGAAAAAAAAGAAATACTAGTTCTACTGTTATTGAGCAAGCATTAGAGTCTAAATTGACTTTGCAAGAACAAAATTCCGAAAGTGGGAATTCTGGACAACGTGGTGGACGCGGAAATGCTAACCGTGGAAGAGACCATGGGAGAGGTAGCTATCATAATCCTGGGCATTATCAACAAAGGAATGCAAATAATTACGGAGATAGTAGAGGCAGATTCACAGGTGCTCAAAGTAGACCTGCTCATGGATGTGGGAATACAAGAAATGTCCAATGCTTCAATTGTCGTAAGTTTGGGCACTATGCATCAAATTGCAGGACAAATAAATCTTTGGATTACGATGCATAATCAAATTTTATAGAAGCATCCAATCACAAGAAAGAAGAATGCACACTTCTTTTCGCACCGGAAGAAGTAAGTAATCTATCTTGATTCCGGGGCTAGCAATCACATGTACGGAAAGAAAGAATTATTTGTGGATCTCATGGAGAATGTTCAAAGCAATGTTAGCTTGGGGGATTCATCAAAGATGTCGGTGAAAGGTAAAGAAAAAATTAAAATTTATCAAAATGATGGTGAGCCTCAATATATTTCTCATGTATATTATGTACCCAACATGAAAAATAATATCCTTAGTGTTGGGCAATTGTTG
>BRYE01000026.1:335000-337500 GCA_030159115.1 Actinidia arguta var. hypoleuca
TATCATACAAATGAATGAGGTCCTTGGTACAATCAATGGTTAAGAAGCTGAGACAAACAATGTTCGAACCAAGAAGCATCACGTTCTCCAAAGCCGATCTAGAAAGGGTCCAACACCCCATGCTAATCCCTGGTCATCTAGCTCAGGATCAATAATTATGATGTGAAAAGGATCCTCGTAGCCACAGAAAGCTTTGTCAAGGTAATGTATTATGACCTCTGGTCGGATTTAATGCTTTGTCTCACTAGCCTTTGGGAACTATAACCCTCAAAATCCGAGAGAGCTGGTGACTAGGTTTGTTGTCGTTGATATACCTTCCCCGTATAATGCGATCGTTGGCAAAGATTGATTACACAAGATGAAGGGAGTGTCTTCCACAATGTACCAAGTCATCAAATTTGCCACCCCCGAGATGAAGAAAACCCTTTATGAAGATCAAGTGCTGCCAAACAATGCTACCTTGTTACGATCTCCATGATGGTGGCCATGAAAGAAGTACAATTGATCGAGGAAGAGCATGAAGTTCTGGAATACGTCGGGAGGGACCCTGAGGTTAAGGTCGTGGAGGACTTGATACGCTACGAACTGGATGAGCCAAGCTCGGATCGTTTCTCTTTTCACTTGTGACGAGAGAGAATCGAGCTCATCCAATTCCTGACAACAAATATCGAGGTCTTCGTATGGACACCTTACGAGATGCCTGTGATAGACCCCAATTTCATTAAACACGAGTTAAAAATTTTCCCTGAGGTTCGACTAGTGAAATGAGGAAGAAGGTTCGCAACCGAGCATGTGGACACGGCAATAAAAAAGATAAAAAAGCTAAAAGACGAGGGATCGAGGCAAACTAAGAGCAAATTATAGCGATCAACGACTTTGTTAGCCCAAGGACTGCGAAGGAGGCTCAAAAACTGACCGGGATGGCAACAACACTTAACCGATTCATCAGTAAATCCCTTTGACAAATGCCGCCTTTTCTTCCAACTCCTTCGCAAGAATGCAAGGTTTTTATGGAATGAGGAGTGCGAGCTCGCACTCCAAAAGTTCAAGAAATATCAAACCGAACCACTGCTTCTTTCCATTCTTGACATGGGAGAGTTGCTTTATGTCTACCCCGTTGCCTCTAAACATGCCGCTAGCTCGGTACTTTTAAGAGAGGTAGATGGAGAGCAACACCCGATCTACTTTGTTAGCAAGACGATTACGGATTGCTAACAAGGTACCTGCTGTGGGAGAAGCTCATACTGGCCATAGTTTTAACCTCACGCAAACTCATGTATTATTTTCAAGCTCATCCCATCGTGGTATATACAAAGTTTTTGTTCAAAAATATCTTATCCAAAGCAGACTTGTCTAGCCGACTTTCTAAATAGGCCGTTGAGCTTGGACAATAAGACATAAAATTTTTACCAAGGGCAGCAATGAAAAGGGCAAGTCTTGGCCGATTTTGTGGCTGAGTTCTCGCTCCAAACTGTCCAGAGCAAGGTAAAGTCCTTTGGGATCATATCAGCACCCAAGGATCAAGAGGTTATTAAGGAAACACCTCAAAGTGTAGAAGCAGCCATGGTTGGGGAAATCATCGATCTCACCTCAGCATGGAAGATGTTCATTGATGGAGCAAAAAACAACTTGGAGTAGGAGCAAGAGCAAGGGCAGGGGCAGGAGTACTTTTAGAAAGCCCTGAATGAGCCATTTTTTAGCACTATCTCAGGCTAAACTTCCTTGCAACAAACAATGAAGTCGAAATTAGTCTGCCAGCAAACTAAAGATTCTCGAGTTTTATATTTTTAGTGACTCAAAACTGATAGTCAACCAAGTCACATAAAAATTTGAAGTTCAGGGGCCACGATGGCTAAGTATTTGGCAAAAGTAAAAGCCCTCCTTATTGAATTCGAAGTGGTCAAGATTGAGTAAGTGGGGAGGGACTTAAATTCACATACAAACGCATTAGTAGGCTTGGCATCAGTTTTCGAAGGAAAAATAGAGCAAACCAGTATAGTCGATCTGATCTCGGCTGCTAGTCATGAAATGTCCCAGGAATCCATCTTGGTCAACACCGAGCTGGATGGACCAAATTGTGAGTTTTATACGACATGACAAGAACTCTGCTCATAAACTCCGAATAAGATCATATCTAGGAGACCCTACCTACTATGTGTCCACCCGAGCTTAGTCGAAGACCTGCTTTTTGAAATACACGAAGGCATTTCCGAACTACAATCTAGGGGAAAATCATTGGCTCATAGAGCCTTGACTCAAAGATATTGGTGACCATTTATGAAAAAGACGCCCAAGTGTACATGTGCAAGTATACCAAATGCCAACTCTTCTCTTCCCTGATTCATCAGCCAACGAGGAACTTGACCCCTCTCACTAGTCCGTGGCCTTTGTCTAATAAGGTTTGCCTAAGTATACTTAGTAAAAAAAAAGGAACAGTTAGCCGAATTCTATGCGAGTTCTGAACTCAGTCCCACGAACCTTGCCTAACGTATACTCAACA
>BRYE01000026.1:345000-357500 GCA_030159115.1 Actinidia arguta var. hypoleuca
TCTTTTCTTGGTCAAAAACTCTTTCAAGTGTCCATCCAATATGAGCTGATCAAGAAAAGTCTTCAAAGCTTGACATTTCTCGGTTATGTGTCCTTTTTCATCGTGATAGGAACACTTCCACCGTTAATTGTGCCTTTTGGAGTCCCTGACTTCTTGAAGTATGGCTTATCTCATAATTAATTGAGCCTTCCTTTTGCCTTTTGAACTACCCTTCTTCCTGAGGAGTCATGCCCGTGTTTCGTTCCACTTGCCAAATGTCATCCTCCAGCCGAGCAAACATTTCGACCCAAGACTTGAGGTCTCAAATATCGCCCAGAGGGCTAATCATCAGATCTTCCCAAGGTCTTTCCCCAGGAGTTAGCCCGAACTTGTAACTTGCTACTGCCAACTCTTTTGAATATTCTTCAATCTCGTTATATTCTTCAATCTTGCTATAATTACACAGAGATTCATTCTTACAATTTTTGAGTGTCAGGAGAGAGCTAACACCCTTTGGCGTGCTTTTGTGTTTATGAAGAACCGAGCTATGAATGACTCAGTGAGCTGGTGAAAGCTCCCAATTGATCCTGTGGGTAGCCCCGGTCAAACCATTTCAACACGAGATCACCTAAGCTCAATGAGAACACCCTGCACATTAGCGCATCCAAGTGATTCCAAAGGGCCACCATTTGTCTAACGTGGGATCTCGGGTCCGACTTCCCATCATACAATATGAACCTCGACGATGTGAATTTTCCTGGTGGGTCCATTCTCTCGATGTCATAGGAGAATGGTGTCTGGTACCTTGGGCCTGGTTTCCTTGGCTTGGGCCTAATCGTGTGAGTTGCTGACCTTACCGGGATGATGACTTTATCAGGTGTCGCTGCTATTTAGTTATTGAGCTTATCACGCATATCGCCTTCTCAGTTCCGCTTGGCATTGAGTGTCTCATGGAGATACATACTGGAATGAGCTCGGCTAGGCGATATCCTCCGCTTGCTCGATGCCACGGATTTACTATCGCTTCAGTTATCCAGGCTGACATGGATCTACGCTGCTTCCTATTTTGACCTTCTTGAGGCAAGAGGTTGATCCCTTGGACCTGTTCTTAGATGGTCCCCTTTCTACCGCTTGGGCGGGTTTCATTAGTCTGTTGTCAACTAGGATCTATGCCATTTTGGCCAACTAGGTTTGTAGGCACTTGATGGTTATGTCTCAGTTGTCTCCTCCCTCAAGGAGCAACCGACTTGGTTTCTGCCTAGAGGTGGCCCTGGCTGTCTTCTGGGCATCACCGGAAAGGTTGCTGCTTTGTGATGCCATCAAAGCAGACCTTGCAAATTTCTATAATCGATTTTTCACAGACGACGCTAATTGTGGGGTGAGTTTAGAAAATGAGAGAAAGAAAATTAAGGATAGACACCTATGGTGGTCCTATGGCTGTGTGGGTGGCTATAGTTAATCACCAATTGGCAAGGGCCTTAGCTGTAACGCAAAAATAGTGAGATCGGTCGCCAGAGCTATTTCTGAGAAACGACTCTCGGACGATCAAGTTAGATGACCGAAAAATGTATGTAGAAAGAGATAGTCTATGCTTCTTAGGGATGAATGCGCTTACCTTTTAGAAAAATAAAGGATGAACTTATATGGCACAATTCGGCGCGTGCCTTGACGCGTTAACTTTCGTGTCAAAAGACAGACTGCAGCTCGGCGCGTGTTCGAACGCGCCGATTGCTGTGTCAATGAGTAGGTAGTTGACCTAGTCAGGCTCCTAGGGCTTGATTGGTAGCTTGTTATCATGGGGGCTATCATAAAAAGCTTCGCCATGCAAGTTATGTTCTGACCCCTATATGCTTCAGGATCGTCGCCAACCGACCGTTGCCCCTCGTCCAAACTTCGATGCGGTTACTCTACCGAGCTTACTAAATAGTGACAGCTTGGATGTGATGGCAGCCTTTGCTTGGATAGTGCTTGTATTCGGTAGTGTCTCGACCGAGTTCCGGCACAGGGGACTCCCAAGCTTTGCTTCATAGCTATGACTCGGTGGCGGTGCTTGCCCTAGCAAGGCCAAAATTCGTAATTGTATAATTTGTCCCCTTACAATTATAGACCTCACTTAGCATTTATTTTTCGACAAACAACATGCAGAAAATTATTTTACCCTTTTGGACAACTTCCTCTTTCCAACTCTAATTGGTATTCAAAAGTCGGTTTACTGATTCTTTTAATAGCTTGAAGTGGTGTTTGGGTTATGGATTTGCAAAAGAAGTTATACATCCTAAGAAAAAATTATGAAAAAAGATAACAAGATTATGAAGTGAATAAGTTGTTAAATATACTTTTTAAATTTCCCTACCTTTTTTTCTTTTTTTGTGATAACCCCTCCATAATAATTTCATGATCTTAATATAATGTAAGTTGCCCCTTTTAGCTTGTATGTTGACAATTATAGTTTCAGTAATTTAGGGTTCCTCATGTGACATCTCTCTTTATAAGGGTGAGGGTTCAAATGACTAGAATATAATCAAGAAAAGTAAGATTCATTTTTATTTTTCAACAAATGGGAAAGAAACTCTAAATGGTATATGCATTATGTTTTCTTTTTATTAGGTCCACCCAATTAACCTCTTGCTTAATGACTTTATATTTGTTAGACTCAAATTAAGTTACCCACTCAAATCTTCTTTGTGCGAAGCTTTTGTGATAAACCATGTTAACTAATGGTAAAATTGAGAAACTAGGGGGAAAAAAGAGGGGGGGAAAATTAGATTTTGAAGGCTTTTTCCCATAAAGTCCAAATCCAAAGAACAAAAGTTTGTTGCTCAAATGTAAAATATCGAATTTCATGATGGTTAGTACTTGTTTATAGCTTTTGTGATAAACCAGGTTAACTGATGGAAAAATTGAAAAAGTAGGGGGAAAAAAGAGAAAAAAAATTAGGTTTTGAAGGCTTTTTTTCCATGAAAGTCCAAATCCAAAGAACAAAATTTTGTTGTTCAAATCTTTTGCATAACAGTATCTATTTATATAAATATCGAATTCCATGATGTTGGTACTTGTTTGTTCGTAATCACAAACTAAATAGAGATTCTTTGAGTGTTGTTTGTACATGTTAGTGGCATAATTTTTATAATGTTGCCATATTCAATTAGACATCCTCTGTAAAAACCATCCATGGACACAAATACCTCATCCAATCAATTACACAATTGTATTAAATCAATATCAACACAAGTATCTTCTTCAAATATGTTGTACTTGCAAATTTTATAGCTTCAAAAACTTAAAATGTAATCTTATTTGTGATTAGAATTACTTGCAAAGTATTTAATGTAGTCTTTTATTACTTGCGTGTACATATACAATTATGAAGACATGCTGCTCACTTCTTATTACTTCTTTGCAGGCACTACTAGATATCTTTCAAGGATGCTACATTAAACAAAGTCAACCTCAACACAGGAAATAATAAATTGGTTGAGATTTTAATGGGTAGATGGAGACAAGTGTTTGATTTTTTTTTATTTTTTTTTGTATATGGCCAATGATCTGAATAACCAAGTTATCTTTGAAACATCGTATATGAATTGTGGAAGTTTGGTATTTACCAATTATCTAATAAACAAACCTCCCTTCAACAGCATTTTAATTTTGTGGTAACCTCTGGTGGATGAGTATCTAACAAAACAACCCATTTTTATATTTATTATTTTATTGCTAATGCTTGTTTGATGTATTTTATTTTCCATTGAGGAAGTTAATTTTTTTTCTTCATTTTTTTTGAATACCAGTGAGAGACGTTGCTTATAATATTGTTCTTCCATGGCAACAACTGCACGGCTGCACCAGACATTTGAATTCTATAATTAACAACTATAATTAAAAAGATTTATGCGCTATTGTTTTTATGATCCAGTTGTTTTAGGCAGGTCTGGCTTGCACTCACCTCACTAGTAATATATATTCATGAACAAAGTTTTGCAGAAGATGTAGAGTCGAATAAGCAGCAAGTTGTATGTATTACAAATAATATTATTTGTATGTACTACAAATAATATTATACTACGACTATTAAAAGAACTTATTAAAAATAATAAAAAAAATCAAATAGAAGTAATAAGCAAAATTAGACAGTATTCTACATAAAAATAAGCAGCAAGTTGCTATAATAGAAACAAGACAAAAGTTGCTATAGTAGAAACAAAACAAACATAAATATGGATTTAAGCAACTATAATATAGAACAATTAGGATAAATGATATAAATAGAAAATGATGATGAAATAAAGTATAAAATGTTCTTAGAAATAGAAGAAAATATATAAAATGGATGAAACACAAATTATAGAAATAAATAATATAGCATAATCGAAGTAGAAGAATACTTGTATAAACAATTAAGATTAATACGTTTAAGAAAAATGGAACACACTCCCTTAAAGATCTAGAAAATTTTGAAGAAATCACTGATATAGAAAATGATGAAGAACTCAATAACATGGATGTCAAAACAACAGTAGTAAAGCAGGAAAAAAGTAAAGTTTGCGAATTTTATGCAAGAGAAATAAATTTGATAAATTATGATAACACATTGAGAAATAATAAAGACAATAAGGATAAAAATATACATACAAAAAAGTGTGCAAATACAAATAACACCGTAATTTGTGTGGACTAATGTTATTTACTGTACACGAGTAAATTATATTAGTTTCAAAATTGAATTCGCAAATATATGTTTAGCATGAAACAAAGTGGGGCCATTTTTAAATAAGGCACTTTAGTATGCCCAAAGTGGCCCAGATAGCCATTTAGTTGGGGCAATGACTACTAAAATTCAGTTTGGGCCCAAAGTGGCCCAATTATAAAATTTAAAAACTTCACACACTAAAATTTACATACTAAATTTTAGTATGTAAATTTAGAATTTAAATTTACACCCCCCATAGTGGACCAAATTTCTAAATGGACCTTTTAGGGGGCCCAAAGTGGCCCAACTAACAATTTTACCTGGGCGTGACTTTAAAATATTAAAATTTATGAAGTGGCTTACCGAACAGAGTGGGTCATTTTATTAAAATCCAAACAAAGTGACCCAATTAACAATTTTAGTATGCCCTCATAAAAAAAATAATAATTTTAGTATGAAAATTTAGAATTTAAATTTACATACCATCACCAGCTCCACCGAAAAATAGAATCTATCAAGTATTAAGGTCAAATTGCAAGTTCAAGAAGTATTAGGTGCTAATATGCAAAGATAAGTAACTATAAGGGTTAAAGGTGCAATTTTAGAGCATATTGACCGAACCACCCCACGACCCTCGGGCGGTTTTCTAGCGTCCTGGATGTACAAGAAACATAGGAGGTTTTAGGAATAAATTTTAGATTATGAATTCTCAAAAAATAATTTTTGAGTGTGCCAAAAATTTTAAAAATCAAAAAATAAATTTTAGGAAGCTGAAAAAGGGGGTTAAAAGTTGGGTTAGAGGTACTTTTGAACTGATTCTGAAGTGTCATTAAATTATGCAAAGACTAAAATATTTCTATTATTCTGATTTATTACGACCATATCAATTCAGAGTTAATTAGATTAATTATGTCATTAGTCTTTTTTTAAATATATTTTTTTACTTTATCTAATTTAGTCAATTCGACCTGAAAAAAATAATTTTAACCAAACAATAAATTTTTTTTTAGTAATGACAAAAATAATGAAACTAAAAGGCCAAAAAACTTAATCATAAACTACACCAAATTAATAATGTTTATAAATTATATTTATTACTATGCAAAGTTATTAGAAAAAGGTAAAGAGACAAGTTTTAATAAAAAAGTTAATTTGTAACTTTTGCAGTGCACTGGGCTCGAAATTTAATTCATAATCTTACAGTTGCAACAAATAAATTCATCTGTTTCTACTATAGTACCATAATATAAAATCTAAAATCTTGAACAGAATTTTCAACCCAAATCTAAAATTTAGTTTCACATCCATGAGAAACACCCCAATAAAAAAGACGGGTTTTGGGTTACCTATCTTAACAAGGGTTTGAGATTTTCTAATCTGCTAAGAAAAAGTTTAGGTTTCCTAACTTAACAAGGAAAGGTTATAACGTTTCCTAACACCTCCGACCACCTCTTTATCCTCACTTTTACCCTACTTTAAAGAGTTTTTCTCAAAAAACTCCCCAACAAATTCCTTATCAAGCCACTCAAATTTGAGGGTGGCTAAAATATAGAAAGCGTTCACCCCCAATGCATAAAAAAATATTTTATTTTTTCCCCTCCTCTCCTCTCTAGCCTGTTTACTATTTTGTCCAACCAACCTTCTACTCAGATCCCCTCTCTCTCTCTCTCAATGTGGTGGTAATTTTTTTACAATAGATCTTTTGAGGTCTTGATTAATGATTTATTGTGAAAAGAGGTTGATCAGTGGACTAATTTGGAGATTGTTTGATGAATCATCTCTAAAGATCCATTAATTCTCCCCCAAATCAAAATAGAAATTTCCAACAATTGTATCTTCAATTTTTAAAGCTTCTGATACAAGTATTCAAAGCTTTTGTTTGGCGGTTGATGTAAATCAATGGAGATATATATAGAGAGAGAAACAAAGGTTCGAGAGGGAAAAATAGATTTTGACGAAAGAAAAATATTTAAATAAAATAAAAAAGTGAGAGAATATTGTTGGAGATGGTAACAAAAATATAGTCCCTCTTTTTTAATGGTTCGCCATTTTCTCAGAATTTGGAGTACAATTAAGGAGCATTATTGGTAATGCTCTACATAAACAAAAGGTGGGCAATTCTAATTAATCACGAGAGCTGACAATAGTATTAATCCATGCATTTGAGATAATTTGTTCTCTCAACGTTGTTCATAAAATTCATCCATATCAAGTTTAAAATAAAAACTAGGAAATGTTCCTTCTGAGGATGTGCTTGCCTATGGTCGGAAGGACTGAGAATTATTCTCATGGTAATACTACTGCTTTTGTTAGAGTTGAACATTCTCAGATTAGTCCCCAGATGGCACCTTCCTGGTTTAATCAGTTTGGAACCTTTAAAAATAGGGAGATATTGCCAACGTATGATGCACGAAAAAATGGCACTGTAAAGATTGCGGAACAGCCACTCACATTTGGGCTGTCTTCTGATAATAGTTTGCTTGCACAGAAGTTGTCAGAGTTGGTAAATGCTGCTGCTGATTCGAATCAGGTGGGTAATATCTGGCAAAGGTCAACACCCCCTTCTGCAGCAATTGAGCATTTCTCTACTGCCCGGTCACTATCCTAGGATGTCACTGATCAGAGTTGCAGGTCTAGGGTGGTGGCAAACGAAAACTATTTGGGAGAGAGATAGATAAGACGTTGGGACAGGTAAGTGATCCAGTGTGGTATGTGTTTGTTTAGGAGAAAGAGAGTGATAGATGGTGTTGATGAAGAGGATAGTGATCCAATGCGGTTGGGTTTACTATGTTTAGTGTGAGATCAAATAATGGTATTGGGTGAAGAGGTAACAATCAAGTGTGGTAGGGCTTACTATTTTAGAAACAATTAGATAAGGTGTCAAACAATGGTATTAGGGGTAAAATTATAAAAACATTACTTTCTGTTAACGGCGTCTAGAAACAAATCTGACAGAAGAGATAATGTCATTTCAAAAATCTCAGGGGAGGTATTTGTTATTGTTAGAAACCTCAGGGGCAATCAGTGTATTTTACCCAATTATAAATGCTAAAAACTTTTAGGGTAATTTCACTTTTATCCCTATGAGTTTGACCAAAATTTCATTTTAGTCCTTATTGTTCAATTTGAACATAGTAAACCTTATAGTTTTAGATCAGTTGCAATATTAACCATGTGTCCGACGGTGTTATAGATTTGGAAAGAAAATTTAGATTTATAAGGACTAAAGTAAAACTTTGGTCAAAGGCGAAGGGGTAAAAAGAATCATGCTTTTTTAATTTGAAGAAAATTCTTTAGTTTATAATCATATTTTTATACTTTTTTATTTTTTTAATCTATTTTGACAAAAAAAATTTCTTACTTTTGAATACCTCTTTAAAAAGGTCTTTTTAACAAGTACTTTTTAAAAAAATCAATACTAAAATTGATTGTACAATGCACATTGCACACTTTCATGGAGAATGTACAATTCTTTTAAACATGTTAATTGATGGTTTTAGAACACTCATTAACAAAATCCTAAAAAAAGAGTTAATAAGAGAAATTTATATTTACCTTGTGATAAGTTCTTTCCAACAAATGTATATAACAAGTCGAAAGGAAAGAGCAATCAAGAAAACGACAAGAGATGAGTTTGAACCTTCACAATCTTACACAAAAAACTTCACAATCGTTGCACAAAAAATATGGTCATGTCATCTGCTAGGTGAAGCTAAACAAACAAGTCAGCAGAAAGACCAAACATAACATGGAAAGATGAAAAAGAGTAAACCAAACAAAGTCACAGGATATTAACCCTCCTCGTGGTGGTACAAAATATCCCCGTAACAGGAGAGAACGCCCACAGGGCAACATAGAACTCCAACTCAATAGTAGTCAATAATTCACATAACCACCACCGCCACCAAGAGAGGAAAAAGTTAGATTTTTTTTAGGTTTAAAAGGCATTTATAGCATTCCATGCTGATAACAAAACCATAAAAAGGCTACATAACTCTTAATTGGTGTTTGAGAAGTAAATTATGATATGGAAATAAAGACCAACAAAATGGAGATGATAGCCTCAATCATCTTAAAAAATATCACCAAACCTGCAATGTAATTGACAATTTCATTTACGATTGACCATGATGGACAACAAAAAGGGCACAAAGCATCCAGCACACAAACAATCAAATTAAACATAAGCATTGCCGAAAATAACCTTGAAAAGCCCTAGAAGTGTGTTAATACCTTGTTTGTTCTCTTCCTTTGGAAGATTGAAGACAACTAAGCAAAAATTCTATGTTCAATATATAAATAAACTCCGTACAAAATTAAGCTAACATCACTCTAAGCAACATAAAGGAAACATATGACAATTCAACAACTTAAAACATAAAATGGAACGACACAAAAGACAGATTATGTTCATCCATACTAGTCACATAGTCATCAACCCATCTTATAATGATGTCCGAGAATAAACTTCCAAACATACAACCTATAGAATAAATTAAAGTTAAAGTAATGTGTCTGAAAGGAAAAGGAGAGTGGACAATGGACACAATACGTGATGCACTGGCCCACTTTATAGAAATTGACAGCATTAGTTGAAAAGTCCATTCTACTTCTTGTTTCAACTAATGAGCCAGATTACATGTGATTTGTAAAAACTAAATTGAGTCCTCGCTTAGAAAAGCAAACACAAACAATTGGAATGAAAGCACATAGGTAAACAAAGCAACCAGCACTCAGCCAATATCATTGGATTGGAAAATAAAAATAAAAAATCAAAGCTGAATAATTTGAATAGAAACGCGGCTGAAATTTCTATACATCTAGCAGACAAGATATGATGGGAAAAGGTTCGGTTTGCCCTAACTTGAATAAAAAAGTCACCAAGAGAAGCTACAGTATGTGAAAACAAGATGCTAATTATCTTTAAAAAAAAAAAGAACTGTGACAACAAAATGCTGCTCTTCAAAAAGAAGAACTAGATGATCAAACGGAGAGTCCAAAAAACATAGAAGAGGCCAAAAAACTGGATCATCCTTTGAATGATCAAATGGAGAGTCCTCAATCCTTCTCCGTGAAATGGTCCCTAGCATATGCAAACTGACTATATTGCAAGCACAATTAGCTACTCTGCCGTGATGACAAATTCTCACAACTTTGTAGTCATAGCTGGATGAGTCACCAAGCCCATAGTTATATAGTTGGAGATTGAAAAAGGCGATTTGGATAATTTTCTAGATTCTTTTGTTGATGGATTCACCAAAAGAGAAGAGGTATCGTAGTCACCAGCGACGACTATTTGCAGCACCCTTGGAGGACATGATTTTTAATGGGTCTAGGATTGAGTCACGAGTTAGATTAGACCCAAACTACTAATGATAAAAGCTAAGTTATCATATCCGTTAACCGGCATCACCAATCGGGGGAAGTGTTATTTTTGAAACTCAAGAGTACTGCTATAATTGTAAAAAACATGAGGGGTGTTGGTGTATTTTCTCAAAAGAACATAAGAATAGATAAATTTATGGGAAAATTGAAGTTCAGAGATGACATGACCACTAGAATTTCTCGGAAATAACTTTAGTATATCATCAATTATTACTACCTGCACCAGATAGACTAAATCATTAGTACTGTCAAATAAGATGGAACTCCAAATATCAACCCAGTATTTGCCAGGAAGGCTTTACATAAGAAGCACGAACGCTCCTATGAAGATAGCTGTCACACTTATCAGTCACTGACACTCATTGGAAGCTCCCCTACGTGTGTCGGGCATTTGTCTAAGCATATACCATGTTATTCACCACTACTTTATAGAATCAAACACACTTTTGGACACTTAAGGAGACATAACCATCACTTTGACGCAGATGAACACATTGCAAGCTTAAAAAAAGAACTAGAGATTCAATGGTAAAACAAAAACAATGTAAATTTACACCTACTAAGCCAATCAAAAAATATTTATACCAATTAATCCATCTCTCCATAGACTTTTAAATTTTAGGATTCTAAATCTTAAAAACTTCAAACTGGTTAATTAATACTTGTTTTTTATTTTTGTAGAATGTGAATTATTTCTTACTATTTTGATATGGTAACCCATAAATGCATTGGGGATAACATTTTGTGGGTTGTTGCTCTTACGAGTGTCTAATCAAGGTTCTAATTCAAGAACACTATAGCTGAAGAACAAAGTAGTGAAAACTTAGGATTAGAGGAGAGAAAAAGAGAAGATAGAAGGAAATCAGATAATAGATTTTCGATAAAATGTAACGCAACCCCCTTTACCTCTAAGTACTTATATTAAGGCAAGACAGAATTACACGAATGCACTTAAAGACATAAATAACAAAAAAATAACACTCACAATAAAGAAGGATGATAGTAAAACACAAGACTTCCTTCATGTATACTTGGAGAAGTACTCAAAAGAAGAAAAAACAAGATCCACAAAAAAGCATGTTCTATAGGGTAAATTATAATTATCTCCCCTGAGGTTTTAGTCAAATACGATATCCCTCTCGTGGTTACAAAAATTACAAATACCCCTTGTTAGAGTTTGGCTGTTAACAGACTTAATGGAAAACTTTCATGTACCATTATACCCTCCCACCAAACATTAAAAAGACGTATTTGCCTTCCCTCATCCAACACTTCAGCAAGGGATATTCTACCCCCAAAAGAACCCATGCAAAAAGGGACTTCCACTGCAAAATACTAATATACAAACATTGTCCCCATACTATGCACGGATAAATGACTACAATTTAATTTTAATCTAAATGCATGCTATATTTTGCAAAGTTAAATTAAAAATTATGTAATATGTCTAAATTTTTATTTTATCAATATCTTTTTCTTTCTCTTTTTTGAGGTTGCATGGGAAAGTTTGAAGTAATTATTTGTGTAGGGATGTAAAACATCTAGGGTTTGCTTTCTATTTTTTATTTTTTATTTAGCATTACTTTCCCTAGAGAAGCATCTTTAAGAAAACTTTAGCTTACAGTTTATTTTAATAAAATGACTACAAAAAAAAAAAAAAAAAAATAATTTATTGAGAAAATTCCACTTAGAAGAGAGAAACAATGAGAATATTTTTTTTTACGAAACTAAATTTCGTAAGTATATAGCAGTGTTGTGAATCTCGTTCCGTACCGTTTGGTACGTACTGTTTTGGCACAAAACCAGTACTACTCACCATAGCTAGTTCCATTTCATTCCCAATTCCGGGTTGTTCCATTGTGTTCTGGGCATACTGGTGGTTTTCGGCTCATCTCGGCAATAATCTGAAGTTCCGTTCAATATGGCGGAAGCATTTTCCTTTGACTAAATAGGAGGATGTTGAGCCTAAAATTCTCTTTGTTATATTTCTTGCCCTAGTTCTCATTTTCAGGCCAAATTTGAGCTTTCGAGTTGCCCAGGTTGATCTCGACCCTCTCTTTCTTGCTCTCTTGTCCCGTCCCTCTCTCTCTACAATATGTAAATATGTATGTATTGGAATGCTATATTTGATCAAGATGGAAAAGCTTAATATTTTATGACTTATTGGTCCCTCTCTTTGTTCCTTCCAGCTCCCTTGTCTCCAACCTTAGATTTTGTGTATATGAGGATTCTGTATAAGGATTTTATGGAAGTCAAAAGGATTTTGTGTAAAAGTTTTTTTTTTATTTTTTGCAACATAACCATAACCAATAGCGCACTATTTCATTAACGATTTTTTTTTTTTGGGTTCACTCTTGAATCTTTTATGGTCTTAAGGAATTGTTTATAGTTTCCGTGTTGATTACCATATTATAATTATGTCTAGAAATATAAATTTTTGAGATTGGGG
>BRYE01000026.1:362500-370000 GCA_030159115.1 Actinidia arguta var. hypoleuca
CTAGAGCTTTTTCAGCATTCATGTCCGTTATTACTCCTCCTGCTGCATTAGCAGCCAATATCATTAGGATAACCTGTAACGTAACATGGGTTACGGTAAGAATAAAATATTGCCATGATAGCAGAGGATATAGGCAAAGACCATAGTAAAATTAGCTGCTAGGTTCGGCCGTCTTTTCATGAACCTTGTAGCACTGGAGACGGCAAAGAGGGAGCTTCGACTTAGAATCTCGAAACTTGTATGAATTGGTACAAAATGGGCCAGTTCCAGCACATGTCTCTCTTGGAGGATAACTGAAAATACAGATAAAATCGTCAAACCACTATCAAACTAGCATCTGAAGCATTTTGTGTCCATGTGATTGAGTGTGGTAATAATTTCAAGAAAACAAACACAGACAGTAACAACAAACAAACCTAACAATGGAAAAAATAAAGGGGAAAAAACAAGAATTGACTCTGAAAGGGGGTGGGGTGGGGGGAAGGGGGTGGGGTGTTGTCCTTGGAGTGCATCATCATATCAAAACAAGATTTTAACTAAAAATTGACTCTGACATTGATGGAAAAAGAAAGGGGACCCCAATCCTTTCACTAAACCAAGATGGCCCCAGGAAAACGAATTGCAAAGCTTCAAGGCCTACAACAGCCCAAAAGCGAACCCCAATCCTTTTACTAAACTTGTATCAAATCTAACCAAACCAAAATCTTTTATCAAACCATGTACAAATGAAATCTTTAACGAAATCAACTTTTTACTCGAACTTTGATGAAACTTTAAAAAGAGCAAGGATTGGAGTGAGTTTTCTTTCATCAAAAAAGGTAAAAAGGGGGGTTGGAATTCTGTAAGAAGATTTGATGAAGCGAGAGAGAGAGAGTAATGCTTGGAATGCATCACACCAAACCAACTTTTAAACAAAATTTGACTGGACTTGAAGAAAAAAAGGGAGTAATGGGATTGAAGATGGCCAAAAGAAACTCGTTGCTAAAGAAAATCACGGATAACGGAAGACAAACCAGAGGCAAAAGAAAGAAAGTTTAAGATGAATCCATTCTTTCATCATATCCACTTTAACACTCAAACTTTGATGACATTTGAATAAGACTAAAGATTTGAATGGGTTTTTGTTTCGTCAGAGATGGTAAACAGAGGTTTAAGTACCCATATTTTGGGGATTATGTGAGAAGATTTGATGAAAAGATTAAATAAAAATAAGGATCTGAATTCATCAAAACAAATCAAATCCCACTCGAATTTGAAGAACGGCCACTGCGAGTCTGCGACTCACTACGATCTTTCTGATCAACTAAACAGAGGCAAGAAATAAAATCACTGAAACAGACTTGGCGTACGCGTCCTCTATTGAAGACGCGAATCGAGCTAGCTGGAGCGTTTCTGTGACTATCACCAATCGTTCCTCCATCTCCATTGATGTTTGGTTAAATCTGGGGTCGGTGTTTTTCTCGCTAGAAACTAGAGACGTCACAATTAAAGTGACGTCACGATCGAAGACTAGGCCGCTGGACGCCCTCTTTATATTTTTTTGGGAAAATTTCAGATCAGTGGTAAGATCACTTAATATCAATTACCCGATCTGACTGAGAATAATATATCGGAAGATAGTGAGTTATAATTAACATCACCTCCCATCGCCTCGTCGGCAAAGACCACCGTCAGTCGCCAGTCGCCAATGTCCTACGCCAATAATCATTGGATTTAAATCCTAAAAACCAAAACCCCACGAATCTTCAAATTACTTTCATATATATAGATATAGATATATAAACAAAAAGACACGCAAGAATCAGATCACTTTCACCATCTGCGAATCAATAAAATCAAAACCCAAAAATCTTTAAATCGAGGAATCTACAAATCTTCAAATCAATAAACCCAAGACCCATAAAGTCTTCAAATCAAAACAACTAAAACCCACAGAACTTCAAATCAAGAAAACCCAAAACAACAAATCTTCAAATCAATAAAACCAAACCCACAAATCAAGAAACCCCAAACCCTCAAATCCTCAAATCAACAAACCCCTTACCCGAAAACCCACCACCGATCACTGATCAAGAGAGAGAGAGAGAGACCGACCTACCATTTGTCGCCATCGCCTCCCGTCACCGTCGCTCTCCGACGCCGGTGGGTCTCTCTCGCGCGCGCGCGTCTTCACCCCCTCTCTCTGACTCTAACTGACTGACTCTCTCCGTGTGTGTAGATTAAGGCCCACCAGGGTTTGTAAGGTTATTTGGGGGTATATGGGAAATTTGGAGTTATTATTTGCTTGTGTCAGCAACAGAAAGTTTTTTTGTGAAATACAACTTGAAACCTCGAGGCGAGAGTGTAATTTCCGGAACGTGAGGGCTGTATTACATGCGAACTTCAGGGGAGGTTAGTATAATTTTTCCTATAAAATAAACAAATGCCTTGGTCGTTGGTTTATAAATACTAAAATAACTTTGACAAGCATTTAATGGTGTAAAACAAAGCTTTAAAATCACCAAATAATCTTCTTTTTTTTTTCACACGTATCTTTGGAAGATATGCAGGTAGTTGTTACTATTTTTGCAAAAGACAATTTTACCCTAATATTTGATCCTTTATCTCTTTCGAATGCCACAAACAGATTTTACCCCTCCTAATTTTTTACTCTCTCTATGCAGTATCCCTCTCTCCAACTTTAAAGTTATTGTTATTCTCTCTCTTGATAATTTTTCAAGTTAGATCAAAATTTATTTTTAAATTCAAAATGAATGATACAAATTCATTTGATTAGGTGATTATACACATTCGGAATGATTTTGAAGCATTCAAATTGAATTCAAAAAACTTTAAATAGAATTAGAGTTAATGAAAAAATGTAACTAATATTAAATTCATTTAATTAAAATTATAAAAGTAGTAATTTATATTTTGGAGAAACTTTCCCGTTTGCCTTTTTTTTTAATTGATTTGCGCTCCTCACTTTTTTGTTTTAAGATAATTTCAAATTATTTAAGGGTAATTTTAAAAACTTGAAGCTTTTAAGCTTGGAGTTGGCATGAATACCATTTGGGATAGTTTTTTAGAGTTTATATAGTTGTTTTGGCTTTAATTTTTAGAATTTTTAGAATTGTTTTTAAAGTTTGAACAAAATATTATACTTTTTCAGTTTTTCTTGACATGAGGAGTCTAAAAATATAAAAATTTTACCTAATTTGGAAATACAATTTCATTAAAGACTTGTGTGAATTTTTTTCAAATAAAATTAATTTATTTTTTCTTTAGTGAATTTTTCTCAAATTAGATAAAAGTTATAACATTTTCAAACCCCTATTGTGAAGATAAATTAAAAAATATAAATTTTGATCTAACGGTGAAAAAAAATTACAAAAAATCAAAAATCTCAAAAACCAAAATAATTATATAAATCCCAAAAAACTAGACAAATCAGGGTCTAAGCTGCTTTAAAAATAATTTTTTAAATAAAAATAATATTTTGATCATCTAAAATAAAGTATTGGGTTAGAGATACACTTGTGGTAGTGATGGTCAAAATTGGTTGAAGGGAAAATGGTGGTACGTAATTTATTCATGCCATGGTTTTGTTTTTGGAGTTGGCAAAATGCAGAAAAAAAGAGAGAAACATATAGTATAGTTCAAAAATACGTTAACAAAAAAAAAAAATATTGTAGCTGCAAACTTGTACTACTAGGGTCAAATTTGTAATTCGCTTTCCAAATTAACTTTTTTGAATTCGACTTGACTACGCATCATGATATGCCACTAGCTGAGTTGTAATTATTACTTTTGGTCCTATAGTAAACCAACTCCTTGTGGTACCGGTTAGCATTAGCTTCTTCAAAATATTTTAGTAGCTATTTTGTTTTTTAATTTTTTTTTAATAAACTTTTTTAATAAAAAAATTTAGTTCCTCTTGATAAGAAATATTTGAAAATATAAAAATTATTTAATTTTGAAAATAGATATGCTAAAGATACAAATTTTAGATGATTTTTTGAGGATATTTTTGTGTTTTTTTTAGTTTTCAGTGAACTTGTTTTCAAATTAAATAATTTTTTTATATTTTCAGACTCATCTTGTCAAGAGAAACTAAAAAAATATAAAATTTTGATGAAATGGCTAAAAAGATCACTAAATATGAAATAAAATAGAAAAAGTATAAAGTATTGGTGAAACGATTTAGAATTTCTCCTAGAAGAGTTTGTCAAAACTTGATGACAAACCTTGATCTTTGTATTTTTGTTTTGTTATACCAATTATGTGTGTTTAGATGTGAATCCAACTATCTAGGGCCCTTTTGCTAGAGTCTAGAAGTTCAATTAGCATGCTAAGGATGTCTCGTGTAATTTTTAGGTTGAGAGTTTTAGAAGACAAAAATATGAGCATACAGGAATTACCACTCGACAGTCAGTCTAGTGGGTCATCCTCAACAGATAGTCGAGTGATCAGATGACCTGCTCTACCGACTATTGAGCGACTAGGTAGCAAACGGATGAGTGTCTTATGTGCCAGAATATTTTAAAAGACGATTTTTGTTGGGAATTGCATGCCCGAATGTCCAAATATTTAATTGTTATTTAGAATAAGAATTTATTTTATCATACATTTGATGTTGTTCTTATATATCATTATGAGATGATATATCCATAAGTTATCTAGAGATATGATAAATATGTGAAATGAGATTTACACACGAGAAATATTAATTGTTGATCTTAGTAATTTTGTTTAGTTCGTAGTCGATGATGAGTTTAGACGTTTCATCTGTGAATAATAGAATACTGTTAACTTCTATATGATATGATGGTCTATATCAACCATCAAAGTATGTGACTCTAAGTTAAAGTATTGATATATTATGGAATGCATTGAATCGGATTGTCGTAAGGAAGCAATTCATATAAAGCTGTCATTTAATGATGAAATGTTACATATATTATTTGTAGTTAACTCTTAATCATGAGAGAATGGTAATCTCAAATTTGTGACATTGGTCACTTTGATTTATCAATAAGTGAGGCTAATTGAGGTCAACATCTCGGTATCTTGGATGGTCATTGTTAAGTCTGTGAGATCACTCAATTCTTTAGATGAAATTCCACTCTCTTATAAGAGAGAGCGAATATCACTTGTGAGTTAATTCATTAATTTAGTTATTGAAATCTGAATCCGGTCTTTTTTGGTGAAGACTTATTATTTTTGTGACTAAATAAAAAATGAATTATAAATCATGAAGGTTAAAAATGTTGAATCAAGCCTCAATTTCGATGATAACAAAACAGTTTATTAGTGCTTAATATGTTTACTAAGTGTGCAGCAACTAAGCATTGCGCCCTATAACTCAATTGATCAAAGGAAGCTTCATAAACACTTTCTAACAGAAAGTGTCGACACCTTGTTACAAAGTGTCGACACCTTTGAGCCCAGAAGCCACAATGATAAAATCAATGAAAGACTCAAATATCTCATCAATCTTAAAAGGATAAAGGTGAACAAAAATCATATAAATCCATGAAAAAATATCATGAAGGAAGAAATCAAATGTTAGTAGCTGAAATCAAAAGTCAAAAGAAGGTTGTCGACACCTACATCAGCACCAAATGTCAGTAGCTGAAATTAGAACTTGAAAGAAGGGAAGTGTCGATACCGTCATCAGCACCAAATGTCAGTAGCTGAAATCAAAAGTCAGAAGAAGGAAGTGTCGACACCAATGTCAGCACCAAAAGTCAGAAGCCAAAGAAGGATTTTTTGAAGAACAAGTGTCGACACCTAGATCAGCTCCTGAAGACAGTTTTAAGCTAAAGACTGAAGGCTTGAAGTGTCAACACCATGAAACAATGTGTTGACACATGAAAAGTGTCGACACCACGAGGAAGTGTCGACACCCAACGGGAAGATTTTCAAATGCAGAGTTGTCTAGTACAGCATTAATGGCTTCTCAACTACCACCAACGGTACACTCTTCATTCAAGCTATTAAATACAAGTCTCTAAGGGCATTTACTACACAAGGGAATGATCCTAAGCAAATTGATTTATCATCCAACAAGCTTCAAAGTTAAGAATCCTTGAATATTCTCTTTGTCCTCTTGTGTTAGTATTGATTGTGAGATTTCATTCATATCTACTCTATTGAGAGAGTTATTGTTCATCTTAAAACACCTTCATATTTCCATCTTTGTAAGTTTGAGTATGACTTGAACAAAAACACTTGGTGAGAGTTTTTGAGTGTTTCTCTTGTGAAAAGCAAACACTTAAGAGTTTGAGTATTTTCTCTTGTAAGTAAAATACTAGGAAGTTTAAGTGGAGCTTGGACAAAACCACTTGGTGTAAAAGTAAGTTGGGCACTTGAATAACCAACCCCCACATTGTAGTTGCGGATTACAAATAGTGGAAGAAGATCTTGCGGAGATCTTGAGAGAACGTAGATTACGGGTTGTGATCGAACATCGTTAAATCTTGGTGTGCTCTCTCCTCTTATTATCTTTGTTTCATTATTGCATCTTTTATATTAAACTCATCATAGCATTTACGTACATTATCGATAGAATAACGTAATTAATTATAAATCTCGAATTAAGTTTGAAAAATCCAATTCACCCGCCCTTTTTGGTTACCTATTGGGCCAACAAAAAATAATTAAGGTTTGATAGACAGTTAATTAATCCAAACTTAATTATTGATACCCATAGAGAGGGGTTTAAATTGCAGTAATAAAAGTAGCAATGAGGGTATTTTAGTCTTTTTGCTTTGAAATGCAATTTAAATTGTTTAGTGTAATTAATTTAGATTAATTAATATATTAAATTAAGTTATGAGATAATTAGGACTTTAGTACTTTAATTGGAGTCAAACTAAAACTCCTTAGGATCCCTATACTTACCCTAATAGGAGACCTAGCGTATATATATGTGTGTGTATATGGGGCTGTCGATCCTAAGATTTTTGTGAGAAAAATCTGAGAGCCCATACTTTAGAAAAATTGGTTAAGGTTGAGAAAAAAGTAGAGAAGATTTTGGGTATAGGAAACTAGAAAAACAAGTTCTAAAGTGTTTAGGACTAGGATTTTTGAAAAAACTAGGTTGCTAGAATTTTGTAGGCAGCAGCTATAACAACAGTCGCAACCCACACAACAAGCTACTAAAGATAGGAACTTGCAACCATAGCAAGCAACTGCAGGCCGCAACGCACAGCTAGCCACCCAAGCCCCGTAGAGGCTGCAGTGATTCAGGAGAGGACTGCAACGATTCGTCTATTGATCCTTGATTAATCATCACGTTTTTCAAGGTATCTCGAACCCCCTCTTGATTATGGCTTATGATCTAAAAAATAAAATAAATAAAAATTAGGCTTTCGCTTTGGGATACGACCCCCTTCAGTTATAACTAACCCAACCGATTAGGTGGTGATCAAGTGTCGATCTAAGTTAGTTGGAATGGCTTATTTAAGCATTTTGGGAGCAAAAAATTATTATCTTTCCAATACTTTTGAGAGCTAT
>BRYE01000026.1:380000-387500 GCA_030159115.1 Actinidia arguta var. hypoleuca
TATTAAACAAAGGAAATAATGTGTACAACCAACATGGAAGGGAAGGGAAGGGAAGGGAAGGGGGTGGGGGATTCCTTGCTATTTAATGAATGAGTAGTGAATGGGAATAATTGCCTACGTACGCAATTAACAATCCGAGGAGCGCCGGGCCCTGTTATAGATTGGCAAGATAAACAAACATGTCGGTTTCATTTATAAACTTGTGTGCCGAATTGCATGATGAAATTAGCAATTAAAATATTACAAGTTAGATACCTATCTCGAGATCGTGCCAAGGATGAGCAGCGACAGACCGCCTTGACAAGGATGAGAGGATCCTCTCATTCAATCGTGGCGTATGTCTTTGTGGTGCTTCTTGATTTTCATTTTCATTTGTGTCATGGCTCATCTTTCTGTTCAGTAAAATTAATATTACTTCATTTTTTCTCTTTAATATATACATATAGGAGGTACTGTGCTACTTAAATCTCTTTCCATGGGGGAAAAAAAATGAAGATTGTAGCGTTGCTTTTAGCTACATGAAATGCAATTTACGAATGTCTATTTCAGGTAGTGTTAATGCTGTACAATTGACAAAATGCCAAAATAGATGACGTAATTACCGGCATTGGATTATGGAATAGCAAAAGTTTTTTTCCACAGCAAGATTAGTTAGAAAAGGAAATGGAGAAAATACAACCAACAAGACCAGGAACAGGAATAAAGATAAAAAGAAAAGTAACGGCAAAGGAAAATATAGAGTCCAAGAATGAGAAGCTGCAGAGACTGAAAATTAAACAATAAATTAAATCGTTAAGTAAAGAATCTAATAGGGATACCATCTTGGCAATGGTTAAAGGCCCAAGGGGGTCTAATTAGGTTTTGTTTTTTTTTTAAAAAAGAGTGATGCAGCCAGTGGCGGATCCAAAAAAAATATTCGGGAGACAACCATTAAAAGTAATAATAATAAAAAAAAATATTATCAAAAAATAAGAACACAACGCATATTTGCTAAGCCAAAAGTAAACACAATATTCATTGTTAAGTTTCTAATATACATTTACAATTGACCACGACAAGTCTTCATTGTTTGAAAGTTTTGCATGATAGTTTCATTATCGATGCAATCAAAGAGCAACCCAAACCAAGAACCCAACAAACTGAAGAGTCCAAACAAGAACAAAAATAAGTTTGTTTGTTTTTTTGTCAAAATTGGGAACCTACAACTAAAGACTCGGTTTGACAAGGAGAACAAGAAAGGATGGACAACTTGGCAAGAAAACAATAAAGAATAGGCGAGCCCAGAAAAGAAAAAAAAATTGATAGGCAAACCTGAGGAGCGTATGGCTCTGATACCAATTGATACAAACCACGTCAACAACGTGACGAAACCCGTCACCAAATTTGGAAAACAAACCCACAAGGTCTATCAAGTTTGATGAAAACCGCGACCCGTTGCTTAGCAAAGCAAGAACTTTGGTATGGTGAAGACGCCACAAACGGGGATGGATGATCCGTTTGATAAGTCAGGTTTGAACGCCACAAGGAATACCTTGATAAGTTTAGATTAGTTTCTTCAAGAACTCAAGAAGAATAAAGAAATCTCACTATTATTCATTAAATTCAAAATTGATGGCCTCTTCCCCTTTATATAGGCCTTACAAGATAAGCTCTCTAAACTATTAAAAATTCTCTAAACTAATCATATCTTATCTTGGAGATAAGTCAAATTCTAACCAAATCAAATCTTATCTTGGAGATAAGTCAAATTCTAATCAAATCTAATCCTATCCAAATCAAATTAAATCCTATTTAAAGAAATACAAGGAAATCAAATCCAAATCTAATCTTCTTAACTCTTCTTGAATCTTGAGCTTCCTTAGACTACGAAAACACAATCTTTATTTGATTCTTTGCTACTAAAACATGCCCACATCAGATTGTAATCTCCCATGCGCATGTATATCGGATTGGTTCTCTCCCGGATAGAATTTGAGTAATACAACCAGCCTTTGTTCACCCTTAATAGTGAACATACTTTCTTCTTGTTATAGAACTCTCCGGACTAAGTTATTCAGCTCTTTTTTGAATCTCTTAGCTCGAGCTCTCATCACCGGACCAATTAGAACTTGAATCGGACCATGAGTCTTGATGTTCTCATCACCTATATATATATATATAGATTGATAGATAGATCCATCCATTCATTTATACCTTTCTGCTTCTGCTACCAAACTGCTGCTACCATTTTGATTTTCTCCTCACCTCTATTTGTGATCGCCTTATTACCTTTTAGTACAATAAGTACCTTAGTTTATACTTTCATTTTTGTAGTTTATGTCCCATAGGCCTAAAGTAGTTACTCCATCAGACTTGGATTCCTTGCCCTCTTGGATATCCGATCATTTAGGAGAAGGATCGTCATATATTATTAACGAGGTAAAACAATCTCCTAAATCTCCCATGGAGGAAACCCTAGTCCCTGAGGTCGCCCCCTTTGGTCGCTATTCATCCCTTTATGGAGAAAGAAGCCAATATTATGACCCTTGAAGAACTAGACCTACTTAGGGAGACTTACTCTTTTTCTCAAAGTGTACAAATTAGACTTCCCGAGGAGAATGAAACCATAACTTCAGCTCGCCCTGGTGAGGTGGCCTTTTATGAGGCCTATTTCTAAGCGGGCCTCTGCTTTTCTATTCATCAAACCATTAGATTAATTTTAATATTTTCTAATATCTGCCCTGCCCAACTCGTCCCCAATGCATGGCAAAGTATCGTCTATGCAATGGCATTATGGTGAACATATAAATATTCTATGACCCTATCCGAGTTTAGGAATCTATTTACCCTCAATAATAACCCTAAATCGGATCAAGGGTGGCTGTACTTCAAGGCGAGGTACAAGAAAACCCTCCTCGAAGGATACCCCAGCAACATCAAGGGGTGGAAAAGTAAATTCTTTTTTGTCTCTGGGGATGGCTGGGAGCTTCCTAAAGATTCACCTCGGGAAGGCATGCCAAGGGGCCCGAGGTCATGGAATGTTACAGGTCGGTCTTAATTTTATTAGAAATTTTATTTAGTTATTTTTAAAGTATTCAAAGAACTAATATTCTATAGCATTTTTTAGATAAACACTGCAATGACCAGCCCAGGTTATACAGGAATAAGCAGGAACTCTTTGACGAGATTTTCAAATTGGTGGAGCAATAAGGATGATTTTCAGTCCCCATGCTTCTCAAATTGAAATTATTTCATCGGATTTTCGGCTCTCTCGGACCTATGGCATCTAAGGTGAAGGGCGAAGGGCGACCTGGACACGAAACATCAACATCGTTGGATGATACGGGTGAGTCCCGCCCTTCCCATGGTGAACACATCCAGCAAGACAGTCATTCCTGAGATGAATCAGTAGAATACATAGGAACCCTTAGGAAGGAATTGAAGAGGATTCTACCTCATATCCCTGATCTGATCTTGCTAAGATGGTCAGGGGAAAAAGTTTGAGATCCCACTTTAAATATTTCACCAACTGTCTCAGGATCAAACTCGGACCCAAGATCGGAACCTTGGTCGGATTCCGAGCTAACTCCCGAGCTTAAATCGGATGGTATAGATTCTTGTTTATTCTTATCGTTCGTAGTTTCATATTTGATATTCGTGCGTTACTTTGCAACTATGTCAAGGAGAATAAACCTCAAAAAGCTTAGCGAGAAAGTGGAGAAAGCTAAGGGCGAAAGCTCGATGAAAAAGTCTACTCTCGTTAAAGGGGTTGTAATTGGTGAAAAACGTTCAAGGGATGATCCCTCCAGCTCCCTCCAGCTCGCCCAATAAGAAGGGCATACCTGGAGATAGCCCCAAAGGAAAAGAGTCCGCCATCGCACCCGAGCCCCAAAAAAAGGCAACCAAGCCTGATAAATGTCCAAGGGGCGCCACTTCTTTGAAGCCCAGGGAGGGGAGCTCGCCATCCTTGGGAACTATCCTCGGTCCTGGGACTTTTATTCTTGGCAGCCCCTCCATAGCTGAGAAGATTCTCCGATGAGTGATTCCTCCTTCGCACCAGGAAAAAGTGGGATAGCTGTCCTTGGACTAAACGGCCACCAAATTTCTCCACGTCCTCGGCCATGTACTACCTCGACTCTGTACTCATTTCCCTTTTGTCAAGATATATATTTGCTCGGGTTGATCTAAAACATTTATTTATAGTAGGCGCTTGTGCTCGGATCCTCCTTGGCAGTTCAGAGCAGAGAAACTGTAAAATAGGCATCTCTCCAACAAAGGCGAGCTACCTCTTTGGAAAATGAAGTTTCTCACCTTCAGATGTTGTCTGGCGATCTGGAGCGGCAATTAGCTGAGGCTCGAGCTCAAGAGCAACAAGTCAGCAATGAGTTTGCTAAATTAAAAGATAAAAGAGATACTCTTGCCAACAAGGTGGAGAAGTCAGGGATTTTGGTGGTGGAGTTAAGAGAAGTCGTGACTCGAGCTAAAAAATCTGTTGTGGAAGAGTTCAAATCTTTGTCGGATTTCTTGAGGGCAATTGAAGATGGTGCTTCAAAGTATTTTGGTGAAGGATTTGATTTCTACAAACGGCAACTTCGTCGCCATCACCCCAAACTTATTATTGATTTGGAAGGCATGGGTCTCGATCATGACTTGCTCACCGAAGAGGGGAAAGGGTTGAACGAGGAGACTGGCGAGAAGGATAAAGGTGATACTAATCCCCCTCCCTTCTGAACATATATATATATATATATATATATATATATATATATATATTGGAATGGCGATGTGTAATCCATTTTTAATGAATAAGTATTTTACTCATGCAATTTTTGTTCATACTGGTGTTAATTACCTATCACTTTACATGACTAAGTTTGATAATTGAAATGGCGAAATGATTAGCCAAGTAGGCGACTGGCGACCTTTTTAATGGCGATAACAAATTTGGAAATATGGCGATGTAAGTCGGCTTTAAAAATTATAAGGTGAAAAAGAGACTGTTTCATAATGATAAAGGCGACCTCTACAATGGTGATGTCCGCAATGGTGATCAAGATACCTCTGTTGTTTTATAACGAACTGGCAATCTTGATATTGGCGATATACACATTGGCGATCAAGATGCCTCCGTCGTTTTGTAATGAATTGGCGATCTTGATTTCCGCAACATCCATATTGGCGATCAAGATGCCTCCGTTATTTTGTAACGAACTAGCAATCTTGATTTTGGTGATATCCGCGATGGCGATCAAGATGCCTTTGTCGTTTTATAACGAATTGGCGATCTTGATTTCGGCGACATCCACATTGGCGATCAAGATGCCTCTGTTGTTTTGTAACGAACTGGTAATCTTGATTTTGGCGACATAAAACTTGTAATTGGTGATAAATCGGATAAATTTTATTACTTGGAATAAATTGGCAATTATTACAATTGCATTGCTCAGGCGATCTAATTGTCATGGCGGATAGATGTATTATTGGTAATATTTTTTCAAATGCTTGGTGTTCCAAGGATGAGGGAGTGGTTTCCTGTTAATGTCTTCAAGCCAATAAGTCCCTAGTCTAGATATCTTGATGACCTTATAAGGGTCTTCCCATGTTGGGCCTAGCTTTCCTATGTTTGGCTTCTTAGTAGATAGGGTGACCTTTCTTAGGACCAGATCGCCAAGTAGGAAGGATCTGTATTTTACTCTCTAGTTATAATATTTGGCGACCTGGTGCTTGTAGGCTACTTGACGTATTCTTGCTTGCTCTCTTTTCATCAAGGAGGTCAAGGTTGAGTCTCAATTTGATTTTATTATTTTTCTTGTGGAAATTTGAGGTGCTGAAGCTCGGCATTCCAATCTCGACAGGTATAACTGATTCTGTCCCATAGACCATGGAGTAAGGTGTCTGGCCCGTATGAATCCTGCTCTCTGTATGATATGCTCAAAGTATGCTTGGCAGGTCTTCTACCCATTCACTTTTAGACTTCTCTAGTCTTGTTTTTAGATTCCTTAGGATGGTCTTATTGGTAACTTCAACTTGGTCATTGGCTTGGGGATGATCTGACGAGGAGAAATGATGTGAGATGGCGAGATTCGAGCAAAACTATCTAAACCCATCATTGTCGAATTGCCTGGCATTGTCCGAGATGAGAACTTTAGGAATCCCAAATCGGTAGACGATACTTTTCCATACAAAATTCTTTGTATTTTTCTCAGTGATCTTAGTGAAAGGCTCTGCCTTTAACCACTTAGTGAAGTAATCAATGGCAACGATCAAAAATTTTCTCTATAACGGAGCTTGAGGCAAAGGTCCAAGTATGTCAATTCTCCATTGGGCAAACGGCCATGGGCTAGTCATTGACACTATTTCAGTATGAGGGAGGTGGCTCACGGGAGCAAACCTTTGGCATTTATCACACTTTCTTGTGTATGTCACCGCATCATGCTCCGTCCGAGGCCAGAAGTAGCCTTGTCGAATTGCTTTTCTTACTAGTGACTTTGCCCCCGAATGATTTCCACAAATGCCCTCATGAATCTCCCTCATCACGTAATCAGCTTCATCAGGTCGAAGGCATCTCAGAAGAGGACCTAAAAAAGATGTAAAGAATTTAAAAAAGAATCAAAAGGAAGATTTGTACTTCAAAAGTGTTCCTACAATCGAAGATTTGAAAAATAAAAAAACAAAAACAAAGAAGCACAAATTTGTAAAATTTGGGGTACTCACAGTGGGGAAGGTGTTGCTAGTGTAGGAGATAAGCATATGGGTCTTGCCAACAGCTAGCTCCGTCACCGACGGTGATGCACTTGATGAACCTCGATGCGCTGAACCAAAACCCTATCAAAATTGTAAACCATCATTTTGGAAGTTATACAAGCCAAGTGGATAATTACAGAGCACCTAACTTTGAAAGCATATTGATTTTGAGAAAGAGAGAGAGACGTACCTTTTTTTTGGTGTCGATTTGGTGGGGTTTCAAAATTTCATACCAAAATTATTAGCGGGATTTGATACTAATATTCTCATGTGTTTGTATGACATACACCACTGATGAGAACATCAAGACTCATGGTTCGATTCAAGTTCCAATTGGTCCGGTGACGAGAGCTCGAGCTAAGAGATTCAAAGAAGAGCTGAATAACTTAGTCCGGAGAGTTCTACAGCAAGAAAAAAGTATGTTCACTACTAAGGGTGAACAAAGGCTGGTTGTATTACTCAAATTCGATCTGGGAGAGAACTAATCCGCTATACATGCGCATGGGAGATTACAATCTGATGTGGGCGTGTTTTAGTAGCAAAGAATCAAATAAAGATTGTGTTTTCGTAGTCCAAGGAAGCTCAAGATTTAAGAAGAGTTAAGAAGATCAGATTTGGATTTGATTTCCTTGTATTTCTTTAATTAGGATTTAATTTGATTTGGATAGGATTAGATTTGATTAGAATTTGACTTATCTCCAAGATAAGATTTGATTTGGTTAGGATTTGACTTATCTCCCAGATAAGATATGATTAATTTAGAGAGCTTATCTTGTA
>BRYE01000026.1:392500-395000 GCA_030159115.1 Actinidia arguta var. hypoleuca
CTCCAAAGGGCAAGCTAATGATTTTAAAATTCATTACAGCACCCACCGAGTTATTCGCCACTTTCTACTCCCAAGGTTCTCATTTTCTCATCAGTTTTTAGATTGGTCACTTATCTTTTTGTTGTTATTTTTTGCATCATGTAAGATAAATTGTTATTCAAAGAGCCAACCTGCTGTGATTATTTCTATAAATGCAATTGATGCACCAGTTATGTCATTTTATTTTCTCACTTGATATCATGTGTTTGTGCAATGTAACCAACCTCACACATTTGTTAGTGTCAATATTGGCCCCACCAATTCGTAAAGGTCAAACTTTGTACCTGGGTATTATGAGTCAAGTAGGCACTCTTTTATGCTTTCTTAATTATCAGTGTCCATGGGTTGATTTTTGTTGTACGCCGATCATCTTTATACGGAAAGAATTGAAGATCTTTTCAATACCAAATAGAAAGACAAGTTAGAACCATCTTACAAGGTATTCTTTGTCTTTTTCATTTATGAAATGTAAAATTTTTTTCTTGTTTCTTCTTTTATGACACATTGTCACAAAATTTTTCTTTTTTTGTATTTTTTTATCACACTTTTCTATTTTTTTCATAAAACTTTCACTTTTACAAAATTCTTGTGGTTTTCTTTTTTAAAATGCTCATTTTTCTATTTCTTTTGTTCTGGTATTTTATTTTATAAAATTAATTTTTTTTTCATGTTTTTCTTTTATAAAACCCTCAACTTTCCAAAAAAAAAATTATTTTTAAAAGAGTAACTTTTTTTGGATTTTTTGTTTCTCCTTTTATAAATCACTTAATTTTTTACTTTTATTCTTGTATTATTCTTTTACATAATGCTCACTTTTACAAAAATGTTTTGCACTTGTGTTTTTGTTTTATAAAATTCTCTCTTTCTCCTATTTTTTTCTTATATTTTTCTTTTATAAAACCTTCACCTTTCCATTTTTTGTCCTTGGGCTTTTTTTTTTAGAAAAAAATCGCTTTCCTAATTATTTGTTTTCGTTTTTGTTTTGCTTTTATAAAAACACCCACTTTTCAAAAAATATATCGTGTTTGTCTTTTATAGAACATACTTTTACCCAATCTTTTTACAATAATCGTTTTCCCAAAAAAAAATCTTGTGTTTTTCTTATACAAAACTCGTACTTTCCCCCACATTTGCTTGTTATAGAAACCGCTCTGTCTCAACTTGTTTCGTTCGAAAGCTCACTTTTTTAATTTTATTTTTTGTGTATATATTTTATAAAATAATCACTTTCTCTAAAAATACTTTGCTAGTTTTTCTGTTAGTAAAGGATTTACTTTCTCAAGTTTTTTTCTTTCATTTTACAAAAGACACTTTCGTATTTTTTCCACATGTTTTTCTTTAACAAAACACCCACCTCTCAATTTTTTTTTCTTTTTTTCCATTAGAAAAGAATAACTTTTTCCAAAACTTTTTTCTTATGTTTTTCTTTTATTAAACACATGCTAACTTTTTGAATTTTTTTTCCTTCTATTTTTCTCTTACAAAACTCTCATTCTCCCAAAAATCTTTTACTCTTATCTTATTGTAATTTATAAAATGCGACACTTACTTTCTAAAAATAAAATTATTTTATTTATTTATTTTATAAAATAATCACTTTCTCTAAAAATATTTTACTAGTTTTTTATGTTAATAAAAGGGCTTACTTTATCAAAATTTTTTCACTTTAAAATAGACACTTATATTTTTTTTCCATATGTTTTTTTTCTGAAAAACACCCATCTCCTCAAAAATGTTTTCTTGCATTTCAAAAGTGACACTTTCGTATTTTTTTTCATATATTTTTTCTTTAACAAAACACCCAACTTCTACTTTCTTTTTTGTTTTTAGAAAATAATCACTTTCTGCAAAAATACTTCTTATGTTTTTCTTTCATTAAACACATGCTCACCTTTTAAAATTTTAGTTTTCTATTTTTCTCTTACAAAACCGTCATCCTCCCAAAAACAATTTCTTATGTTGTTTTAATTTATAAAATGCGAACACTTAATTTCTAAAAAGGAAAAAATAAAATTAGTGTTTTTCTTTCATAAAAAATTCATATTCCAATTTTTTTTGTTTTCATTTTATAAAGCTGTGTTCTCTAAAAATATTTTGTTACTTTTTCTGTTAATAAAAGACTTGCTTTCTCAAAAATTTTTGTCTTAATAGATACTTCCGTATTTATTTTTAAAAAAAAATTAAGCAAACACACTCACCTACTAAAAAAAAATCTTTTTTTATTTTAGAAAAAAAACACTTTCCCCCTAAAAAATATTTTTAATTATCTTTCATTAAACACATGGTCACGTTTTTAAATTTTTGTTCTTTTTTCTTTCTTTTACCTAAGTCTTAGTCTCCCAAAAATCTTTTATTATTATTTTGTTATTTTAATTTATAAAATGCAAACAATTAATTTCTTAAAAATAAAAAAAATCAGTGTTTTTCTTTTATAAAAAGTTTATTTTTTTATTTATTTTAT
>BRYE01000026.1:397500-402500 GCA_030159115.1 Actinidia arguta var. hypoleuca
TTAATTCAAACCTAATTATTAGTACCCATGAAGAAGATTTTTAATTATGGTATTAAAATAGTGCTGAAGATATTTTAGTCATTTTGCTTTGGATTGCAATCCAAATTATTTAGTGAAATTAATTTAGATTAATTAAATTACTAAATTAAGTAATGAGATAATTGAGACTTCTAGTAATTTAATTGAAGTCAAACTATAACTCCTTAATATTCCTATCCTTGCCCTAGTTGAAGACCTAAGCTATATATAGGATCTGTGGAATGCCAATCCTAATGATTAATTCTCTACATAATTTTTTGAGAGAAAAAATCTGAGAGGCCACACTCTAGAGGGATTGGTTAGGGTTAAGAGAAAAATGAGAGAAGATCAAGGGTCTAAAAAACTAGAAAAATAATCCTAAATTGTTTATGATTAGGGTTTGATCAAAAACAAGCTATAAGAAAAACCTGCGCAACAATCTGTTCGTGTTCAACCTCTCGAACGTGAACGCGGCAAGGCAATAATTGTAGGAACCCACAAGTGTGACAAGGTAACAGTGGCAAGAACCCGCAGGGGTGACAAAGGCATCTATGGTTAAGTCTTGATTCAATTTCTCTTTATTGATGTTGTACGTTTTTCATGGCTTTAAGATTAGAAAGAAGGAAAAAAATTAAAATTATGCTTTCGCTATGGGATATGATCCTTTTTATACTGATACCCTGCATAAAGGCAACAACATGCCATGACTTCCTTTAGCATTGGATTGATCAAAAATCGGAGTCCAACTTTGTGGATTAGCCACGTGTGGACTGTGATGCGATCCTCGTGTCCCTGCACTATGGCAGCCTCCTCATTGGAGACTAGTCTTTTTATCAGAACATCACCGGGGATGTCATGATCACTTTTAAACTTTGCCGTTGTGAACTAGTCGTGGACTAGGTGTTGAGCTCAGTTTAACTCCATACTCTGAAATTGAAACACCACAGTAAAAGCAGTTTACCTATGTAATGATGACAAACTTTGGGTGTAGAGTTAGCCTAGTACTCCGCGAGCTTCGAGCTCTATTCCACGAGGTTTATCTATACTACCGAAGATCAGCTCTCAAGTTGTCCTTCCACCTCGAAGCACTCTCAGTGAAAGAACGACTTAAGGGGGCAAAACCCTAATCCTATAAGGCAAATTTCATATTAGCTAGGCCAATAGAAGTCTTGATTCAGCAACTACAGGCAATTCAGACCCATTTCATGAGGGAAATTGATCCATGGGCAACCAAAGGCCCTTGGCAATAGAGAAGCTAGGAGACTGCCCTCAATGGCAGACAGAGTTCACAGATAGACTCCAGCAAATAGTCAACATTTACAAAAAAAAAAAATCCAGAACCAAGGGCACAAAACACTGGCCCAGATGAATTCAAATAGAAATGAAAAAACATGTGCATCGAAGGAATACAGAAAAATATATATATCGAAAAAAAGATTTCCAAAAATAGGAAACTCACAGTATTAATCAAAGGCGATCGAAGGATAAAAACGACATTGGAATCAACATTGAAAATAGAATCAGCATCGAAAGTAGTGGTCACACAACAACAGCTCTCAGGCACTCACTTTTTCATTTTACAAATGCTCTTAATACACGAATGAATAGTGTTTGGGAGAAGGCAACTATTTATAGGGAAGTTGAAGGTTGGGTTCTCACCAAACACGCCCTTAGGGAGCGTCATTTTTGGAGGTTCCTACCAAACAACGCCTAAGGGTAGGTGAGTCACTTTGGCATCCGCACCCAAATCGAGCTTCAAGCAAATCGGACGCCGACGTGTGGCACTAAAAGGACAACCAAGGACAGTGAAGAGACATCTTACAGTCATGGACGAACTCCAATAGCCAAGCTTCTCCACCAAATATCACTAGCATCTAGCTCACATGTCCTCGGCTAGCAATGATCCAACTCATGGGAACTGAGAGACCATTGTAGGGGAATAAAATACCAAGTAATAACTCTGACCGAGCCAGGGGCAAGCACTGTTGCCATACACTATCGCTTTACAGCAAGCTCGGCGGGGTCTCTTCACTGGAGCTTGGTTTAGACATAACGATCGATGTGGATCCCAACGCATGTTAGGGATAGAGGGTAACTTGTGTGGAGATTTCCTTTGACATCCCCCATGCCTTGATCGAGATGTCGGCAACATGATTGGTTAGATACCAACCATGCCTTAGGGGCATGACTGGGTCATCCACCTACTCACTGACACAGTAGCTGACGCGTCCTGGCACGCGTCGAGTTGTAATCTGTTCAGTGACGTGAAAGTTGGCCTGTCCAGGTATGCACTGAAGTGTGCTATAAAAGGCCTCGCCCTTTCTTTCTCAAGGTATATATATCATACATTTTCAGTCACTTACTTGATCGTCGGAGAGCTGCTTCCGAAACAGCTCGATCAAGCACCTCAACACCACCGTCAACTGCTGATCAGTCATTGTAGATGTCTATTTTTGATTTCCTCTCTTCTATTCTATCATCCACACCCCCACACTTTGTAACAATTGATCAATCCCACAGTTTTATTTTTTGTTCCTTGTGGCAAATTATATTTTTTTTCTATCTTTGCTTGAGCCTTGAGATTTTTTCTTTGTAATGGCAGGGACAGGGCATAACCTATTCATCATATGTTTACTAATTTGTTCTCAATAATAGTATTCGTATCATTTACCAATAGAAGAGTGATAGGCTTTAAGCATTCAACCTAATTCAAACTATAGGATGGCATTGGCTATGCTTGGCCTGAAAAAAGAAAAGCATGTGGTGTGGTGTGGTGTGGTGTGAATAGGGTGTGTAAACAGGAACACCACCCACCCACCCACCCACCCACCCCATGTTAGGTGTGACCTGCAGCTGCATCCACTATCTTATTAACTTGCCAGTTTCCACAATCTGCTCGTTTGATTGACTATAAACCTAACATAGTAACGATCACTTTGTTCATCATCGACGTGTCCTAAATTGCGCAATAATTAATTCCCCTATTCTCACTACTTTATTATTTTTGTTTGTTTATATATGTAATATATATTCTGGACAATTTGAGTGGGGTGGATTTGGAGTCATGGAGGGAGACTCAACTATATATATGTGGGTGTACTTCGTTTTATTTATTTATATTCAGAATAAACTTGAGTGGGAGGGACGTGGAACCAATTATATACCCGTATATGAAAACAGGATGAATTTTGATCATCTTTGTTATTTACTCCATCCAAAAAATTAGATATCTACTTAATTGAATGTATAAGAATGCAACACATGAAAATCCAAGTTGGCTTATGAAATGAAAATCTCCATAGATGAAATGGAGATCAAGGATTCGGATTCCAGAGGCATACTATAGGAAAGATGCGAATAGTACACATGGAGCCAGCGATTCGACAAACACGCATGAGTATGTATGTATGTATGTATGTATGTATGTAGATACATATAAGATGGAAGAGCCAGGGACTGAACATAAATAGTATTTATGCAGGCCCAGGGTATAGACAGAGGCCTGCATTTTAGGAGTCAAGTGAAAGAACGATTCCAGCCTAGCAGCATAATTTGCTCCCAATTAAGAAGAATTCCAGTTGCATCAAATCCAAGTCTAACCATCTTGACAAACTGAAATTTAATAAGTACTATACAATTTATTTATGATTAATAACAGATTTAGAAAGTTAACAATGCATGTGGAAGTTCGATCGAGTTTTCCTCACTTGTAACCATTTGGTCGTCATATACACGAAATTAACCAATAACCAAAGCTAGCTTTTCTCTATAGCTACTAAAAAGACGTCATCGCATCCTATTGTCTTTGTTGCTGCGTCTTCTCTACGATTCATTTATACCTTGTCTCCCGTCTTGGTGAGCTTTACCCTTCCAATATAAGGTACAGATGATATGTATTAGCTTTTCTGAGATCTTTGGTTTATGTTCTCTCTCTTATTTTTAATGAACATTCGTCTAAACTGTTTATACTTGCATACATGGCACACTCTCTATCCTAGCGATTGATATTGCATCTAGGGGCAGATTGAATGTGTGCCCAGGGCCTCAATTTTGATTTTTTTTTTTTACCTATAGTTTTATAAAATTTGTAAAATTTGCCCCCCTAAAAAATTGGGGCCTTAGTATAATAATTAAAACTTTTTCTAGCCAAATAAAAAAGAGTACAAAATTGCGGGACATGTAGAGTAATTTGGATTTTAAAACCTCAAATCAGCATAGAAGTTGATTTCGCTGTGTCCCTCCCTCTGTCTCTCTCTCTCTTTTCTGCAAGTTTCCCAATACTACTACTTTTCTCAGCAAATCCCTATTTTCCAGGAGTTTGAATTCCAAGAATCTGAATTTAAAGTTGAGCTCTATTACCACCAGAGTTGTACATGCTTCTTTGATTGATTAGACCCCCGTTCTATGGGTGGGAAGGATTTGCATCTTCTATGCCCTTTTAAGACTGGTTTGGCTGGATCTCCTACGAACCCACGTGTCTCAGGTACTACTAAGGGTGATCAAGGATTTGTAGTAGGGTTTATGAATGGAAAGAAAAATGATACTGAAAATCAAAGAATTTTAACTGCATCTTTGCGTCATATTTTATTTTTTCCATTTAAATTCCTCCACAAATCCAAGGACTTGTGGTCCAGATGGGTTTTTGTGTGTATTTTTATGTGTGTTTAAGTAAGTCTGTTGAATAGTTGATAACTTGATGGGTTCGTTTTTGTTTTCGTAGATTTGGAGATTGGTGGTAAATTGGTAATGATTTGGGTTCCTTTAAGTGGATTGAGAAGTTACAAGGCAAACCAGGTTTGTGGGTTTCTTGAATATCTGCTTTTTAACCTTTATAAATATCATTTTGCGAGTATGATTACGCATTGGTCAATGTGAACTGTGAAGTGATACCTTGATTTCTTGATTTTGGGGGTTATGTCATTTAGATGTTGGATGGGTATTTATTGGTACTTCATGATCAATTTGATACTTATATTGTTGAT
>BRYE01000026.1:410000-417500 GCA_030159115.1 Actinidia arguta var. hypoleuca
AACCCAGCCCAGCCCCATTGACATCCCTAATGTTAGGGGGCAGAAAGCAACTTGCATGGCAAACCTTCTTCTAATAGCCACCATGCCCGAATCGAGACGTCGATAACATAATGACATATCAATCAGGCCCTAGAAGCATGGTTGGGTCAGTCGTCTACTCACTGATATAACAGTCGACAGTGCGTCCGAGCATGCGCCGAGCTATGCCATATAAGGTCAACCTTTATTTTTCTAAAAGGTACGTGAATTCAACCCAAAAGAGCACACACTCTCTCTATCTCTCTACATACGTTTTTCGATCGTCTAACTTAACTATTGAAGAGCTATTTTTTGAAACTAGCTCCGACGATCGATCTTACTATTTGGTGCCGCAGCTAGGCCCTTACTAATTGGTGACTGACTGTAGGCACCCGCACCGCCACAAGACCACCGTAGGTGTCTATCCTCGATTTTCTTCCTCATTTCTTAAACTCACACCCCACAATTGGCACCGTATGTGAAAAATCGATTATAAACATTTGCCAGGTCAGTTCTAATGGCATTACAAAGTAGAAACCATTCCGGCAATCGAGAAACCCGAAGGGAGCCCTTTCATGCTCCCAAAAATCCTTAAGACAAAGGGGCTAAACTATTGGTCAATGTCCAAAGGATAGCCAAGGCCACCTCTAGGCAGAAACTGGGTCGGTTGCTCTTTAAGGGAGGAGACAGTCGGGACATAACCATCAAGCGCTTGCAAACCCAGTTGGCCAAACTAGCCCAGATCTTGGTTGACAACAAATTGATGAAGCAGCCCAAGCAATAAAAAGGGGATCATCCTAGGACAGGTCCAAAGGATCAAACCTCTTGCCTCGAGAAGGTTGGAATAGGAGGCAGCGTAGATCCAATGTTGGCTTGGATAGCCGAAGGGATAGTAAATATGTGGCATCAAGCAAGCGGAGGGTATCGCTGAGCCGAGCTCATTCCGATATGGATCTCCATGAGACATTGCCAAGCGGAACCAAGAAGGTGATCTACTTGATAAGCTCAATAATCGAATAGCGGCGACATCAGACAAAGTCATCATCCCAGTAGGGTCAATGGCTTGCACGACCAAGCCTAAGCCAAGGGAATCAGTTCTGAGGTACCAGACACCATTCTCCCAAGACATCGAGGGAATGAACTCGCCAAAAAAATTCATGCCACTGAGGTTCACACTGTATGATGACAAATCGAACCCGATATCCCATGTTAGACAAATGATGGCCTCTTGGAATCACTTGGACGCACAAATGTGTCATGTGTTCCCTTTGAGCTTAGGGGATCTCGGGTTGAAATGGTTCGACCGACTCCCCGCAGGATCAATTGGGAGCTTTCACCAGCTTGTAGAGTCATTCGTGACTCGGTTTGTCATAAACACAAAAGTGCCAAAGTGCGTTGGCTCTCTTCTGACACTTAGGAAGGGCAAGAATGAATCACTCCATAATTATAGCAAACATTATTGGGAAACTTATAACGAGATTGAAGAATGTTCGATGGGCATTTGTAAGAGTTTGCTCGCCTAAAAAACACAAGAGTAGAGGAAGCTGAGGCCAACCCAAACCCCAAGTTTGACTGGAGCAACAAAGAAAATGACAACACCTTGGAGGAAGACCTTCCCCTGGGTACTATTCACATGATAGGGGCCCCAAATCACTCTAATCTCGAGAATAGAATCTGGGGGTAGATTTGCATCATTAGACAAATGAACGAGGACCTCTGGATTCAATCAATGGCTAAGAAGCCAAGGCAAACAATGTCTGAACTAGGAAGCATCACGTTTCTCCAAAGTCGACCTGGAAATGGTCCAACACCCTTATGCTGATCCCCTGGTCATCCAGCTCAGGATCAACAATTACGACGTGAAAAGGATCCTGGTGGACATAGGAAACTCTATCGAGGTGATGTATTATGATCTCTTCAAACAACTTAAACTATCAAAACCAGACCTAAAACTAGGGTGAAGGGATGCCAAGCTCTTTTAGGCACGCTAGCCAGCCCTCCTAGAAAATACCAGGGCAAAGATTGGTTTCCAGCTCGATCGATCCCCTAGTTGTACACCTACTCATAGACTGGGCCGCATGCAACCTTCTCTAGCTCTCCCAGCTCCCCCAAAGCCTTGTTCAACTGCTCTTTGAAAGTATCACTTCACCAGCTTCAATGACGGTGGCATAGCTGGCATCTCGTTCTTGGATGGCTACATCAAGGGCCATCTTCACCTACTCTACAACTTTAGAGTCAAGTTTCACTTGCTTCTCTAAAGAGCTAATCTTCTGCTTCGACTTCTTGATATTGGCAGACTGCTCCTTCATCTTCTCCGAGATGGCAGTAACTCTCTTAAGGCTCTACAAAATAAAAATAAAAAAGAAAGAAATTGTTAAGTACCAAAAGTGTAAAGAAACAAAAACTGAGGTCAAGATGCTTACCTGAACCTGCTACATCACAAGCAGATCCCGAATTTCCTCCAAACCCTCCTCTGCAAGATCGACAACGTCTTTAGGCAACATGATTGCCGGCGCAAGGGCCAAGCTAGTGTCGTGGTCCTTGGCAAAATCAGCCATTGTTACCTATTTGTCGAGCTCAGCAATGGAGAATTCAGGCTTCTAGAGTTCATCATGAATGCTGGAAGAAGGGAGGAAAGCATAGCTCGTCTCCCCCTTCTTCTTTTTGGACTTCTTGGAAGGGGCCCTTGCGAGCTGCTTCCCTTTACGCTTATCCAAGAGAGGTGTTTCTTCTTGGGCAATCAGGGCCAGAACCAAAGTAGGGGTTATTTGCGGGTCCTGGTTAACTGAAGGAACTGACACCGCGGGAAGATCGGGAGCTAGCATGGACTTCTTCTGACCCAAGGTCGTGAACCTTGGAGCTATGTTAGCCTCGCTCGAGCTCGTATCAGAATCACAGCTTTCCTTGAAAGAGTCAGTGATCACAACCTCACCCATGGGCTGGAGTGGGGCAAAAGCAAGGTCGTCAGAGTGTTCGGCGTCCGAGCTCGAAATCGAAATAAGCTCAGCGGTAGGCACTTTAGGGTCAACCGTAGGAACCACTAGTCCCCTTGTCCTATTTAGGATCAGTTGGTTCACTTTTTCTCCTTCCTCCTCCTCGCTGTCTGAAGAGTCAGAAGAAGTGTAGCTGGATGAGCTCGAAATGATGCCTTCCTCCCAGCCTAGATCTCGACAAGGAGTGCATTCTCATCGAGCTCAGCACTGAAGTTTTGACCCAGCTCATGCGAATTGAGCGACAATTATAAGAGAACAAATTATATAATTACAGATAATGGCCTTGCCAAGGCAGGCACTGCCACTGAGCTATCACTATGAAGTAAGTTCGGTAGTCCCTTACGCCAGAGCTCGATCAAGACACTACCGAATATGACCCTATCCGAGCTGAGGCTACCATCACTTCCGAGCTATCTTTATCGAGCTGAAGTCGCTGCACCGAGGAGCCCAGCCTTCAATATATGCAGCGCTGAAAGCCTAAACCTACCAAGCTTGTTAGCCTTATGGGGGATGACGTGGCGATAGACAGGCTCGTTGGCTAGAAGATTTGCAACCTTATTCGAAGTTCACCTATTATTGACAGCTCGGATGGCTGCCTTGCACTCTTTGGACTTGTTTTTGAAAAGCTCATTGAAATCTACCACTAACGGTCCAGTTAGATGACCAAAAAATGTATGTAAAGAGAGAGTATGTGTTCTTTTGGGTTGAATTCGCGTACCTTTTAGAAAAATAAAGGCTAATCTTATATGGCACAACTCAGCGCGTGCCTTGACACGCCAATTGTCGTGTTACGGGACAGATTGCAGCTCGACGAGTGCTCAGACACACTGATTGTTGTGTCAGTGAGTAAGCGACTGATCCAGCCATGCTCCTAGGGCCTGACTGGTAGCTTGTCATCAAACTGTCGACGTCTCAATCTGGGCATGAAGGCTGTCAAAAGAAGCTTCACCACGCAAGTTACCTTTTGTCCCCTGATATTGTTGAGCCACGCTTTAGGGTCTAATTACTCCATGAACTTAGTTTGAGCACTGGTGCCGAGGTCCCCAACCTACCCCTAGGACTTGTTTGGTGTGGACGCACAACTAGGGGACTACCACGTGTTTATTTCTCGTTGGTTTGGGGATATTTGCCCATGAAATGATGCGCATCAAGGCACGTTTAGGTGCTTTCCCGCCTCTTCAGATCCTTTATAGGTGTCTATTTGCCTCCCTTTGTCACTATTCATCACAACACCCTGAGAGTGTTCTAGAGAGAGAACGCACGTGCCCCCGTTATTCCACCGTTCTTCTGCCGTTCTTTTGCCCATTCCAAAACCAAGTTTCCAGAACCTCCTTCTGGTCTCCGGTCGTTGATCTCTTCCGAATTTAGTTTTTGGTAAGTTTCTCTCATCTCCATTCTTTTTTGTAATTTTTTTGCTTTGGTAGTTTTCCATTTCAAGATTTGCTTTGCTCTTGCCTGAGTCTCTATGTTTAACTTCCTTGAATCTATCTTACTTATAAAATTTTCTTTTGTTGGTGAGTCTGATTTCCTGGGTTTTGGCTTGTTTGCCATTGTTGGAGCTTTGCACTTTTCTAAGTTCAATCCTCAAAGTACCTCGTCTCCGCTCTGAAAAGGGCTTTGCTGACGTAGTATATTGACCTTTGAATTTTGTCTTCCTCTTTAATCAATATAGCACTTAGAGCTATTGGCGACACAGATAAGCACAAAAAAAGGTCCTTCCCTCATTAGGAACTGTTAGGAGGGGCAATCCAAGGTAATTCTTTAGTTGTTGCAAAGCCACTTCTAAATCATTTCTACATTCAAAGGTTTTAATCCTCCTCGGGATCTTGAAGAATGGCGAACATTTGTTAGCTGAATTGGAGGCAAATCTGTTGAGAGCAGCAACTTCCCTTGTTAGGCGTTGAACGTCATGGATGCTTTTGAGCGAGTTCATCATAAAGAGAGCTTGTTTTTGGTCAAGGTTTGCCTATATCCCTTTTGGTCACCAAGAAATCAAAAAAAATTCTAGAAGACATGCCCAAATGCATTTCATCATTTCATTGGATTCAGCATCATTCGGTGTTAGCACATAATTTTGAAGGTTTTTTCAAGTGGTTGATATGATATGCAGCTTTAAGGCTCTTAACCAACATGTCATCAATGTAGATTTCCATAGTTTCCCTAATTAGGTCTTTGAACATCTTGTTGACCAACCTCTGGTATGTCACCACAGCATTCTTCAATCCGAAGGGCATGACCATGTAACAATATAATCATCTTTCTGTGATGAAGGATGTCTTCTCGCTATTTAGGGGATGCATCTTAATCTGGTGGTATCTAGAGAAGGCATCCATGAAACTTAGGAACTCATGCCTCAATGTAGCGTCAACTATGAGATCTATTTTTTGGAGGGGAAAGCTATTTTTAGGACATACTTTATTTATGTCGGTGAAGTCAATGCAGACCCACCATCCCCCCTCCCCCCCCCCCCCCCCCCCCCCCCGGTCTTGGGGGCGACGACTATGTTAGCCAACCAATTGGGATAATGGGACTCCCTGATGATATTGACATTGATGAGCTTCAAAACTTTTTCATCTATAACTTTTAGTCGCTTGAGATTGAACTTTCTTCTCTTCTTCCGAATAATAGGATGATCAAGATTGGAGAACAGCTTGTGTACAACAATTTGGGGATCTATTGTAAGATCACAAAATTTTAAAATATCTAATTTCTCTAATTAATATATAAATTACTCAATAAATACGAAATAGGTACAATACATGTTATTTATGTGAAACTAATATATGTTATGTTCTAAGTATTAAGTAAAAAAATTTGAAAATTTTTTACAAAAATATAAATTTGTCGAATAAGATTTTCTATTAAAAAGTAATAGAGAAATGGACACGTGTCAATCATGCAAGACAAAATCATGTGGACCAATAAGGACCACATGGTGGTGGGACTAACCATCATGAGTCACCACAAGCCATTAATGACTTTGATGGCTTGCCCCATAAGTCATTAGGTGACCCATGCCCCAATTATACAACTCATACCACAAGGACACAAGCCCATGCTTAGTAGGTGCTAAAATCTACACAAGATAAAGGAGAGAGAAAAAGAGAGAAAAAGAAGAAAAAAGAAAGAGATGAAGAGAGAAAGAGAGAGAGATGAGCTACTGAGAGAGAGAGAGAGAGAGAGAGAGAGAGAGAGAGAGAGAGAAGAAGGGAGGAAAAAGAAGGAAAAAAAGAAAAAGGAAAAACTTAGTGAACCAAACTATTTTCACAAGGTAACCTCACTCTTCTCTCTTATTCTTTTTGTATTTACTTAGCATAGAGAGGCATTAGAATGCTCTAGGATGGAGTGTTACACTCTATTTTAGGACCACATATCAAGTATAGGTTATGCCCTATTTTTATTTCATAACCACTGTTATTATTTTGGCCAAAACTTCTTCATACGAAAATCTTACTTTTTTTTTACTTTAAGTTTACAATGTAAATAAGAAAATATCCCTATTTGGATTCAATAAAAAATACAAGAAAATATAATTCTCACTATATCAAAAAGTAAAATTTTAGTTTTAGTACAAAAATATTTTCGACAATTATTTTTAAAATAATTCTTCTTGTTATTGAATGTATACGTTGTAATAAAAATTCTATAAAATCAGTTTTAACTATTCAATGTATAAAGAACAATTATCAAAAAAAATAATTTGAAGAAAATAATATTTTAAAATTTTATTTTTTTACACTTAACCAAATTTTGATGAAAAATAGTTTCTTTAAAAATTTATCACGTAAACCTCATTTGAGAGTTTCACTTCACTATGCACTTATCCAATCATAGTTTTTATACTACGATATATGCATGAAATTATTTTATGTTATGTAAATCAAACTCATGGCTTAGATAAGAACCTTTCGAATAGATTTTATATATGCCTATGTACCATATATTTCTACCTTTCAAAAAAGTACTCGACCGGCATATCCCGACTCGAGGGTGTGTGGAAGTATGATATCAAACTCGACTAAGGACGAGAGATCATAGTACATAATGTATGTTTTAAGAATCACGTTGACTATTATACCCATGGTCAAATGACAAGTTTTAGCATGAACTATGACATATGATACCCAGCTAAGGGCGGACACATGTATTAGCATGAATTTTTAACATTTTGTTTCAAACTATCAAATGCTTTAACTTACGTTATGATATATTACATGCATCTACCATGGTATTTTTATGCATTCAATATGTATATCAAATCCTTTGTTCAAGACTATGGATAAACGCTAAACAATCACGCTTAGGAATATTATTTCTGACAATATTCAGGAAACAAAGGCGAGCAAGTAGAGTAAAGCGATAGAACCACATTTTGAAGTTCAAGTTGAACAATGTAAACTTGAAGAAAAATTGCATCATGTTATGTAACAAGGACGATGGATTTGATGTTGTCTAGCCCAAACCAAAATAATTGAGGCCTTTTGAACAA
>BRYE01000026.1:422500-435000 GCA_030159115.1 Actinidia arguta var. hypoleuca
TCTTTCTGACTGAGAGGGAAGAGGAGGGAAGCATTCTTTTACCTAACCCTGTAGCTCAAGAAATTAGCAACAAAATGCTTGCTCAAGTCACCAAAAGAGTCAATGGTTCTCAGTAACAACTTCCTGAACCATGACCTCACTGGCTCTCTCAAAGTTGCTGAGAAGGCTCTACACATCATCTCGTCCAAGGCTCCCTAAAGCAACATCCGTTTTTCCCTCATAAATTCCCAACTAAGGAGGGAACTTGAATTTGGAAGACACTTTGAACCCCATCACCCTCTCCGTGAATGGGGTTTTTGTTTGTCTAATCAATGCATCCACGGTTATTAGTGCCTTGACACCAATGTCAATGGCATCTATCCGGGCATCCAGATCCTTGAATTTTTGTTCAGTTGATGCATCACCGTGGTATCTGAGAGTACGGCTATCCGGGCAAGGCAATCTTCCTCACTAGCGAGTTTCTTCACTACTAAAGGATTGTGATCGAGAGACCTCAAGACTCCTACCTCGCTTTCCATTCTTGGAATGGAGGCTGGGAGATCGACAACGATGACTTCGTGTGAAACGTGCTTGGCTGGCGTTTTGGTGATTTCGAGAAATATCCTGATCGCCTGATTGATGAGAATGGTGAGATCAATTTGAGCCTTCCGGGATCGATACTGTGGTGGAGGCTGAGTGAGGTGTTGCACCAAATGTTCATTCAACTCGTTCATTACTTTAATTTGTTCAGCAATATCGTGCATCTCATAGTGAATGCCTTTGAGGTCCATAGCTTGATTGAAGTTGGCCATTGGGGGTACCCTATTATCTAAGGGACTACTGGTACTTTGTCTAGGCAATAGGCAACTACGCAGGTGAATGGAGTATTGAGAACTTTTTTCCCACAGACAGCGCCAAACCATTGAGGTAAAAATCTGAGAAAAACAACCAATAGTCACAATTGCTCAAAAAAATAACTTGGGCACCTATGCAAGAAAGCAATCAGGTCCTTAGAAGAGAAGATAGAACTCTGAGTATAATAATGCTCTAGACAAAGGCAAAATTGAATTTATCCCCTTTCGGAGGTAGTAGAAAGGCTTTTATAGGTAGACCTCAACCGCGTTAGGAGAAGACAACATAATTGTAGGACTTATCAGGTTGTGGAGATAATGAAATAATGATCGGAGATTGGGGCTGAGATCTTGGAAGGAGATCGTGGAGTGATTGGCAGAGATCGTGGCCAAACGTGACCAGATGGAGGTAGCATATATCTCCATCTAGAGGGTCTGACGATTTGGACAAAAATTGCTATTGGCGAGGTCAACTGTTAAGTAGTGTCTATTGGTAAAGGACAACCGAATGACAATGACAGATGTAATGGGGCAACATGATCATCTCGAAATAAACCCCTTCGCCTTCTCAAACAACTATTTGGATAGTGTAAAACCATCCGTTATCATATAATTAGTTCCTCTCCACAAAGGAAATATCTCATATTATACGTACATATATGACCTGCAATACTATCTACATACATAGCATTAATAAATTGAAGGAAGGTACAGACAATTGCATCAAATTCGTTTCCCCGATTTGAATTTTTCTTTCCATATCAGAACTTTATGCTGACTCTACAAACCACTTCAATTTGTCGTTGCCCTTCCCAAATATGCTTAAAAAACCCACCTCACCATGGACGAAGTCAGAATAAAGTTAGCTTAATAAGAAAATGATAATTTGGTAACCAGCATTATTAAAAATTAATAACATAACGCATTATCCAAGTCAACATTCTCGCTTCCGCTTCATCCACCACTGCTTGCGTGGGTACTTTGCTCTAAGGCGGAATGATGTGCTTCATCCACCGCTGCTTGAGTGGGTGCTTCGCTCTAAGGCGGAATGATGTGGTATATTACATTCCACAGCTTCGGTAGATCACTTAGTACGATTCATCTTCGGCACAAGTGCACTCAATTTAGTCACATTCATCTTCAGCACAAGGACACTCAATTAGTGAGAGTAATTATCAATGTTCACTACTAGTCTATGTAATTGTCAATAATCTTAAAAGCATTTTAAAATATATAAAAATGCCAAAAAGCATATAAATTTTTTAGTATCTCAACGTTTTTCTCACTAGTAGATACACATTCTACTGTGTCGTGACTCATTCTAGCATGACCCAATGTCTTTACGTGGCAACCACCACAGCCAACCTAACGTTGTCACGGACTAACAGGCACAAGGCAAAATGTACAAGGACTGTACTTCAAATCAACGAGTCTTTCCAAGAAAAGTCATTTTAATCTACGCCAACCAAAACCCTTCACAGAAATGTTTCAAAATAAGGCTGATTCTCCTTTCTTCCCATACTTTCAACTATTGCACAGAGCCAAATGCAGACTGCTTCCATGTACTTTAACAGGTTACTTTCTACATACTCCAACTTGAACTAGGACAGCTGCGTGGTAAATGGTAATAGTACAGGCCTCAATTCTCATTATACAAGAAATATTATGTTAAACTATTCACATATAATTAAACAGGATGGAAAGCAAGTCACAATCTACAGTAACCTTGTTCCCTGCAAAGTATATACATACAAAGGAGCACAGCCTTTATGCACTTTACCGACCGTATCATTATGGCCTCTGGGCACTTGCACATCCCAATAGATACTACGAAGAGGATAGTAACCAGATATACAATAATAGTATAAACCAACGACAGACTCGACCGAGGAATCCCTGACAATGCAGATGACCTAATCCCACATGTGCCCATCTCACCATCTTGTTCCGTTCTTGCCCTCAGTCTTGAACTAGGTTCTTTAGCCTTTTCTCTGTTTTCTTGAGTCCCAATTTCCCTGCCCGTCAACCCTGCCTAGATGTTCCATTTCTCTGGCCTGCATCTGCTAAATTAACATAAATACCAAGCTACAAATAAATGACCTAAGAAATTCTATTTTCCAATTGTTTGGAGACTTTTTCGTACAGCAACCATACAAATCTCCTAAAGAAACTCACCTCAATAGAAGTTGATTGTGACTCTTGCTCTTCATCACTATAGCTATTGGAACATCCCAATGTTCCACTACTAACTGAAACAGGTGAAATTTTTATCTGCAGACGAATTCTTCTCGGGGCAATACCCTGTGTCACTGACGTTTCAGAATGCGGTTGGTTTTGTGACTGGCGGGTCCTAATCTTGATTCTTGTTCCACCAACAAGGTCACTTCCATGGTAAGCAAATTTGTCCAATTATTTGATCCTTCATGATTATTGAACGACCCGTATAATGAAGTAGGAATAGAATCAGCAGATGAAGCATTTTGTTGACTAGAATCATCACCCATGTCACAAGTTCCAACTTCGGGGCTGGAAATTGAGGTTTGAGCTTGGCAAGACGGGGGAGGTGTTTGCATCTGCAACAGATCATAAAATTAACATGACCTTCGGGCCACTAGAGAACTCCCTATTATTGGTACGAGGGAAGATCAGGAATTAGTCCTTAAGCACATTAACCATCACTAATCGATGTGAAACGGCCTCAAAGAGCAAAGGGGATACATGATTTTATACCTCATATGACATGTACAAGAAAATCATAAACTTCTTAAAAAACTAGTGTTTTTCAAATGTGTGCCCGACAAGCTACGAGAAAGATTTCTTTTACCTGTTGTTGAGCCCTATCATTGTAAGATTCTACTATATCCTTGATGTAACAGTTGCCAGGCATCCCATGAGGTAACACAGGAACGTGACCAGAAATTTCGGTCTCACTACTTAAAGTTGAGGTTTTCAAACTGACTGACCCTTCACAGGAGTATTCATCATGGTTTTGAAGTACTTCCAGTAAGTCGCAGAGGGATACATCCTTTCACAAGTACTATCTCGAAAGAGTATTCCATGATGATTGTATCCAAAGTCATTGCCAAAAGTTGAATCCACGTGAGATCCTAGCTCTGTTTTTATCTGTGATTTAAATGGGGAGAAGACATTGCAATCAATTTGTTCACATGTGGACTCCTCAAAAACTGAATCTCCCGCAGGCTGTGGATACACCTAAAGCAAACTAGTAACGTCACAGACGCTCTCATCATTCAATTTTTCAGAAAGATAAAATTAAAAGATTGAGAAGATAGCAAAAATGGACATAAGAAAGTTAACATGCAATAAGCTCTTCTCATCTCTACAGTTGCTTCCTCTGCAGAGTGATCATCAACAGGTACAAGACAATTGGGGGTCATGTTGTCAGATTTATCAGTCAGCCACCTGCTAATACCTTCTGGTTTTTTTCTGACTTGCACATCCATTATTGCTGTTTCCTGAAAGAGATCTGATGATATGTCATCAGGAGAGAATTTGTTTATGGAAGAAGACAAGACAGTTTGCTCAACTTCATCATACTTTGAAACATCAGCTATCTCATATAGCTTTCAGAACAAGCGGCAGAGTACAAATGCCCCCTGCACAGTGCAAAATTAACAAAATGAATAGAATCAGAAGCAACAATGGGACGACAATGCCGCATCTCCAAACATTAAGGTTGTTTGGTTGGATGGAATGGATTTTGTAAGGAATTGAATGGAGATTAGAATAGAATTGGAATTAGAATGGAGATTAAGGTCATTCTAATTTTGTAAGAAATGGAATGGAATGGGCATTCTTTATCACCGAAGGTATTGAGTCATTCATTTGTTCTAGTGAATGGCCATTACAAATGGAATGAATTCCATTACTTTTTAATCAACCAAACAATGGAATGATTACTCCAATGGAATGATCATTCCATTCCATCTATCATTCCATCCAACCAAACATAGTCTAAGGGCATCTCAAATTCACAGGCAGTGTTTAGATAACTGGAATGAAAACTGGAATGGGGTGTTCATTTACTTGGAAAACCAAATCCTACATTTGGTTTGCTACTCAAACGAAAGGGAAAGGCACATTCCAAATGGAATTATCATTCACCAATTTAGATGGATGGCCATTCCATTGGAAGGAATGACCATTTTGCTTCTTTACTCATTTCACAAACCAACACCAACACCACACCACACCACCAATGTATTAGTTGAATCAAATGTTTTCAATGCAGGTGATATGTATATGGAATGAGTTGCGGAGAATTTCCTAGAGCAATTGGGAAGACAATGGTCAAAGAAGAAGTCAAACTGTTACTTGTCAATTGTGAAAATATTATTTTAAGCAATAGCTTGTGTTTATGGATTTCTATTCTAGCATGTTCCCAATATTCCCTAGTTCCCATATTTTGGGCCTAACCCAAATTTGTTATGATTTTAATTTCCCTTTCTTTGTTTTCTTGTTTACCAAGGAATAGTTTGATTACAACTAGGATTAGGGATTTCTATTAGTATAAATATGGATGTAAGCGTAAGGGCAAAATCATTGTTCTACATCAATAAAATTTGTGAGTTTCACTTGTTTCTCTTGTGAATTCATGGGTATTCTTCGTCTACTAGAACATTATCTAGCCTCCTTTCATCTACTAGAATGATATCTAGTTCTCGTTTGATATTTGACTGCATCAAGACGTGGTATCAACCCAAGGATTCACCTAGATCAATGGCCCAAAATGAAGTAGAACACACAAACCCTATTCACAGTTATTGCAAGGATGGTTCCTTCTTAAGTGATGGTAGAAAAATGAAAATGGTAAAAAAAAACTTGAAGAGATTTACAATGGGGCATGAGAAATCTCAGCTATCAATTTAATGTGAGAGTTTTTGGGCATAGTTTGAAGATTCTTTTTTCCCAATTGTTTCTCAAAAAACCATCCTCATCACTGTAACCACTACTTGTCATTCTTTAAGAAGCACAAGACACACACTAATGCTCTAGAAGACAATCGCGTCAAAACAAGTTTTAAAATGAACTCCGTCTTGAGTTTTTCGAACAACCTGAGCCTAACCCAAGTACCCAAGTTCACTAGATGAAACTGAAGTTGGATTTTGAAAGGGAATTTTGTTTGGAAAGAGAATGAATGTTTGGATTTACCAAACTTTTTGGTTGAAAAAACACTCAAGCAAATAGCTCCATGGTATCCGAGGCGGCAAGGCCTCTCCCCCAAAAGGAAGGAAGGTGAAGAAAGTGATTTTTGAAGAGCCAAAGGTTCTAGTTGTTAGGCCACCATCTTCTAGGGACACAAATCAAGGAAAGTATCGATGAAAATGCTAAGATTCCATCTTCGAGAGAGAAAATTAGTAACCTTAAGCTTGCTAGGGAAAAATTTGTTACTAGCCTGTCTAACAAGGCTAAGAAATCATTGTCTAACAAGCCTAAGAAATCATGCCCAAAACTTACTAGGAAGAGTGCCTAGAGCAAGGACGTGTAGGCTAATGTTATTGGATGCTTGTGCTTTTCTTCTCAAGTTGTGAGAGATGGACTTTGTTCCTCTATGTGTCTTTTGACCTAGTCTCTTAGTGTTGTATCTTGTGTGAATGACAATCTAGGTTGTATTTTATCTCTTTTTTGGGTAATAAAACCATTACATACCAAATAAAAATGGGCCACAATTGGTAGCCAATGACATTTTGCGGTGCTTGCAGAGAACGAGGAACACAAAGAAATAAATCCATCAAATCGGCCTCTAATATATCGCCATGAGAGCTTTAACACGAATATTGATACCTAACACAGTAAGATTCACAAGAATGACCGGTCTAAATTCAAAGTTCTTTAGAATATTGCGATTACATGTGCATCAAAGTGTGAAGAGTAGCAAACAAAACATAGATGTAATAAAGCACCACTACCACCACTCCTCACCCCACACCCCACACGAAAATAATAATAATAATAATAATAATAAATAAATAAAAATTGCTTCAGAGTTTGTAATGCTTGCATATTAGCATTAAGAGCCTATTTGGATTGATTGATTTTGTAAGAAATGGTTAAAAAATGATAAGGAAATGAACTAGCTCTGATGTTTGGATTACATATTTGGTAAGAAAAGGTGGAAAATGATGAGAAAGGAAACTCTATTATTAAATTATTATTTTGTTTCTCACAAAAATTTGTGCGATTTGATAAGAAACAAAACTGATGGATTGTTATCTTTCATAATACCAAGAGTGGGCATTAAATATAAATGAATAAAAAGATATCTCATATGTATCTATATTTTCCATTCTTTACTTTCTTCCCTATACAAACATGATGGTGAGAAAACACAATCATTTCTCTTATTTTGCCACTCAGGTGAGAAACCACAATCATTTCGGTTCTTTCCTCAACTAACTTGCCAAACCGAATGTAAGTAAATAGTGCTTAGTCTCACATACAATCATGTACATTTGTCTGCATGAAAGATCATGAATAGATTAAAACGACTAAGGAATTACAGGTTAAATACAACAACAGGTAAATTAGGACAAAACCAACTCTAAAAGCAACAATAATATCATAATGGAGTATGCAAAGGGGTCAAGTGAAATCCATAAACTGATTTCATGCTGGAAGTTAACAAGGAATAACTGATACTTGCCCCGGGCTAGTGCCATCAGGGTCCTTCTCAGTGGTGCAATATTCGTGAATGATCCAGTTGGTGTGGTCACCTTTTGGAGCGCGGCCTCTATAGAAAACCAGAGTCTTCTTCATGCCAATCAAGGGGAAGTTGAAGCGACAATTCTTGCAAGACTTTATGGTGCGGTCCTTGCCCGTGGCTTTCCAGTAGCCAGCTTCAGTTTCTCTGTTGGACCAATGCCCATTCGGATATTTCTATGCGTGGACAGAAGAAAAACCATTCTGAGTCGTCCGCCTTTATATAACAGGCAGCCCTGAATATCTATGGACAGGGGGAGGGGAGGCAAAAACAGACACATCAAAGAGGCTTCAACAGCCCTTTTTATAAGCTCAAGCGGTTGGACGCTTGGTTTCCAGAAGAGGGGGTAAGAGCGTATGAAAAACTATCAATTAGTAATCTGACTTACTAACCCACTAACATCCTAAGTCCTAACTCTGCAAAAAAACATATTTAATGACCTTCAATTCTTATCAATATGACAATTACTATTTTTACCCAAAAATTTAATACATTAGGATTCTGCAAAAGAGAAATTGCATGGGCAAAAAATCAAAGGATGTTTGATGAACAAATTCTCTGGACTGGTAATAGATGCCTTTACTTTCAATAAAACAGACGAAATAGGAAAAAATATATATTCTCAAAGAATTGAATATGAGATAAATGGGGAAGGATGAAGGAGGAATCGAATCACTAAAAAAAGGAGGGAACACATCCATAGAATAGAAACATAAAGCGTGCGCGTGTGCGAATATATAAGATAAGTGCGGATCCATCAAAGGAGTAGTGAGTCGGAGGAGTACCAGGTAAATCCCAAGGCTCCCACTTGCAGATATCGACCTCGGGGATGACGTGGACCGCAGAATCCCTGCCGTCGATTTTAAGCCGGAGGTAGTGACTGATAAGCTCTTCATCCGTCGGCTGGAATCTGAACCCAAGCGGTAATGATTCCATCGCCAATACTCCCTTCTCCTTCTTCTTCTCCTCCTCCTTCGTAACCTCTCGGTCCTCTCCGATCGGATCTTCTTTCTTCCCTCTCCCTACGTCCGGTCCAAAACACTCCAAGAAAAAAAGAATTAATCTCACTTTTATCCTCAAAACTATTCAGATTTCCTTTATTTTGTCTGTCAACTATCGATTCATTCTATTTCATCCTTAAATTACGTAATTATTCTTAGAGTAAATTACACTGACCTCCGAATACACATGTACCTTTGAATATTTTTTTTGGTAAAATACACTGATCACTCCTGAAGTTTAGGGTTAATACACAAAGCACCCCTAACGTTTGAAATATAACAATGACCTCTTCTGAGGTTTGAATCTTGTAATAAATTCTCCTATTTTACCCTGAGATTTTGAATTAATACACAAAGCACCCTTACTATTTGTCCACTGTCCATACATGATATGAGGGGTGCTTTGTGTATTAAACCGGAACCTTAGAGATGGTTAGTGTAAAATGGGAAGAATATGTTATAAGTTTCAAATTTCAAGGGAGGTCACTGTTATTTCTCAAATAATAGGAGTATTTTGTATATTAGCTCTAAACTTCAGGGGTGATCAGTGTATTTCACCCTATTTTTTTTTAGTCACTCCAATAGTCTCCTGGTTTTATTTACACTCAATTAAAATATTTTTTATTTGAAAAACTTTTGAAATGATTTGCATAATTTAAAATTGAATTCTAAAAAATTTAAAAATATATTTTTTATTACTCGATATCGGCCCTCTTTAAAAAATAAAAATTAAAAAATTAAAGCTTGGAAGGTGAATAAAGACTCCCCACACTTGAGAGCACTGGGAGTTGAATGGAAAGACTATTGGAGCTCCTCTTTTAGAGCTACAAAACGGGTTGATTCAGACTATCCCAGCCCGAGTTAGTCACGGCTTGGGCAAGCTCGGTCCAAGTTGAGCCCAGCTTGTGACTGTGGCAGTCCGGGCTAGGCCCAGCCAGAATGCCGAGACAACTACACAGCCTACGCCCGTTGGACCAGCCCGAACGGTTTAGGCCTAGGCGGGATGGATCTAGTCGATTTGGACAAATTATTATCTTTTTGACTTTTTTTTAAATTTTTAATTTGTTTTTAAATCTTGGTAACACATTTGTAATGTTATGTTTTTTACACAGCTATTTTCTTTTAATGTTATAAGTAATATTTGTCATTGTAATTTATTTTATTAGAGCTTATTATTTAAAATATATTTAAAAAAAATATTTTAGTAATTTATAATAATAATTTATTTTTATTGAACAATAAATTAAAAATTGAATAAATAAATAAAAAGAGATTGATTTCATTAATTGAAAAATAATGCCGAATACACTGTTTGAAAATTTGAAATAAACAAACCTAAAAAAAAATTGAAAGTCAATAAGCATCAAGTACATCACAAACTAGGTTGTCACCTACTTAACTATCATCCATTTGCATTACTTATTCTTTTATTATAAAGTACAATGTTAAAACAAAAAAATAAATTCTTACTAATTATTGTATTGGTTCTCTTAATCATCCAATAGATCCACAGTCTTGAAAGGTTCTAAAATATAACTTTCTTTTGTAACCTCATGTTGAATTTGGTACTTTGTATCATTCCAATCTTTAAAATAAATTTGGCACTCTAATATCTCCAGACTCAACGAACTTCTCCCCTCGTCCATTTGCCAATTACCTATACTAAAATTTGTCTCTAATGCCACATTTGATGCTGAAGGGGTCAGTAGATCACATGCCATGATGTAGAGTATCAAAAAAAATCTTGTGTGGTCCCTTTACCATGTCAAAATAATAGAGCTTATTTTTCACTTTCTGTTAGATAATCACTAAAGTTAGTGTCTAAGTATTTAAAAAGGTACTTTGCCTAATAATGTTTGCTATTGCACTTTAAACTTTTTTACCTCGTATGCCAACAGTTGAAAAGTTCGGCCGAATCAAAGTTCGTTCGATCAAAATGGACTTTCGATCAACCGAAATGGAGACCGAAATTGCTAAAAATAGATTTGGATGCTCCAAATCATGATTCAATGGCCCATTTTGAATTCCAACAACTCTATTACTATTCAAACATACATACTATGGCTATAAATATAACCATTGAGGTTTTTAAAAAATATATGGAAGTGTTATAATTTCTCTCCATTCTTGTATTTCATTCTCTAACGCTTGAATACTCTCTCAAAACTAGATTTGTATCATTATCAAAAGAGAAAACATACTAGTGATCTTACTTTGCATTTATTCATACATTTAGGATTATTTGTGAGCATTCATTGCTAAAACTTTATTCCTTTAAGAAAATCACTTTGAGTGAGTTGCTATTATAATCCAAGAGAGGGATATTCTCTTGAAGACTAGAGGAGCTATAGTAGAATAGCTTGTTGAAGCTTGTGTAAAGTTTTGCAAAGCACCTATAAGCTTGTTATATAGTGTATTGACTCAATGCCTCGATTTTGATGATAACAAAATATTGTGTTAGTGACTAATGTCTTTACTTAGCATGCATATCATGAGAATTATGTTGTAGAGCTTAATTGATCAAGGAAAACTGAAAGCACTTTCTGCTCAGAAAGGGTCGACACATTTATAAGGCGTCGACACTTGAAGACTTAAAGCTATATTGAATAATCTAATAAAGTCTTAGGAAAACGAAGAAAACCATGAATCACACTGGATTGAAGACATCATACATATTTAAGGAGAAGACATCTTAAAAGACTTAAAGTGATCGATGCTAAAAAAAAGCCAAAGAAATATATTCTGGACAAGAAGTGTCGATACATGGAATTTGAAGTGTCGACACATGAAGAACAGCAGACTTGAATCTGGGTATGAAGTGTCGACACATCTGGTTGAAAGAGTCGACACATATGGACAGTGTCTAGAATTAAAGTGTCGACACGTGCTTTGAAAAGTGTCGACACATGAAGGCAGTGTCCAAGTTCAGAAAAGTGTTGACACCTGATATTGAAGTGTCGACACATGTGGACAATAGCCAAACTTTTGAAAACTGAACACTTGGATTCGAAAATGTTGACACATGGAGACAATATGTTTCAATTGAAGGAAGAAGGCTTGAAGTGTTGACACATATTCTTTCAAGTGTCGACACATAACACATGAAAACCAAAAAGTGTCGACACATGAAAAAGTGTCGACACCTAACGGCTATATTTTTGAACGTAGAGCTGTCTGAACAAGCATTTAATGCTCTACAACTACCATCAACGATTCAATATTCTTCAAGTCATTATATAGAAGCTTCCAAAGGCATTTAACAAGAATATGAGACAACCTTAAACATCTATTGATCATCAAAGAGCTTTAACTTCAACATTCCTTGAGAAATTCCTTGTGTCTTTTAAAAGTTGACATTTTTTGTGTGATTCCATTCTCATTTACTCTTGCGAGAGAACTTGTTTTCACTTGTAAAACCTTCATACTTGTAAGTTTGAGTATAACTTGAACAAAAACACTTGAAAGATTGAGAGGGTCTTGGACAAAATCTCTTGAAAGAATTTGGGGATAAGTTCTTGGAAAAAAATGAGTTGAGCACTTTGAAAATCAGCTTCACATTGTAATTGTTGATTAAAAATAGTGAAAGAAGATCTTGCGAAAGTCTTGGGAGGACGTAGACCACACGTTGTGGTTGAACCTCGATAAATTTTGGTGTGCTCTTTCTTATTCTTGATTTTACTTTATACTTACATTTAATTCTTTGCAAACAAGTTGATTTATTATTACAGTGATTAATCTTAATTGCTAATTGATTTGAAAAACTCAATTCACCCTCCCTCTTGGAGTGCCTATTAGGCCAACATAGTGGAAACTCAAGGTTACATTGAGAAGTGGACGTAGGAAACGTTTGACCGAACCACTATAAATTATTGTTTACATTATCTATCCCTTAACTTCTTTAACCCTCCACATTACATTATATACTTGCTCATACATTTTAATATTGTC
>BRYE01000026.1:465000-475000 GCA_030159115.1 Actinidia arguta var. hypoleuca
TTTTATCAGCTTTGTTTTCCATCTTTTATTGTTATTAGAGATTTTTTTTTCACCGATTAATTAATATTTTATACTTTTACGGTTTCTCTTGATAAAAAGAGTCTAAAAATATAAAAAATTATCTAACCTAAGAGAAAGTTCACTAAAAATGAAAAATAATTATTTTTACCTCCAAATTAAATATTTTTTTATATTTTTAAACTCTTATCGTCAAAAGATTAATATAATATAAACGTTTGATAAAATAAAAAATATTAAATACAAAAAAAAAAATGAAGGGGAAAGAAAAGTATGTTTTAGTTTTTTTGTGGATCCCACTAATAAATGATCCAATGGGTAAAAAATATGCCCAATTTTAGAGATTTTTTTGTCTATTGGATCAAAATCTATGTGGGCTTCACACATTTGAGAAAAAGGAAGTGATAATTTTAGGAAGGAAAAAATAATCTCAGGTGAAATCTCAGCCGTTGAATTCACTTAAATGGATTTCAACCGTAGATAGTGGGAGATAGATTTGAGTTTCAAAATTTGTCCTTATTATGATAATTTTTTTTTAAATATTTATTTTTACTCAAATATGTTTATTACAACCAACGACGCCCTAGCTGCAAGCACAAGAACAGTGAGACCGGCCACCGGAGATGTTTCCGGAAAACGGCTCTCCTACGATCAAGTTAGACGTCCAAAAAGTATATATAGAAAAAGTGTATGTATGGTTCAACAACAAGGTTGCGCGTACCTTTGTGAGAACAACAGTGTTCCCTTTTATACTTTAGCTCAACGCGTGGCTGTCTTGTCACTCATACACGCCCACTACTGTGTCAGAGAGTAGGCAACTAACCCAGCCATACCTCTACGGCGTGGCTAGTAGCTCATGATCAACTGCTGACGTTTCCATCCGGGCGTGGGGGCTGTCAGAAGGAACTTTGACATGCAAGTCACCTTCTGTCCCTGACGTCCCTTGGGATCAACGCCGGACGTTGCCTCTAGATTATTGTTCCGAGCTTGCTAAACGGCGATATCTCGGAAGTAACGAAGGCCTTAGCTTGAACGACATTTGTCTTTGGTAGTGACTGCTCCGAGCTTCAGCGTAAAGGGTGTCCGAGTTTGCTCTGTAGCGACAGCTAACGGAGGCTTCCGCCCTACCAAGGCCAGTGTTTGATAGTGTCCTCACCGAGCTCTGGCGTAGGGAACCACCGAGCTTACTTCCTAGCAATAGCTTGGTGGAGGTTCCTACCCTAGCAAGACCAAATTAAATCATTGTATAATTTGTCCCCTTACAATAAGCATTCAAAAGACAAAGTAATAGTTCTTCATTATCCGGTTTCAGCTCAGTCACCTTTTCCAGTATACTAATCTTCTTTTCAAGAGTTTGTAAACGAGCACCTTTCTGCGGTTGCTTTCTTGCAACCTTGTCTTGGAAAACAGCAAAAGCTAACCAAACTTTTTCATTGTGAGGATGCTCCCTTGTCTGCTTGTAAACTCCCTTGTTCTGCGTAACAACTCATCTTCCCAAGACTCTTTAACTACTGAAGCTCCTGAAGGTAACCCACCATCAACTCCCTTTCTAGAAGTTTGATCATCCAATAAAGGAATGAAATCACTAGGGGTAGTTACCAAGGATTTTATAGGCACTATAATTCGAATCTGCTTCAAGTTCTTATGACGTTCAACTGCAGAGTACTTTGCAGACCAGTAGCGACCACCAGATTTAAGTCTATTGTCCAATGCATCAATATCACTATATCCTTCAAAGAACATTTTTTTCCGATTCCACTTGTAATTCATCTATAAGACTTCAAAGAATTGTAAAGTTTGTAGCGAGCAACATCCATTCTGCAATAAAGTGAGACAAATTCAAATATCTCTCTCTACTAACATATAAAGGAGAACAACGGTCTGGTGTCTCCTCTTTTAAGCTATGTAAGCTTTTTCCATATCCAAATTGTCCCTATACAATTGCCTCAATTTTTGAATTTAGGTTTTTATAGTTGCTTCAGCTTTTTCCCTTCTTTTCCTCCATCTACATTTAACTACTTTAATTGGAATCATGAACTGTTACGGTTTGAGTTTGAAACTTTCATAGCACAGCCATCAGGCATGCACAACTTCTGGTATATTTAAAAAGTTTAAACTCTGAAACCTAATATCAAATTATGAAGGATTTAGGCACTTGGGCTGTAAGAATCCAGGAAGGACTAAACAACCCTGTTGAGAATGAGCCCAGGGCTTTCCACTTCTTCACAAAAGCAAATGCATTAACAAATAGAACCACACATAAGACAGATTGATAGACTCAGAAACTTGCACTGATGTTTCTCAGTACAAGGAAAAAGGTTCTTGAATATATGAAATTTTCCTATTGGAATTGGGCTCATGACTTAATAGAATTGAAACGTTAGAAGCGAGCAACATCTATTCTGCAGCACAGTGATCCAAATTCATAATTATAAATGTGTGTATAAAATTTCAACTCTGAAATCTAATATCAAACTATGCACTATTTGGTTAATCTGATGTATAAGAATTTAGGAAGTAATAGAAGCAAAAAACGCAATTGACAGTTCTCCTAGGGCTTTCAATTTCTTCATAAAACCAAAAGCATAAAAATAGAACCACGCATACATTCAGACAGATAGATTGATAGAGGATCTCAAATATATGTAATTTACACGACTAGAAGTATGGAACTAAAGAAGCAAGTAGCTACCTGTACATGCGCCTAGGGCTTTCAATTTCTTCAGAAACCAAAAGAATAACAAACAGAACCACAAATACATTCACATAGATAGATTAACAGATTTGGAATTGTCTACTAATGTCTCTCAGCAACAAAGTGTAAGATAAAGGTTCTCCAACGCATGGAGCTTTTATCAATTACATATGACCAATTAGACAAGTAGAATGTGGAAGTAAATAAGCAAATAGGTACCTGCAAATGAATCGGAAGGCGAGATTGTCGCGATCGCCATGGGTATCGAAGAAATAGTTTTTGGCGGTGGATTTGGCGGCGTCAGAAGACGAACTATCCCAGGATGAAACGTTAGGCGTCCTGGAGGTGGCATCAAAATTGTAGGCTGAGCGTGAAGAAGAGGAAGAATAAGATCTCTTCCTCTTCTTGTCCTTATCTTCTTCTTCTTCTGCTGCTGATTGTGATTCCACCATTTGATTCGTGTGTTTGACGGCGTCTTCGATGACGGAGAGGTCGGTAATGAAGCTTTGGTTGCAGAGCCATTGCCGAGGATGAGCGGTGGTGATAGCGTCATCGTCGGTAAGGCGACTGGAAACAGTGAGTCTGGGGAGGCGGCTGCGGGCTCTTCTGCTGCCGCTTCCATGGGTGTCTCCATTGCAAATGTCACGTTGATTCCAGATGAGCGTGGTTTTAATTTCATTACTTTTTAGGTTAGATCCGAACCCAGAGGCCTTGAGTTCGCTCCACCCGGTTAGAGGATCCATATTTTTTTAGATGTTTTTGGTTTCAATCCGAATATATCAGTTTATAGACGTATAAAATCACTCTATTAACTTGTATTCTATAAAGTCTAATATATAATAACTTTATTTGAAATACACTTCTACTGAATTTGAACAATCAATTCCAACATGAGAGGTTATAATCTATTTTTTTTACATAAAAATAATTATTAAATTATTAATATTTATTTTTTTTATGAATGACAAAAAAAAAAAATTATTGATAAGAAAAAATAGTGTTTGGGATCAACCCTAAATATAGTAACTTATATACACATAAAATTTGAGCCTGGATTTGTATTCACAAAAATCCTTTAGTCAATTTAGAAGTTAATTATTTTTCAGTAATTGTGAATTAATTGCATCATATGTGATATTTTTTTTAATTTGCACAAAGTAAATATTTAAAAAATTCTCTTATTTATCATGTGGAGTTTTGATTTGATATATTTTTTAATATTTTTGGTCCCATTATAATTGATATGTTTATTTTAATTTTTACTAAATAAATATTTGAGAATTTCTCTCGTTTATCATGTGAAGTAAATATTTGAGAATCTCTCTTATCTAGTTTATAACTTTTCATTTTCTCTTTTAAAAAAATATTGATAATTTTTTATTTGTTATCTTGTGTAGTGATAATTTTATTCATACGATAATTTAGAAATTAATTATTTCTCAATATAAAAAATCGTATTGATAATTTATCATTTTTTATTTTGAAAAAAATTATTACTGTTAGGTTGTTTACTTAAGTTTCTTAATAAGGTTGCTAATTGGTAGTTCAAAATAAATTTTTTAGATAGTAATTAATTACTATAATCTAATTCTTTTTATATAATAAATATCTAGGTGAAATACACTGTCCACCCCTGAAGTTTCATATTAATACACAAAGTACTCCTATATTTAAAAAATTATAATAACCTTCCCTGAGATTTGCATTTAATACAGATATCCCTGACGTTTAAAAAATTACATTGATTACCCCTGAGATTCTGAATTAATACACAAAGCACCCATAGGTGGTCAGTTTATTTCAGGGGTACTTTGTGTATTAAATCGAAATTTCAGGGGTGGTCAGTATATTTTAAGAGAAATCTATTATAAATTTCAAACCTTAGGGAAGGTTATTATAATTTCTCAAACATTAGGGGTGCTATATGTATTAAAGGCAAACCTCAGGGGAGATTATTGTATTTCACCCTAAATATCTTTAAAAAGATCATGTTATAGTTTTTTTTCATGAATGTCACTTAGGCCTCCATAAAATAAAAAATCAATCAAATAGACCCCCAAACTTTAAAGAAGTGATATCACTATCACCCACTCTCTGGAGTCCAGATTCATTCAGTCAACCAACGAAAAATAGTCACTTGGCCCAAATTAATTTTTAAAATGACAATTATACCCTTTTAATAAATTTTCTACCTTTTTCTCGCATAATGTAAATCATAATTCTTTGTACGCACACTCAAAGAGCTGAATCTATGATATTTTTTTATCTCTCTTTCTATTCTTTTCCTTCATGGGAACCTGGTATGACACATTTTGAATTTTTCCTCATAATTTTGAAGTGCTTAGACCTTTTTTTAATGTGATTTTTTTTTGTTGTTGAGTTTTTGTTTATAGTCTATAAATATTTATATAGTGAATATTTTTGTGGATTTTTTCATTTGGCTTGATCCTCCAATTTGTCCAATGGAGGAGTTTGGCGAGTTGGTAGTGAAATTGAATATGGGCACAAAAGAGGGAGGAGCAGATTAGAAATAACAATAGGGAAAATTCCCAATAAGTAATATTTTTTTGGCAAAGGACCATTGAGTCCTTATCAATTTTTAATTTGAACAATCAAATTCTATTTTACAAAAAATTAAGACAATTAAGTTCAAAACTCAATAACACTTGTTATTCTTTTTTTGCTATTATTCTTTTAATGAGCCATGACTACAAATAAAAAAAATAATATTAGACATTAAAGTAGCAAATAAAAGAATATATAAAAAAATATAATGGCATGATCAATATATTCTATTTTCCACCTGGAAATTCTAATTTTAATTAATTTTCATAATCAATAACTAATTTATTTCATACTTTTATATAAATTCTAGTGTTAAAATATCTTAATCAACTATAATTTTTTGTAGCACAAATATTTAAAACATTATGTATACCCAAAAATTACATATTTCATATAACTTTTTTTGTTTGAAGATGAAAAATACTTCAGTAGAATATTATTTTCTAAAAAATAGTAGAAAAAATTATAAAACGAAATATGAATGTAGTTATTAAGAAAATTACACATGTATTTTCAATATAAATTATTAAAACTAGTATAGTAAGCATATGTGTAAAAAATATTAATATTAATATTAATATAAATAAAACATAGAACTTTTGAATAAAAAATTATTAAGAAAATAGACAATATTTTAAAATTTAAAAAACTAAAAAACTAAACTAAAATGGACATAAACTAAAATAGATCTATTAGTTAAAAGAAAAGGGTGTAGATGAAAACAAATATGTTATTTGAGAAACTTGACCTTATTGGTCCATAATTTTTAAAAATAGAACTTAGTTGTCCTAAATTAAAATTGATAGGACTTAATTGTCCTTTATCACAAAAATAATACTTATTGAGAATTTTTCCGTAACAACAAGGAGTTTTTATTGAAAATGAAAAAGATGCCTATAATGAATCAATTTCTAACTAAATGAAATAAATTCTAACTTATGAGGTCTATTTGATTAGTATTTTTTTAGTTGAGGCCAAATGAACGATTTTGTAACAAATAGATGCAATCTTAATATTTATAGAGGCAAGAGGGGAAAAACTGTAAAAATGTTTATGTACAAATTTTATTGTCGAACAAAGTAACCATTTGTTCAAGTGGGTGAACAACGAATTACACTCTATTAAAATGTTGATTTATTGCGTACACTGTGTTTACATAACTAAATATGTAGTTTTGAAACAAGTATATTCATTAGTCAATTCATAATTTCATTGTGTTTCCTACCATTTTCATGGCTTATGAACATTAAGAAGGAGATCACATATGCTTTGGGTGGTTATAAGTCCTGTCAATATCATTGCTTCATTGTGTTGACCTATCATATAGCATCAAATTATGAAAACATTGTCTTCATTGCCGTTATGGGGACGATTGAAATTAAGTGAAAAGTCTAGATACTGAGCACATCACTAACATGTTCCAGACTGTAATGACTAAACTCATTGTATTTGTTCAATTAATGATGAATGCTTGAGTCCACTAGCAAAGAAAGCTCAGGGGTTCAGGAATAAACAGAAAGGAAAAGCAAAGTTGAAGATCAATCACTAAGCCCATGATATGAACCCAGTCGAAACATTATCATATTTTCTAATGAACAAATTAAAGGTATCGGTTGAAGAGAAAGAAAACAAAAGAAATATAGATCTGGTTTGACATTTTTGAGTATGCCATGTGGTTTTAGTTTAATTTGTAGAAGTTAATAACCGCTGATGAATGAGATAGATACAGATTGAACTGCAACAGGCCGGAGACGATTGAAGTCCTTACATGTGTGTGTGTGTGTGAGAGAGAGAGAGATATGTTGTTTACAACAACATGCATTAGCTTCTACCACGAGAGATGTTGTTTACATGCATTAGCTTTTACCACAAGTCCTTGTGCAACCCACAAAAAGAAAATAAATAAATAAAGCATGATAATATGTTTCCATATACATGCTTCTAAACCCTGCGTCTTACAGTAATTTAATGTAAACAACTAAGCCGTATGTATTACCAGTTAGTTCATGTATATAGATCGATCCAAGTAATCCAACGCTTGTGGATTAATCAACAAAGACGCATGCAAATAACTAACTAATCCAACACTTATGTAGTTTCTCTTCATAAGCCATACCAAATATATATCTTGTACCCGGGCAGTAAGAATACATGAATATTGTCACTTCAATATGACCATGCTTTAGCAATAACTATTCTTTTGTGCTGCCCATCTTTTTTTCCCGGCCCTTCAATTGTTCACACCTAGCTAGCTAGAAATAATTGTTCACTCTATGTCAATGTATACATAGATTTATCAGTCAAAACAGTAACACATTGTGCATTCTATTCTGGTTAGTTGCATGTATTAAAAGTATATATCAATATATATAACTGATCAAGGTCTTGTCTCAAGAAGAGCTAGCTGCCAACTGATAAGAAATCTATGAATGGGGTACCAGCTTTGCTCTGCTGTTTGTTTGGTTCTTTTTCAACCCCCTCCTCCTCCTCCTCCTCCTCCTCATGATCTGATCTTCTAACATTAATTACATTCTCTGTCAATTTACTTCTTTTCGAGTCCGCATTCACTGGGAGAAAATCATAGAACTCCACAGGCTGCTTCCTATGATCATCTGTAATTATATAATATTAGGACAGACACGTATATGCATATATAAGAATCTTAAAAGAACACAATGCAAGAAAACGAAATGAAATACGGCAAATTTAGTTAAGCATACAAAACAATATAGTCATAAATCCGGATTCAGTAAGATTTTTTTTTTTCCGAGACAAACACCATTTCACTGTGAATTGATTGATCATTGAAAACTAAATGTCGACTTACAAGACCACCATTTTTCTTCTTTTCGCGAACCAATAAATATTTTTATTAATTGCATAAATTTTATTATAATAATAGAAAAAAATGATAAAAACATATATATATATATATATATATATATGTATATATATACATACTATGCAAACTTCATGGATAATATATTTTACAAAAATAAAAGAAATTAAAAGACAATAGCAATAGCCATTTATGTTTGATTTTGGTTTTAAGTTCAACAAAGTATTATATTTTAAAACTTGACAATTTTCTTTATTTTAGAAGAATTTAGTGGTGTAGTTTTAATGTTAGCTAATTTGTTTAGCTAATACTAGGTTGAAAATTCTATTGGGTTTCACTTGAACACATGCATTATAGTGTTTAGTTATACCATTGTGAGAATAAGCAGTAAACCTCTACGCCTTCTTAGGGAGGAGTGTCTGATTACATGTGAAGCAGTGTGTTGAAGATATAGATAATAAAGCCACTTATCTCGATCTCTAAAATTTAAATTTTTTGATGAGCTAGTGATCAAAAATTCTGCACGCTTGGAGGTGAAATTAAATTTATAGTAGTCAGTTTTTACCCTCGTGGATCTTCATCTGAGGAATTCGGTCCCCGCAATATAGATCTTTGAAAATGGGATAGTGAACAAGCGTGGAAGGGTATTTGAAACTTGCACAACTTCTGTCAGCAAAAGCAGCAAAGTTGTTCATCTCACTGTTGATTTGAACATGAACATCATGATGTTTCAATGTTTGTGCAGCTCTTTTTGCAAACGTCCTTGACCTTTCTCTACATCGTCGTGCCATGATCACGTGCCAGTGATTCTTCACTGCGTTATCAGTACGACCAGGGAAAAGCCTCGCAATAATAACCCACCGATTGCCATGGATTCGGTGAGAAGCAAGAAGCCGTTCTTCTTCCTCTTCGGTAAAAGGGCTTCGATTAATTCTTGGATCCAACTGATTGAACCATCTCAGCCTACAGCTCTTACCTAATTTATTTTTCACAAGAGGGGAAATGTTAGTTACAACATCAATTAATTATCCAAACCGGAACTAACAAAATATTGAATTAAACTGTAGCAGTGTCTTTGGAGGGCCGGGATTTGTACTCATTTTTGTACTTGGTGTTCTATGTTCTAATTATTTCTTCAATTAAGAAAACAAAAGAGAATATTATAAATATTGAATTAAACTGTAGCAGTGTCTTTGGAGGGCCGGGATTTGTACTCATGTTTGTACTTGGTGTTCTATGTTCTAATTATTTCTTCAATTAAGAAAACAAAAGAGAATATTATAAAACTCTCGATACTCTTGTTAGGATGGGTACGTATCACACAGAAGAGGAAGAGATATGGAAGACGAAACACTGAACTCTATTTATAGACTATGAATGGGTATTAAGACATGTTTGGGTTGATCAATGTCCAAAAATCCCCCCAACCTCTCTCTCTCTCAAGTGGGAAATAACCACGATTAATTACGCCGGACCAACAGTTATTAGCTGCTCAATAAGACTCAACAAAAGAAGAAAACCACAGATCCATGAAAGTAAATGACGGTTATATATATATATATATATATATATATATATATATATATATAGGTAGGTAGGTTTTGACCTGATCTTCCTTGGAGCTTTTCAGCTATGGCGTTCCAGTTATGTGGCCCGTATCGTTCAACCAAATCCCGGAGCTTTTCATCTTCAGCAGGCCTCCAATGGCCTCTTGTGCACATGATCTGATCTCCTTAATTGGAAATGTACTAACAAACAACAAAAGCTAGGCCTGTGATAATATAAGACGTTATATTTACAGGAAGCCCTATTTCTTAGATTGGAACTCTCTCTCTCTCTCTCTCTCTCTCTCTCTCTCTCTCTCTCTTGTGATATGAACTATT
>BRYE01000026.1:480000-482500 GCA_030159115.1 Actinidia arguta var. hypoleuca
CAACGCAATATTTACCGCTATGATTGCTCAAACGACGTTGATGGAAGTTGTGAAACTACGGCAACCAGAAGACCCTTACTTGTGGAAAATTTATGAGGAGATGATTGAAAACCCGAAGCCAGACTTTACCTTACAAGATGGAGCACTTAAGTTTCAAGGTCGCTTATGCGTTCTAGACATACCAGAGATCAGAAGACAAGTTTTAGAAGAAGCTCACAGTACCAAGTTCACGATGCATCCAGGAGGAACGAAAATGTACAAAGATTTGAAAGAAACGTTTTGGTGGCCGGGAATGAAGAAAGAAATAGCTGAGTTTATGTCACAATGCCTACCATGTCAACAAGTCAAAGCAGAACACCAAAAGCCAGCGGGACCGCTACAATGGTTACCAATACCAGAATGGAAATGGGAGCACATTACGATGGATTTTGTCGTCGGACCACCGAACTCGCCAAGGGGCTGTAATGCCATTTGGGTCATTGTAGACCGCCTCACCAAGTCAGCACATTTCCTACCAATAAAGACCACGTATTCATTGTCAAAGTATGCGAATCTCTACATCGCAGAAATCATTCGACTTCACGGTATGCCTGTTTCTATAGTGTCGGATCGAGATTCGAGGTTCGTGTTAAAATTTTGGAAAAGTTTGCAATGAGCATTTGGCACTGAGCTGAACTTTAGCACCGCTTTCCACCCGCAGACAGATGGACAATCCGAGAGGACTATCCAGACCTTAGAGGATATGCTACGCTTATGTGTTCCTGATTTTCAAGAAAATTGGGAAACTCATTTGCCACTCGTGGAGTTTACTTACAACAACAGTTTTCACGCAAGCATTGGAATGGCTCCTTATGAAGCGTTATATGGGAGAAAATGTAGGTCGCCAATTTGTTGGACCGAAGTAGGAGAACGACAAATTCTAGGACCCGAAATCGTTCAACTGACCACCGACAAGATCAAAGTGATTCAGCAGAGATTGCAAATCGCCCAGAGTCGACAAAAGAGTTACGCGGACATACGGAGACGAGAGTTAGAGTTCGAGGAGGGGGATCATGTATTTTTGAAAGTGTCTCCTTCCAAAGGTGTTCATCCTTTTGGAAAAAGGGGAAAGTTGAAGCCAAGATACATCGGACCATTTGAAGTTCTACAACGAATCGGACCAGTCGCTTATCGTATCGCTCTTCCACCGGAGCTTTCACAAGTTCACGACGTCTTTCACGTCTCAATGTTACGAAAGTATGTTCATGACCCCACACATGTGATAGACCACTATCCTCTAGAAGTGAACGAAGACTTGAGCTATGCTGAAAGACCAATCGAGATTATTGATCGTCGTGACCAAGTTCTTAGGAACAAGGTTATTCGCTTAGTACGAGTGTTATAGTAGAACCATACGTGGGAAGAATCAACTTGGGAACGAGAAGATGAAATCCGAGAATGATATCCATTTCTATTTGAGTGAACATTACAATAAGTCGAGGTATGTAGCTTTTCTAATTTACAGTAACGCTATTTTGTTTACTCATCATATACAATTTTGATATTGTCCTTGTCCAGATATTTTGGGAAGGCCGATTGTCTTGGACAGTATTAATCGGGTTACCATGTTGTAGGCTGCCCAACTGACAGGGCAGTAGAGGCAGTCGCAACCAAAGGGTTAACCCCACAATCAAGCACTCTAACGATCACCAGTTAGATAATCGAGTATGCAAGAATTTTTATCAGAATAGCGCAACGGAGACAGAAGGGAACCACAACGACGAGAATAACATAAATACGATGCTAACCAAGTTTGAGGACAAACTTTTATAAAGGAGGGGAGAATGTAATACCCCGAACCCATAAATTTCTTTTATTCATGTCTTAATGTAAAGATTTAATCCTATTAGGACCTAATTGTAAGTATTTTATGGTCAAAGTGATCAAAAGTGACCAAAATAGATGAAATGACCAATTAGGAGGAAGGTTGTAACAAGAAAAGGATGGAGGTGGGCACATGGGATTGAATCCCATGTGTTTCTTTCAAAGCACCAAGCCAAACACACACACACACAAAAATTCGGAGAGAGAGAGTGAAGAAAGAAAGGAAGAAGAAGGAAGGAAGAGAAGGAGAAGCTTGGATAGAGAGTCCAAAATCCAAGCCTAAGGAAGCCATTGAAAGCTCTACCAAGCTTGAGGAGGTGAGAAAAATCTATTTTTATGTATATGTATAAGTTGAAGAAATTGGGTTATGCCTTAGATGCCTTTAGTAAGCCCAAAGTTGAGTTTAGAGGACTCCCTTAAGTCCCAATTGAAGTATATTGAAGCTCAATTCAAAGAAATTGAATGCTAACACAAGAATCTCAAATTATTAAATGTTAAGGTTCTTGAGACTTTGACCTTAGATCTACCATGCTAGGGTTAGTTTTGAGGTTTGATTTTGAGTTATTGTTGTCTCTTGAGTGTGTAGTTGAGCCATAAAAACTTTGGTGAAGTTTGGATTAAAATTGGATAAGTTTTT
>BRYE01000026.1:487500-490000 GCA_030159115.1 Actinidia arguta var. hypoleuca
TGTACCGTTGGTGGTAGTTGGGAAGCCTTTAATATTGTACCAGTCAACTCTGCGTTTGAAAATATTCTCGTTGGGTGTCGACACTTTCAATGTGTCGACACATTGTTTCACAGGTGTCGACACTTCAAGCCTTCAGTTCTTAGCTTAAAACGGTCTTCAGGCATCTAGTTGTCGACACTTCTTCTTCAAAAAAGCTTTCTTTAGCTACTGACTTTTGGTGCTATCATTGGTGTTGACACTACCTGTTTTCAGATTCTTGAATTTAGCCACTGACATTTGGTGCTGATGTTGGTGTTGACACTTCCCTTCTTTAGATTTTTGATTTCAGCTACTGACATTTGGTGTTGATCTTGGTGTCGACACTTCCCTTCTTCAGATTTTTAATTTCAGCTACTGACATTTGGTGCTGATGTTGGTGTCGACACTTTTCTTCTTTAGATTTTTGATTTCAGCTATTGACATTTGGTGCTGATGTTGGTGTCGACACTTCTTCCCTCAAAATTCTGGGTTTGGCTACTGACATTTGGTGTCGATACTGGTGTCGACACTTCTTCTTTCAAAAACTTCTGAAGTTAGCTACTGACATTTGGTGTCGACACTTTTATCCTGGTTGTCGACACACCAGAATGTGTTCCATCATCTTTTTGGCCATTTAAGCGTTGAGTCGACTTTCTTCCTTCACGATATCTTTGCCTTGTATGCATATGGTCCTTATCCACTTTTATCCATTTAGATTTATGATTTATTTGAGACTTTCAGCATCTTTAACATTATAACTTCTGAGTTTACAGGTGTCGACACTTTAGAGTAAGGTGTCGACACTTTCTGTCAAAAAGTGTTTGTGAGACTTTCTTTGATCAATTGAGTTATGGGACGCAATGCTTAAGAGCTGCATACTTAGTAAACATGTTAACTACTAATAAACTATTTTGTTATCATCGAAATCGAGGCTTGATTCAACAATCTCCCCTTTTTTGATGATGACAAAATTTTTCTCAATATAAATGATAAACTTTTAAGCGCATATGATGTTTGTCAGTGCAATATATTGATTTGAAGCATATACCACGTATTGCTCCCCCTTTCTTTTGTAGTTGATGCATACAATCATCCATATTGAACATAGTCATCTATATTGAACATAATCATCCATATTGAACATATTCTCCCCCTTTTTGTCAATTCATCAAAAAGAGTGGCTTACCATAGCATTCATGATGGATAAATTATAACTGGATGATGCTAATAGTCAATACCATACGAATCAAATATGCATATATACTAAGATCATAGGAACCCATATATTGAATTAAGATCATAGCCAAATTATCATTCAAACCATAAAACATTCAAGCATAGTTCAAAAACGCATTATTCAAAATAAAAATAAAATAAAGTGATATTATGGAAAAAAGGAGGTGGATTTGAGTGAAGCGTTATGAACGGGAGTGGATGGTGATGGAGAGGGTGAATGTGACAATTTGAGAGCCGTTTCCGCAGTGTTCTTGAATTTCGACCTAAGTTCCCAATTGCGTGTTCCATATCTTCGACTTGAAGTGCGAGGTATGAGAGGAGTGGCATCGGAATCATTTTTTGAAGAGTCTCCAAGTTCGGCATAATCGCTTTCATTTTCCTTGTCTTCCTCATCCTTCTCTTCCTCCCTTTGCTCTTTCTCTTTTTCTCCTCTTTCTTCCCCTTCTTCTTCCTTGTCTTCCTCTTCCTCATCCTCTTCTTTTCCGTTTTCTTCTTCACTTTCACTTTCACTTTCACTTTCACTTTCTTCCATGGGAGCCTTTCATTTTCTCACTTCGTTTGATAGATTTCTCATTTTCTTTTCAACAACCACTAGTCGAAAGGCCATATTCTTAATCTTTGTGTGTAACAACTTCATTGACTCAGACATTTGACTCATAAATTCACGCATTTCGACTTCAAAACCTTCTACCTCAACCCCTTCACTTTCCATCTTCTTTTTTCCTTTTGAGCTACCCCTTTTTTCCATTTTCTTTGACTGTTTAAGGGTCCATTGATTTCCTATCAGTTCATATCCCATTCTCCTTAAGGTTTTTTCGTTATATTCGTCACTTACGGTTTTTGAGATTCTCATTGTTTCATCATCCAAATCTACTGGAAAAAATTTGAAAATTTTCGTTAGTAGCATTCCGTATGGAAAACTAATCTTCTTGATTGTGGCCTTAAACATCTGATCTAATATAAATAGAGCCAAATCAATTTTTGAGTTTGTTACATAAGCCCACAAAAAGAATAGTTCCCTGTCAGAAACATACTAAAATTTTCCAGTCTTCGGGATCAAAATTGTGCAAATGAAATGATGCACTAGTCTTAATTCCAAGGGTAACGTGTTTGCTTTGGTTTGGGTGGCCAAACTCACATTCTCACCATGGACGGCTTGCAACTGATGTTTTCTTTTTATGCTTTGTCTTCCTATTTCATTTCCTAACCTTATTCCCAGAATTTTTCAAATTATTGATCGATCTAG
>BRYE01000026.1:500000-502500 GCA_030159115.1 Actinidia arguta var. hypoleuca
GACCCCTTTTGCCAAACCCTTACAAGGCAGAGTGTTCTTGTTCCAATCTGATTCGTTTGGTTTGTTCTTGTTTTGAATTGCTACTTGAATTCTTTTCTTAATTCGTGATTAGCCTTGAAAGAACTAAAAGAAGAATACGAGTGTGTGAGAATATAAGAGGGCAAAAGCTAAAAATTGTTGAGCGAAACACGAGAGAAATTAAGTGTATCATCCTTTGAGTGAAACACGTGAGGGAGTGTGGTGAGGTCCTTCCCATATTACTCTAATCTTGTTTTATAGGTCTTAATCATGTCTCGAAATCAAGAGAATAGCACAAGCGAAGAGGTTCCACAATAAGCTGTTCCGAATCTACAAATGCAAGCATTAATGGGAGAGATGAGACGGATGATGAGGGCGGAGTTAGAGCAAATACATGAGAGGTTGGATAGGGTAGAAGAGGGAACAAAACAGGGGCAACCACCATTCGTTCCAAATGTCCAAAAGGAGGGGTAGATTGCACCAAAGAGAAGTTGAAAATTTGGATGAGTTTGAAGGGGACGGTGTAGAGGAGGAGATTGATAGAATATCAGTGGGCAGCCATAGGAGATACGGCGGGGATAGAAGAGTTAGGAACCGGGTAGATCATAACTTACCGAAGTTATCAAGAAGAATACAACGTTTAAATGGGGTGAAGAACAAGAGAAGGCGTTTCAGCTTATTAAACATAAGCTTACTCATTCTCCTTTACTTGCTTTACCTAACTTTTCTAAAATGTTTGAAATTGAATGTGATGCTTCTGGCGTAGGTATTGGCGCTGTTCTAATGCAGGAGGAAAAACCACTAGCTTACTTTAGTGAGAAGCTAAGCGGGGCTGCACTTAACTACCCCACTTACGACAAAGAATTATATGCATTGGTTTGAGCTTTGGAGACTTGGCAGCACTACTTGTGGCCAAAGGAGTTTGTGATTCGTACAGATCATGAATCCTTGAAACATTTGAAGAGCCAACACAAACTGAACAAGAGGCATGCTCGATGGGTTGAGTTCATTGAGACTTTTCCTTATGTGATTCGCTACAAACAAGATGGTAAGAAGAAGGCCGACTTTGTGAAGCAACTCCATGAGAGGGCACGACTCAATATCGAGAGGAGAATGGAGCAATACATCAAGCAATGCAACAAAGGACGTCACAAGCTGGTTTTTGAGCCTGGTGATTGGGTGTGGTTATACATGAGGAAAGAAAGGTTTCCGGCACAAAGACGTTCTAAGTTGCTACCTCGAGGAGATGGTCCATTTCAAGTGCTCGAATGTATCAATGACAATGCCTACAAACTTGATGTATCAGGTGAGTACAATGTTAGTGCTACTTTCAGTATTAGTGACTTGAGTCCTTTTGTTGTAGGTGAAGATTTGAGGGCAAATCCTTCTCAAGAGGGGGGAATGATGAGAACATCAAGACTCATGGTCCGATTCAAGTTCCAATTGATCCGGTGACGAGAGCTCGAGCTAAGAGATTCGAAGAAGAGCTGAATAACTTAGTCCGGAGAATTCTACAACAAGAAGAAAGTATGTTCACTACTATGGGTGAACAAAGGCTGGTTGTATTACTCAACTTCGATTCGGGAGAGAACCAATCCGCTATACATGCATGGGAGATTACAATCTGATGTGGGCGTGTTTTAGTAGCAAAGAATCAAATAAAGATTGTGTTTTCGTAGTCCAAGGAAGCTCAAGATTCAAGAAGAGTTAAGAAGATCAGATTTGGATTTGATATTCTTGTATTTCTTTAATTAGGATTTAATTTAATTTGGATAGGATTAGATTTGATTAGAATTTGACTTATCTCCAAGATAAGATTTGATTTGGTTAGGATTTGACTTATCTCCAAGATAAGATATGGTTAGTTTAGAGAGCTTATCTTGTAAGGCCTATATAAAAGGGAAGAGGCCATCAATTTCGAATTTAATGAATAATAGTGAGATTTCTTTATTCTTCTTGAGTTCTTGAAGAAACTAATCTGAACTTATCAAGGAATTCCTTGTGGCATTCAAACCTGACTTATCAAATGGATCATCCATCCCCGTTTGTGGCGTCTTCACCATACCAAAGTTCTTGCTTTGCTAAGCAACGGGTCGCGGTTTCCATCAAACTTGATAGACCTTGTGGGTTTGTTTTCCAGATTTGGTGACGGATTTCTTCACGTTGTTGGCGTGGTTTGTATCACTATACCCACATATGTGGGCTTACATGATAATCTAATAAATAATAAAAATTAGAAAAATCAATGGAACTTGCCCTATGGTGAAAAATTTATGTCCATTGCCCTTTATAAGCTTGTAATGGCCAACCATGAGATATATAGCACATTCATTCATCAATCATGAATTATCGACATGTTAATTAAGATTTAATTAAAATAATTAAGATTTAATTATTATTGACCAAGAATACATATTGAATTCACTTTTAAAGATTTTTTTTTTAAAAATTGAATTGATTCTCGGTTCTATACATAAAGTAT
>BRYE01000026.1:507500-510000 GCA_030159115.1 Actinidia arguta var. hypoleuca
CTCTAACAACGAGGAGCTCCCCTCTCACACTGAGAATATTCCTTAGGATCCAAGTGCCCAACCACGAGAAGGCCATCCATCATAAGAAGGTTATCCATTGCAAGAAGGGCCTTTTGCGTGGTTCTTAGAATATTTTGGGGATTTGAACGCTATGATGGATCGATTAGAGCAGCGTCAAGAGTTGCATGAGAAGTACATTGATCGACTAGGACACAACTATGAGAAGCTATACCAACAGTAAGAGGATTTCAATCAACAATATCATGCTCGAATGACCGATCTCGAAACCCAATTGGAAGTCATTTTGGTCTCATCCAATCAGCCCCCATCGACCTCTCATTTTTCTAGTCCATCGCATCCGCCCCCTTCCTTTGTAGATCCACCATTTTTTATGATGTCTCAAAGGGGGAGAAGAAAGAAGAAGTTTTTGAAGTTAGCATTTGATTTTCTTTCATAAATGAGATGTATGCAAAACTTCAATTTTTAAGTTTGGTTTGGATAATTTTCATATATGCTATGAATGTTTTTATTTCATATGGATTGACTTCAGTATGATCATATGATAAATTCTCTAGATGTGATTGGCATATCATATACATACACCATTTGTTATTCGAATTGCTTTGAACTAACTGGAAGGATATCTAAAAGCAAAGTGAAGACAAGTTGGAAAAAGCTCGACTAACCCGATATGGTATACTCTATCACATGGTATTTAAATTTCAAAGTATGAATATTTATCTCATAAAACACTTGAAATCTACTTCATAACATGAAGCATAAGAAAAAACAATAAGCATGGAAATAGGGGGAGCAAAGAGAAAGGGGAGCATGTAAATTCAAAACATATATCGATTTTCAAAAACTAGACTATGTCATCATCGAAAAGGAAGAGATTGTTAGCATAAAGCTATAATCAGTTTTGATGAATGAAATTATGTAAATTAAACTATGTTTATATACATATTGAAAATTGATTATTTTAAGAAAAGAAAGACAAACATCCTCATATGTGACAAAGATGCATAAATCACTCGTCTAACTCAAAATAGTGTTTACACAAGTTTATTTTGAATCTATACACGCATGCATACTTTGAAAGCATGATTTGGAATTGAATTAAATCATATGACTCACTTACACTTTAAGAAAAACTCATTCAAGCAGAGAAAATTCGATACATGTTCAATTATAATCTGTGAGTTTTCACAAGTCATAATCAACGATATCATACTATCAGAGCTTATAGAAATGCCAAACTATTGCTTAAACTCATTTTGAACAGTTAACGGTTTTGAGTTTTGAAAAGCACAGGGAAACTAATGCAATTGCTGAACATGTTACAAGTTTGGTCGACCAAAGTTGATGAAAGCCTTGACTGAATGATTTGAGAGCTCTCTAGAAGCAAAGTGCAACATTGACCAAAGTTGAGTTTCAATCGACTAAAGTTGATAAAACCCTCGATCGAAGAATCTGAGGGATCTCTAGAAGCAAATAGCAATGTCAAGCGAAGTTGAGTTTCGGTTGACTGAAGTTGATGAAACCCTTAACCGAAGTTGATGAAACCTTTGACCGAAGGATTTGTGGGCTCTTTAGAAATAAAAAGGAATGTCAATCGAAGTTAAAGTTCGATCTATCGAAGTGTCGGCCAAAGTTTGAACTTGTTAATCATGAATGTCCAGATCAAGATCCAATGGATAAGACTTAACCAGAATGGCTAGATCAGTGCATTAAATGTGGCAACAACTAGATTTAGAATTGGGCTTTTAAATGCAACCCTTAGAATTGTTGAAAAGATATTGAAGTGCCTTAAATTCTCCCAACTCTTGAATTTAATTCAAAAACAATTTGATAAATCATTTGAGCTAGATTTGTAAGATCAAAATAAGAGAGATTACTCTAGAGTTCATCGATAGTAATTATTTTCAAACTGAAGTGTGTGAGCATCCTTGCTACACTTGTGAAGATCACTTTGTGTGATTATTTATAAATCCAAGAGAAGGTTATTCTTGAAGATTAGAATAAGTTCTAGTGATTTTACAAGGTTTTCAAGTACCCGAAAGTTTGTAAAGATAGTGGAATCCCAAAAATTTCTTGTAGAAGTGGACGTAGGTAAAGATTGACCGAACCACTATAAATCGTTTGAACTCTCTTATCTTTTACTCTCATAATTTGCTATTTATCTTATTGAGCGTATATTAGTATTGTTTGTTAATAAAAATTTTAATTGGTCAATATTAATAGAAACCTATTTCACCTCCTTATAGTTTGCTTTCTAGGTAACACATACAAATTGATCATATGTGATACGCCTAACTAAAGATTGAAATCAAATTAGTAGTTAAAACTACTATAAAAAATGCTAATCCAAACTGGGCCTAGGATACATTTAAAATGAACCAAAAAAATAAAGGAAAATGATTTCTAATCACATATTCCATCCAAATCACGATGTCAAATTAAGAAGTGATTTAGCTAGATTCTAATTTTTAGCATGCTA
>BRYE01000026.1:517500-527500 GCA_030159115.1 Actinidia arguta var. hypoleuca
AGAAGTATGATAATAAAGGTAAGACAAAATTACATATCATTGTGGTAAATATTATAATATTTTATAGTAAAAAAAAGTTATAATTTGTTTTGGTACGATTAATTGTGGTGAATGTTACGATAAATTATAGCAATATCATACATAAGCATATCATATGTGATGTGGGACAAATTTATAACTTCCTATACAAGTTATTTACCTCGTCATATTATGTTTAGATCGCCAGGATTCGCTCAAGACTGAGTAAGCCATTTTTCACCTTGCCTAAAGACTCCGTCCTCAGGTAGAATCCTTCTCCTTCATAATCCCTATAAATTGGGGAATATTCTCCATATGACAGTCTCCTATGTTTACTCCAATATCTTTGGGATATACTTCTATAGTTGGTCGTCCGAAGGTCATGCCGCACTTTACTTGTACGGCTCTTTATTCTTCAACTAAAAAAGGGTCTCTCCCCCATTATGAAAATGTACGATTTAATCCTGGCATACACACACAAATAGCTTTGCTTTCTCACTGCTTAGCTTATTCTCACCTTGGTCTGATTCGCACGCTAAAGGGGTTTTGAGTGGCCTTACCCCAGCTAGTCACGTTTGTTCATCTACGCAGGTTGCTAGAGTTATTGTCGAGGTCCAATACCGAGGTGAAAGAGCAATTCTGACTGTTGGTTGCTCACCCAAGTTTTCTACCACAATAGTTTGATGCCGTTTGTGGGAATGATAGTTCTCAACTTTCTATGCACTTGCGTAGCCATTTGCTACCTCGACCAAGTGCCAGCAGCCCTTTAGATTATAAAGCTTATCCAATGGCCAACACCAGCCAAGTTTCAGATCTAGAGGGCCTCCACCGTGAGATGCATGATATTGCCGAGCAGATAAGGATCATGAATGAAAATAATGCCCACTTATACAACACCTCACCACAAATAATCCACCATATCCTCCTCTAGCACCCGTTTTGGATATTCAATGATCTTTTCGCTCTTAACGTTCGGGCGACGATGAATCCCAAAGCCATCAAAGTATAGGCCGGGCTCATTCAAATAGAAATCGGCGACATTGATCACCAAGTCCTCGTTCCAGATGAGAAAGCTATTCCTTATCAAAATCCCGATCATCCAACAAAACTCCCAGAGTAGAAGGAGAGGAAATCAGGAGGGCGAGGTTTCCTCGCCGCAACGATCGAGTGCCCGAACGCCGAGATAGATCCACCACTCAGAGGATCAGGGACCTTGACGCCTGTATTGACGCCATCAATACAAGTGTGAGTGCGCTAGTGACCGTGGATGCTTTGATCAAACAAATTGAACCTTTGTTCATAGAAAATGTGATGAAGACCAAAGTCTCCTCCAGATTCAAGTTGCTTACTCAGCTCGGGGTCTACAAAGGAAAGACGGAACCTACGGACCATCTGGATTCATACAAAAGCTTAATGACACTCTAGGGATATTTTACGGAAGTTATGTGTAAAGCCTTCTCTACTACCTTAAAGGGATCAGTGAAGTCATGGTTCAGAAGCTGTCTCCAAGAACCATTGACTCGTTTGATGATCTGAGTAGGTTGTTCATCACCAATTTCATGAGTTGCCAAGTTAGATAGAAAAATGCTCTCACCTCTTCATAGTTCACCAGAAGGAGATCGAAAGCTTGAAGGACTATGTGAAATGGTTTAACCAGGCTGTTTTAGAAGTGGAAGATCCTAGTGACAAGGTGGTGTTGGTGATGGCCATGATGGAAGGGGGCCTAGGACTATTGTTTGATTCCTTCTCGAAGAACGTCCTTGAAATCTTGTCGACTCTCTAAAGCAGGGCTGACAAGTATATTGCTGCGGAAGATCTGGTCGAGGCCAAACGAAGAAGGCAAGGAAAGGATGACAAAAGGAAAAAACCCGACACCATGCGAATGGACTACAAGGATGAGGCAAGGAACAAGAGGCCAGACCGAGTTTCAAGGCGATGAACCAATGATAGGCATCCTCGTACTCCACCTTACCGCCCTGAGTTGATATTGCCCCCTCTCAAAGCTCTCATCGCCTAAGTGCTTACGGAGATCAAGCATGAGGAATTCATTAAATGACCTAGAAAAATCAAGACCAATCCTAAAAAAGGAACAAGAACAAATATTATGAGTTCTACCGAGATCATGGGCACAACACTAAGAATTGTTTTCAATTAAAAGAACAGATAGCCGACCTTATCAAGAAGGGATATCTGAGGAAGTATATTTTAGATCACCAACCTCCTAACTTACCAGAAAAGAGATATGGCGACAATAAGCCAACTACAGGAGACATACAGGTGATCCATGGAGGGTTTGGATTAGGAGGATGTTCGAGTTCATCTCAAAAAGGCACGCCAAGAGTGTTAGTGGGCAAGCAAAGGAAGAAGTCTATAATCTTTCCTTGCCTGTAGTTGAAGCTCACTTGCCTATAACCTTCACCAATGACAACTTGAGGGGCTTGCACCTCTTTCATGACGATGCCTTGGTCATTTCAGCTGTCATAGCCAATTTCAACGTGTAGAGGCTACTAGTTGACAACAGGAGTTCGGCAGACATCTTGTTCATTTCGACATTTAACAAGATCAAAATTAGGTTAGAAAAGCTGCATCCATTTCACAATCCTCTAGTCGAGTTTGGAGGAAACACAACGCACCCCCTTGACTGGATCAAGTTGCCAGTGACCTTGGGAGCAGGGCCCTACTAGACCATTGTATGGCATGATTTTATTATGGTAGATTGCCCTTCGCCCTACAACGCGATCTTAGGTCGCCCAACTCTAGGAGGAATAAGGGCGATCACCTCAACCTATCACCTAAAGATGAAATTTTCTACTTCAACTTGGATAGGTGAGGTTAAGGGTGATTAGAAATTGTCCAGACATTGCTTCATCTTTGCCATGAAGATTGAATCTCCTCCCAAACCGAACAACCAATAGCAATTACAGATCGTCGACGTCGAGGTTGAGGCATTGAGAGATGAGATGGAAGAGATTACCCTAGTGGACCCTAGAGAGTCAGAGAACACCAAGCTATTGGAAGAAGTTACACCAGTTTTTATTCATCCAAACCATCCAGATTGCCATGTTATGACTGGGACAGAGTTAGCTAAAGAATTATGGGGTGTTGTGGTGGAATTTTTAAAAAGAAATTATGATGTCTTTGCATGGTCACAAGGTGACATCCCAAGAATAGATCCTTAGGTCGCCACTCACAAACTATTTACCAATCCTGGCTATCCTCCAATTCGCCAAAAAAGAAGGAAATTTGCCCCCCAATGATTGAAAATCATAGAAGAAGAGGTAGCAAAACCTATCAAGGCCAATGTTATTAGAGAGACCCATTACCCGGATTGGCTTGCCAACGTTATCGTTGCCCCCCCAAAAGGGAGAAAATGGAGAGTATGTATTGACTTCACCGAGCTCAACAAGGCATGTCCAAAAGATAGTTTTTTCTTTGTCAGAAATTGACTTAATAGTTGATGCCACCTCCACACATGAACTTCTCAATTTTATGGACGCTTTCTCCAGATAGCACCAAATGAAGATGCATCCGCCCGATGTTGAGAAAACTTCTTTCATTGCTGAGAGGGCTATACTACTACAAAGTTATGCTATTTGGTTTGAAAAATGCTGGGATAACATACCAGAGATTGGTAAACAAAATGTTCAGAGAACTGATTAAAAAGACAATGGAAGTGTACATAGATGATATGCTCATTAAAAGCCTCAAGCCTACAGATCACATCGCCCACTTAGAGGAGGCATTCAACATCTTGGAAAAGCACCACATGATGTTAAATCCTTCCAAGTGCATTTTTGGCATCTCTTCAGGTAAGTTCCTCGGATTTTTAGTGACCAGACGAGGGATCGAGGCAAATCCAGACCAGATACAAGCCCTGCTTGCAATGAGCTCACCCAAAAACATTCATGAAGTACAACAATTGATTAGGTGAGTAGCTGCCCTTAACAAATTCATCTCTAAATCAGCTGACAAATGCTTACCATTCTTCAAGATCTTGAGGAAAAATTAAGCTTTTCAGTAGAGTGATGAATTAGAGGCATCATTCTAACAGTTGAAAAAGTATTTTGGCTCGTCTTCTTTGATTACAGTACCCATTATGGGCGAATAACTCATCGTATACCTTTCTATTTTGCCAATAGTAATAAGTGCAATGCTTCTCCGAGAAGAGAAACATACAAAAACTAGTATACTATGTCAGCAAAGTCCTAATGGGAGCCGAGACCAGGTATTTGAAAATTGAAAAGCTCGCCTATGCCCTCCTAATCGTCGTTAGAAAACTTCACCACTACTTTTAGGCACATCCTATTGCTGTATTGACTAACCAACCCTTGAAGCAAATTCTCTAGCGACCTAATCCCTTGGGAAAGCTTCACAAATGGTCCATTGAGCTAAGCGAGTTTTACATTGAGTACAGACCAAGAATGGCGATCAAAGCTTTAACCTTGGCTAATTTTGTGGCCGAGTTCACATATGATGCCTCAGAACCTAAAGAAAGTCTACCTGAAATAAAGACAGGACAAAACCCAAGGCAAAACTCCGATGAAGACCTCGCCAAGTGGACGTTATTCATAGACGGGTCATCAAACTAGCACGACTGTGGTACAGGGTTGGTCCTCTAGACTCCATTAGGCGAGCAGTTAGAATACGCCATTCGTATGGGGTTTAAAGCCACCAACAATGAAGTCAAATATGAGGCTCTCCTTGCCGAACTTAGAGTTGCAACAGAACTAGGAGTACATTCCCTGGACGCCTTCAGTGATTCTCAACTTGTAATGAACCCAGTCCAAAGGGACTATCTCGCCAAAGATACAAGGATGCTGGCTTGCTTAGATGAAGTGAAGAATATGTCCCAGAAGATCAAAGACTTTTAAAATTCACCAAATTCTGAGAGAGGAGAGTAAAAAGGCTGACGCTCTAGCCAACCTCGCCTCAACCTTTGATTTTGTCTAAGACAGAAGTATATCCATTGAATTTTTACTAAACCCAAGTATTGAGGTCGCCAGATCAGTCTATTAGACAACATCGGGCTCGACATGGATGGACAACATTATCGCATATCTCTAGAATGGTACGCTACCTCTAGACAAACTCTAAGCTCGCCGAATCCAATACAAATCTGTGAGGTTTTGCCTTCTTCATGGAACATTGTATAAAAGATCCTTTTTAGGTCTTCTCCTAAGGTGTCTCTGACTTGAAGAAGGGCAATACGTGCTGAGAGAAATTCATAAAGGTATTTGTGAAAATCATCCAAGGGCGAGATCGCTAGTGAGAAATGCAATTCACCAAGGTTATTTCTGGCCACAGATGGAACGTGATTTGGAAACGTACATAAGGAGATATGACAAATGCCAACGGTTCACCCTGGTTAGTTATCTCCCTCACACCGAGATAATCCCGATGACCTGCCCATGACCATTTACTCAGTGGGGCGTACACATACTTGGACCCCTACCTCAAGCCTAATTATAAAGGAAGTTCTTGATTGTCGCCATTTACTACTTCACAAAGTGGATAGAAGCCGAACCTCTTGCCAAGATCACAAAAAGAAGTACCAAGAATTTCATGTGGATGAGCATCATTTGTCGATTCGGAATCCCCAAGGTTATAGTCTCGGACAACGCCAAGCAATTTGACAATGATGGGTTTAAGAAATTCTGCTTAAACCTCGCCATCTCCCACCATTTTTCTTCGCTTGGCCATTCTCAGGCAAATGGCCAAGTTGAAATCACCAACAGGACAATCCTGAGGAATTTGAAGACAAGATTGGAAAAATTCAAAGGTGAATAGGTGGAAGACTTGTTGAGCATACTTTGGGCGTATCATACAACGAGCATAATTTTTATTGGCAAGACACCGTTTTCTATGGTATATGGGATGGAATATGTTATACCAATAGAAATTGGAATGCCGAGCTTCAGAACCTCAAATTTTGATAAGAAAAATAATGAAATTGAGTTGAGACTCAACCTTAACCTACTCAACGAAAAGAGCGAGCGAGCGAGTTGAGATACGCCAAGCAGCTTATAAGCACTAGGTTTCCAAATACTATAATCAAAGAGTCAAGTAAAGATCTTTCTTGCTAGGCGACCTAGTCCTGAGAAAAAAGTTACTTTGTCCACAAAAGAACCAAATGCAGGGAAGCTTCGTCCTACTTGGGAAGGCCCCTACAAAGTTATCAAAGTATCCAGATTAGGAACTTATTAGCTAGAATACATGGATAGGAGAGCCCTTCCTCACCCCTGGAATGCCGAACATTGGAAAAAATATTACCAATAATGCGTCTGATTGCCATGAGAACAAGATTATTGGACCAATGTGACATCGCCAAAAGCTCTGTTTAAATTTATATCACCATTCCTTTAAAGTGCCAATTCCGTTGTCACCATTATCAAGAAAGTCCATTCATTATGATATGATAAGGCGTCTTGATAGTCATTATGGATGTCGCCATTATCAAGAAGGCCCATTCATTACGATATGATAAGGCGTCTTGATCACCATTATGGATGTCCATTACCAAGATAGCCTATTCATTACAACATGATAAGGCATCTTGATCGTTATTATGGAGGTCACCATTATCATGAACGCCCATTCATTACGATATGATAAGTCGTCTTGATCGCCATTGTGAATGTCGTTATTATCATGAACGTCCATTTATCGCAAGACGATAAGGCGTCTTAATTGCCATTGTAGATGTCGCCAATATCAAGATCGCCCGTTTTTTGAGAAATCAAACTGATTCAGATAACAACTGGGCATCTTGATCTCCAGAAACCAACCAGTTAATCATTTCACCATGACGGTCATTCTTGCTACCTAATTAAAAGTTTATAAGATGTTAACATCCACTTCGTCAGAATTCATTCGACATGACTAACGTAATCTCACCAAAGATAATTCATTCGAAGTTTTGGTCGACACAATCCAAGATAATTATCCTTTTTGATATCACCAACAATATATATTCTCCAAATTAGTTTTGCCGATTTGAATATTTCAATTTTACTTGCCTTGCTATTGAATGATATCGCCATTATAGGTCAATAAAAGGGGGGCTCATTTCATTGATAGTTCATAATTACAAGAGGTATTACAAATGTGTTACAAAATTTATGAGAAAGAGGGCTGATGTTGTCCTTGCCCTTCTCCTGCTTGTCCTTTCAAGCTTTTTTCTTCTCTTCAGCTTCTCTTTCCTCTTTCTCGAGCAATTCATGATCCATGTCCATAGCGTCAAGACCAATGTCAAGATTGGGGTGATGAACAGCTAATTGCCTTTTGCAGAAGTCAAACCCCTAGCCAAAATACTTTCACTCGAGGATTTGAATTCCGCAATGGCAAGCATCTTGGAGCGAGCTTTTTGGTCCCTTAATTCAGTAATTAGCATATCTAACTTTGCCAACTTGTCTGCGGTTGTCTTTCTCTTGTCCGTAAATTGTTGATTTTGAACCTTGAGCTCAGCCACCATCTCTTCCAACTTTTCCATGTCCACGGACTTCTTTTTCAGCTCATCCTCAGCCGCATTTGCCTGCTCGACAGATTTGTTCAAAAGTTTCTCCGCCTTTATGGCCTGGATTTGAGCACAAATCATTTCAATCTCGGTTGAGTTGGCTTGGGCATTCTAAAAGATGGCATTGTGATCTTTATCCCTACTTCAAACAGCGAGGGAGGACCATAGCACGACTGCCTACTACAATGAAGATTTCATGAGCACCTTGAATAAATGGGGATACAAAATTTAAGAGCTAAGAATGAAAATAGGTGGATACCTGGCCAATCCAGTGGAGAAATTTAGTAACCACCTGATCTAAGCCCAATTTTTCTACCTTATCTCGATCGGCGAAAAGCACCACCCAGGCTAGAATCTTCTCGTCCATAGAAGCACTCGCCATCACTAAGGCCCCCTGAGTCCCAATGGATGACTTGGTTTGGCCGAGGCGCCCTCTCCGGGGGCTGGTGGGCAAGTAGTTCTACTTGCCATCTTGTTGGATTTGGTCTTCTTAGCATCAGGCAATAACATCTTCTCATTTTCCTTCGAATCATCGACCTCACCATTTTTTATGGGCGAGGTATCGGGAGCTTTTTCTTTAGGCTATTTCTCTCGTATCACTACGCCCTTGGTAGAAGAGGGGGCATCCTTGGAGCTCTCCCGGTCTTTGATCACTATGCCTATGATGGAAGAGGTGGTAGCCTTTGTCTCTTTCTTTTCCTCAACCTTCTTGGTGAGCTTCGCCAAACTAATTTTCTTCAACATAGCTACAAAATAAAAAATAAACATTAGTACAGGAAAAAGGCGAAACACTTCAGAAGATTGTAGAGACTACCATCTGATCTAAGTTTGGGAGGCAACTTTGAGTCTGACTAGGACTCCAACTTAGAATCCGAGCTTGAGCTCAAATTACTTAGTATAAAACTTAAGTCAAGATCTTGAACTTTCTCCCCTGGCCACCTTAGCAAGGTTAAATCAAGAATATAAGGCAAGATCCTTCTGATGGTTCTTATATATTCTACGGATTCAGATCGAGTGTTGTCATGTCGGGGCGTTCATCTCAAAAAGGGCAGGACTCACCCACATTGCCTGAAGAAGCAGTTGTGCCATCTCCAGACTTGTTGTCCTCACCACTAGAAGACATTTCAACATGACTAGGGACAAAGAATCAAGGACTTTTAGGATTTTGAATTATCCCCCAGTCTTATCCTTTCAAAAAAAAATTTAGATCTCTTTATCTCGGTATCATTCAAAATGGGCAATCTATTGTAGTGTTTGCCTAAAAAAATAAGAAAAGAATGTTGGTTAGCTTGAAGTGAGATGATATACTTGAATAAAAATAACGCGCTAAAGAAATGAGGCTAACTTGGGATGCCCCGTGATCGTGGAACCTGAGCTTTACTCGGGGCCATGCTCGGATGGAATTCCTAGTCATCCCCTAGGGCAAAAAAGAATCTCCTCTTCCATCCTTTAACATTGCTGGGAGATCCCTTAATCAAATTTTGCCCGATGTCGCCTTGAAGTAGAGCCACCTGAGTCTGGCTTTGGACTCTTAAACAAGGTGTAAAGACACCTGAATTTGTTTAGAGAAATATGATGCCTATAGAATCTCCATATCACAAATATACAGATAACGCATCACCACGCATTGGGAGAATGTTGGGGCAAGATAAATGTTATAAAAATTGAATATTTTCCTAATAGTGGGATGAATTAGGAGGTTGAGGCCAGCAGGAAAAATAGCCTCGTAAAAAGATACGTCACCCAGGCGAGTAGACAAGATAGTCTCGCCATCATTAGGAATCCTGGCTTGGAACCCGATCGAGAAGGAGTATGTCATCCTCAGGTAATCTAGGTCACCTTGAGTTATGACGCTCGTTAAATTTTCAAGGGGGTGTGAGTAACCGTCCTGTGGTCTAGGGAATCATCCTGAGGAAGGGATACCTTGGGAGGATTTACCATAGAAGGATTTTCCCTTGGTGAGGAGGGAAGCTGATTCGCCTCGGCAGCCATGTATGATGATCCTTCCCCCAAATGTTCAGATATCCAAAATGGTAAGGAAACCTTAGGGCTTTTTAAGTCTCCTACCCCGGACCTACTGGACATGCAGTTAGAATCAAAATTGGAGGAGTTGGTAGAAAATACTTACTGGACGGGTGGAAGATTGTTGGTGAGTTAGCGAGGGCAAGGTTAACGTCAGAGCAAGAACAACAGTTCGACAACACAAGAAAAATAGTACAAATGTAGAGAGAGACCCTCTATTATAAGAAGTACTGAGGGGGCTGAGATCTGTTGGCATTACTGGTTTAGATTGGATGACGTTTCAAGTTCCGAGGATGAAAATCTCCACTTGCGCCAAAAGCTTTCGCCATTCCCGCCAAGACTTTCTAAAATGCCATTCCGCCATTAATAAAGTTTTCCATGTGTCAGCCAATGGAGGCACGCAATCATTATTTGCCCACGTCATCAGGAGGTAGTCATTTCCTTTGT
>BRYE01000026.1:530000-532500 GCA_030159115.1 Actinidia arguta var. hypoleuca
GTAAATATGACTATTTTCATGTTTTTTTTTTTAAATGTAAAAAGCTCACATTGAGCCACATGATTCCTTATACAAATTTTGTAAGAATTTTTCATTAATACATAAATTATTACTGATCAAACTTATTTAAGTTAAAGACTAATTAATGATATTGTAATGATTGTTCATCAATTTTACCTACTTTTCTTCTAATCATTAGCCACTTAACTTGCTAATATATACCTTAATAGCAATTTGTTGAAATAAAAGTCTATTTGATTTTGATGATTAAGGTGAAAATTGTATCAAAGAAACAAAGAACAAAATAACTCAAAGTAATCATAGACATAGTTGTTCTTAGATCAAAGGCATATTCATTGACTAATAAAATGAACAAAAATTGAAAGAATTAAGCTATCTAGTTCACTCCAATTCACACTTTTAAGAAGAAACAATAGTGGTCTTAAAGAGAAGCTTACACTCGTTTAAAGTAAGGTTTGAAACTCCTCAAAAGTCATTATCAGTGTAATTGAGCATACGAGAGAGGCAAAAGAATAAGTTCAAAGCTCAAACACAATTTGGATAGTTGACAGCATGAACTAAACAAATAGACAACATAAAAGCTATTGCTATCAAATGTTCAGTCAACCAAACATGTCGACCGAAGTTAAAGAGAACAACCGAAATCTAAAACAAACAAAACAAGTTATCAAGATGCTTTCTAGAATCTCAATTCAGGGACGACTGAACTTTAGATTCGGTTGACTAAAGTTTAGAAAGCATAACCAAACTTCCGAAAGGTCAACTGAATGCAAAATAAATCAAAGTTATTAAACAGACTAACTCTTTGGAATTTAAGTTCACTGATGACCAAAGTTTACTTTCGATCGACCGAAGTTCAAAAAGGGCTTAGCCGAAGTTAAAACAGAAAATAGAGCAATAAATTGACTCACTGATTTTGAAGAACAAAGACAACTGAAGTTTAAGTTTGGTCGACCGAAGTTAGGTAAGCCCACAATCGAAGTTTAAAACCTCTCAGTAGACAAGAAATGCAAGCCTCTAGAATTCCAGTTCATTGATGACCGAAGTTCAAGTTTGGTCAACCGAAGTTCACGACTAAAGTTTGAAAGTTTAATCTTGCACGTCCAAATCAAAGATCCAATGGATGAGATTAAATCAGAATGGCTAGATCAGATGCATTTAATGCTACAACGACTATAACCCATCTTTGGTTTATAAATTCAACCATTGAGGTTGTTGGGAAGGTATTGAAGTGTTTTGAATCTCTACATTCACTTGTATGCATTGTTTCAATTGCTTGATCATTCATTATGAGCTTGATTGAAATTAAGAAAGCTAGATCACTTTAGAAAAGAAAGCCTTAATGTATTTATTATCAATCTAGAGTGTGTGAGCAAATAGCTATTGCATACTATTGTATCTTTGTGGGAAGATGACTGTTAGTAATTGGGAATTCCTAAGAGAAGAAGTCTCTTGAATAATAGAAGAATTCTAATAATTGTAAAGGTTGTCAAAGCACTTGTAAGCTTGAAGATAGTGAATTTTCAAGAAGAAGCTTGGAGAGTGGATGTAGGCTGAGATTCGCCGAACCACTATAAATCGTTTGCATTTATTCTCCTCTATCATTTTTACATTGCTTACATACTTGCTATATCTAAAAGTTCATTATTTGAATAAGCTTTGAGAATTTTTTTTTAATTGGTCATTAAACCTAAGAAAACCTATTTTACCCCCTTCATAGTTTGCTTTCTAGCTAAAAATTGGTATCAAAGCATGACTCTAAATTTTTTTGGATTTAAAAATCTAGTACTAAAAGATCCATGGCCAACACCATAGGAACACATATGATCGAAGGTCAATCTGTTACTAGACCCCCAAATTTTTTCGATAGTAATTATAATTATTGGAAGGTTAGAATGAGAATTTATATTCAAGCAAACGATTATGCATGCTGGAACATTATAGAAAATGGGCCTATTATACCTATTAAAGGAGAAGTTATGAAACCACAAAATGAATGGACACCTTTATATGTAAATGATGTACAAAACAATGCAAAAGCCATACATACCTTATATTGTGCATTAGATGTAAATCAACTTAATCTAATCTACGGTAATGAAATGGCCAAAGAGATTTGGGACAAACTAGAAGTTATCCACGAGAGAACTAGCCAAGTTAAGGAATAAAAGATAAACATGCTCATCACAAAGATCACATTAAGAAGTAACGAGGAAATTGATGAAAGTAAGAAAAAGAAGGAAATTGCCTTCAAGACCTCCTATCACAAATAAATGAAGCCATATAAGATGATGAAGAGAGTGATGAGGAAATGGCATTGTTCACTAGGCGCTTCAATAAAATGTTCAAAAAGGGCTAATTTCCTCAAAGACAAGAAAGAAGGAATTTCGGTAGAGAAGAATAATCAAAGAAGAATCTTATCATTTATTTTGAAATCAAGAAGTAGGAACACATAATAGTTGATTGTCCAAAACTAAGA
>BRYE01000026.1:577500-580000 GCA_030159115.1 Actinidia arguta var. hypoleuca
TCAGAACGGCTAGATCAGATGCATTTAATGCTACAACGACTATAACCCATCTTTGGTTTATAAATTCAACCATTGAGGTTGTTAGGAAGGTATTGAAGTGTTTTTAATCTCTACATTCACTTGTATTCATTGCTTCAATACCTTGATCATTCATTGTGAGCTTGATTGAAATCAAGAAAGCTAGATCACTCTAGACAAGAAAGCGTCAATTTATTTATTATCAATCTAGAGTATGTGAGCAAATAGTTACTACACACTATTGTATCTTTGTGAGAAGATCACTGTTAGTGATTGGAAATTCCCAAGAGAAGAAGTCTCTTGAATACTAGAAGAATTCTAATTATTGTAAAATTTTTTAAGCACATGTAAGTTTGAAGATAGTAAATCTTCAAGAAGAAGTTTGGAGAGTTGACGTAAGTCGAGATTTGCCAAACTACTGTAAATCGTTTGCATTCCCTCTCCTCTATCCTTTTTACATTGCTTACATACTTGCTATATCTAGAAGTTCATTGCTTGAATAAGTTTTGAGATTTTTTTTAATTGGTCATTAAATCTAAGCAAACTTATTTCAGGCCCTCATAGTTTGTTTTCTAGCTAACACATTTGTATTTCAGTTTCTAGCCATGGATTAACTTGCAATATCACAACTGTGATGAACTTAAATAGCTACTTAGAGAGTACATAATTGATTGCAATAGCCACACAACCGCTAGAAGAAATAAAGATTTTATTTATTTATTTTTAAGGACCTTTGCAATGATTTCTACTACTCTCAGTAAGCTACCTTGCATGACTAACCATAAAAATGAAATTATCTTTTCATCAACTTTCTATTCTTTATCCAAGTCTTCCAATTCCTTGACAGTTTATTATTACACACAATGTAACTTAGAATGCGGATCTTTCAAGTGATATGTTGTATGTTCTAAATTATGGTGATATAAGAATAGATTTCTATAGATTACAATATTAGAATATAGTTCTTTTGCACAATAAATATCCTAATAAATGAAAAATTATTTTTAAAAGTTCTATTAATGTAAAAACACAATTCTAAGATTGTTATGTCCACTTTTTCTTTACTTTTAAGCTCAAATCTCTCCTAACAAAGTTTTTAAGGTAATAAATATAGGAAAACTTTCGACATCACTTTGGATTGTAAATTCAATGTTTTGAAAAAAAAGTGTAATGAGTTTCGTACTGTGCACACCAAAACATAGATCGCGTTAAGATATTAGTGTTCTCTGGTAATAACGAAACAAATGTCACAAATTAACATCAAGATCTCTTTTCTGATTATTGACATCAGCTAATTAAACAGAAAACAGATCGATTGTGAATTTAGAGGAAAGTTAGTATACTCTGAACATAATCCTAGTAAATAAAATATTATTTTCAAAATTATTAATGTAAAAAACACAATTCTATGAGTGTTATGCCCATTTTTTCTTTACTTTTAAACTCCAAACTCTCCTAAGAAAGATATTTAGGTAACAAATAGGAAAACTTTAACATCACTTCGGATCGTTAAATTCATTATTTTGAAATAATGTGTATAACCCGTAGTGGCTTAAACCATAAGGCCAACGAAGTCGTCACTTTAGACCCCGATTGTGGAAGGCCCCGAAATATTCATTGAGTTATATAGGTTAATAGATTTTTTAATATAATTTGTTAGATAAAATGCCTCTTACTTAAAAAAAAGAGTTAAAAAGACTTGTCAATAAAGACAAATCTCAAAAATATTGAGAAAATTAAAAATTCAAGACACGAGACTCAGAAATTTTTACAAACTATATAAATATCATTTCCAAAATAAATGAATCATATGATATGCATTACGAATTATATAATTAACTCAAATTTATTTTTTCTCATATTAATTACAGAGACTCAAAGTTTCAAAAATTGTTTCAATCTATAATATTTATGCCACATTCGATACAATCACCAGAAGAATTTTTAAAATTTAATTATTTTATATTTATTACTGATCAAATCTATTTTGTTACTTGAAAGTAATAATTGCTAATATATAAAGATATTTTATTTTTATTTAATTTTAAAAAATCAAAATCATTAGATAATGATAGAAACTAAATTCATTTTCAAATGTATGCATGGCTTATAGAATCTTATTGAAAATACCTATTACATGTTACTGTTGCTTATGCTGAAAGAAGCTATTCAAAATTAAAATTGATAAGAAACTACTTATAATCACAAGAAAAATGAAGTGGGTTCGTTGTACTGTAAATAATTGTTAGCACTACTAGAATACGAAGACGTAATTTATAATTTTTTATCTCAAAAGGCTAACAAATATATTAAAAATAAATTAGTATATAGGCTTTATTTTAAATTGCCGCTTTAGGCCTCATATATGCTTGAGCCGCCTACAAGTGTAACAAGTTTCTTAATGCAGGTGCATACAAAAACTTAAATCGTTAGCTAGCTTTCTTTGATAACAAATGAAATAAATGGGAAACAAATTAAACAA
>BRYE01000026.1:587500-595000 GCA_030159115.1 Actinidia arguta var. hypoleuca
TGAAATTTGATGACGATCTAAATCGTTCATGATGATCTAAACCGTTCACTTTATTTTTATTCCTATTTTAATCACTCTCGTCAAATTTGAAGTCCATCGGGTATTGAAAACCCTTTCATCAAGACATTGATTCATTTATTCATTATCAAATGACAATTTCTCTCCTTCGATCAAGTACGCAACGATAATTAAATAACTTCATTTTTTTCATACATGATATAATCACTCTCACTTAAAATCTAGATGGTTCCGATTCAAAAAAAACTATTGTTTTGGCCGTCGAGTCGTGCATTATAGGATATTATTGCTCATAAATGCACCGAATGTGATCCGATTAGGTGATTTTTGATATTTGATTGCCATCATTTTTTAGAAAAATGATAGAATTGATACTATTTGAAATCATAACGGTTTAGATCGAATATCCGAGGAATCGAGTCTATACTTGCCTTTCAATCATGTATATCAAACTTATTTGGTTATTAACAAATCCATTATGCTATAGGATAATGTACAATTGCCAAACGATAGAAGATGATTATGATGATCTAAACCGTTCATTTTGTTTTTTTTGCTATTTTAATCACTCTCGTCAAATATGAAGTCCATTGGGTATTGAAAGCCCTTTAATCAAGACATTGATTCATTTATTCATTATCAAATGACAATTTCTCTCCTTCGATCAAGTACGCAACGATAATTAAATAACTTCATTTTTTTCATACATGATATAATCACTCTCACTTAAAATCTAGATGGTTCCGATTCAAAAAAAACTATTGTTTTGGCCGTCGAGTCGTGCATTATAGGACATTATTGCTCATAAATGCACCGAATGTGATCCGATTAGGTGATTTTTGACATTTGATTGCCATCATTTTTTAGAAAAATGATATAATTGATACTATTTAAAATCATAACGGTTTAGATCGAATATCCGAGGAATCGAGTCTATACTTGCCTTTCAATCATGTATATCAAACTTATTTGGTTATTAACAAATCCATTATGCTATAGGATAATGTAAAATTGCCAAACGATAGAACACGATTTTGATGATCTAAACCGTTCACTTTATTTTTATTGCTATTTTAATTACTCTCGTTAAATTTGAAGTCCATCGGGTATTAAAAGCCCTTTAATCAAGACATTGATTCATTTATTCATTATCAAATGACAATTTCTCTCTTTCGATCAAGTACGCAACGATAATTAAATCATTTCATTTTTTTCATACATGATATAATCACTCTTACTTAAAATCTATATCGTTCCGATTCGAAAAAAACTATTGTGATGACCATCAAGTTAGTCATTTTAAGATATTTTTACTCATAGATGTACCAAATGTGATCTAATTAGGTGATTTTTGAAATTTGATGACGATCTAAACCGTTCATGATGATCTAAACCGTTCACTTTATTTTTATTCCTATTTTAATCACTTTCGTCAAATTTGAAGTCCATCGGGTATTGAAAGCCCTTTCATCAAGACATTGATTCATTTATTCATTGTCAAATAACAATTTCTCTCCTTCGATCAAGTACGCAACGATAATTAAATCATTTCATTTTTTTCATACATGATATAATCACTCTCACTTAAAATCTATATGGTTCCGATTCAAAAAAAACTATTGTTTTGGCCGTCGAGTCGTGCATTATAGGATATTATTGCTCATAAATGCACCGAATGTGATCCGATTAGGTGATTTTTGATATTTGATTGCCATCATTTTTTAGAAAAATGATAGAATTGATACTATTTGAAATCATAACGGTTTAGATCGAATATCCGAGGAATCGAGTCTATACTTGCCTTTCAATCATGTATATCAAACTTATTTGGTTATTAACAAATCCATTATGCTATAGGATAATGTACAATTGCCAAACGATAGAAGATGATTATGATGATCTAAACCGTTCATTTTGTTTTTTTTGCTATTTTAATCACTCTCGTCAAATATGAAGTCCATTGGGTATTGAAAGCCCTTTAATCAAGACATTGATTCATTTATTCATTATCAAATGACAATTTCTCTCTTTCGATCATGTACGCAACGATAATTAAATCACTTCATTTTTTTCATACATGATATAATCACTCTTACTTAAAATCTATATGGTTCCGATTCGAAAAAAACTATTATGATGACCATCAAGTCGTTCATTATAAGATATTTTTACTCATAGATGCACCGAATGTGATCTGATTAGGTAATTTTTGAAATTTGAGGACGATCTAAACCGTTCATGATAATCTAAACCGTTCACTTTATTTTTATTGCTATTTTTATCACTCTCGTCAAATTTGAAGTCCATCGGGTATTGAAAGCCCTTTCATCGGGATGTTGATTCATCAAAAATTAAAAATTATCTCCATCGATCAAGTGCGGAATGATAATTAATTAACTTTAATTTTTTCATGGAGGATATGATTACTCCCATGTAAAATATAAACGGTTCCGATTCAAAGAAAAATAACCTGACAAGGTGATGGCATAACTCCTAAAAACTACTTTTTGTCACCTATACCATTTGAGAGGGAAAACATGCAATTTAAGACCAATTTAATTTGTCATCAAAGATCAATTTTTTTGTAGTGACGGCACGACATGAGTCACACGGTTAAGTAAGTCGGCCAGCACGGTATGACACGATTAAAATACGGGTATGACACGACACAATTAAGTAGACGGGCACGGCACGGCATGGCACGAGTCACATGATTAAGTTAGTGGGCCGGCACGACATGACACGATTAAGTAAGCGGGCTGGCACGGCACGTACGATTAAGTAAATGGGCCAACACGGAACGACACGGTTACAAAATGGCACGGCACGACACGAATAAAGAAAAAATGGCACGAAACGGCACGATTAAAAATGGCACGACACGATTAAGGCACGGCACGGAAAGGCACGTTAAGTAAATGGGCCCAACACGGCACGGCACGAAGCACGATTGGCACGGAAGAAAAGTGGCACGGCACGGCACGGCGGGCACGTTTGACACCTCTATTAACACGTATGCGCCACCAATATTGTGCACGTAGATCTGATGCGCTTCAAGTTCTCTTACTCTTGCAACGTGTTGGTCAACACTATTCACCCCCATGCACACACTTGCCAACCCGACCCGATCGATGAACTAACCTAACTTGGCTAGCCCCGACTTAGCAACACCGTATCAACATCGAACCGATTTTCGATTGGCTAACCTAATTTTTACTAGTTCTTTCTAGTTTTGGTTAATTCTGTTCGATTTTAACTAGTTCACATCCAATTTTGCTTGGTTTTGTCCCGTTCTTACCCATTTCAAGTTCTTGACTTGCTCGTATCGACTTTGGCCTTGTTTTAGCTAGTTTTGGCCTATTTTTAGCCCTTTTCATTCCAAATTTGTCCTCCTTGGATTATTGCTCCATCATCTCCGTAGAATTTTACCACCACAACTATGGAACACTTTGATTATTACAAATACTATCACAGCTTAGGCCATCTCTTACGCTGTTGTCGTGTCAAAGTTTGCAAGCACTGTCATAAGCCAAGATCAAGTTACTATCTAACTGAATGGCCAAAAAAATCAATAAAATCCACCTAACTTGGTTCAGAGGAGCTCATTCCCAATCCAACAACCAGTCGACACCTTTGCATGCCTCTAATTTTGCCGTCATTGCTGACCGTTCCTCTCTTTTGGTCTTTAATCCTCTTGTTTCTTCCATCTCAATGAGCGACATTGAAAATATGTTCAAATAGGATCATTCTAAATTTGGTACATCTTATTCCCCTACGTTATTTGTCAATTCAATTACATCTTCTTAGTTCTTGGATTCTGCATGTTGCAATCACATGACATTTGATCTTAATATCTTTTCTTCCAAAACTCTTGCCATTCATATACCTAATATTCACATGGTTTATATCTCTCACATGCATGTTAGTCATGTTGGACAAGTTTTTACTTCTAATATTTCTCTCCCTAATGCCTACCATATCCCTACTCTTACTTTAAACTTAATTTCTGTTGAACAACTTTGTGAACTTGTCCTAAATGTCATCTTTTCTAGTTCTTGTTTTCAAATGCAAGATATAAAGACCGGAGAGATCTTTCGGATATGACGCAAAATTGGACAACTATTTTAGCTCATTCATCTTTGCCTTCAATTCCTTCTTAATCACCTTCCTCAATTAGATATGTTGCTTCTGCTTCCTCCACTTCATCATTGAGTCTTTGGAATTCTCAGTTAGGACATGTATCTGCTTGTCGGTTACAATCTTTAGCTTCTAGTGGTCACTTAGGTGATGTCAAAACTGATAACATGGATGTTTACCTTGTCAACTTGCTAAACAACTTGCTCTCCCTTTTACTTATAGTGATTCTATTTAATTATCTCCTTTTGATTTAATTCACTCTGATGTATGGGGTCCATCTCCTCACACTACAATGGGGGTTCTTAGTAATTCATTATTTCTATGGATGACCACTCTCGCTTTATTTGGTTATATCGTTTGCATATGCATTCAGAGTTGCCCAAAACTATCATGATTTTGCAAGTATGATTAAAACTCAATTTGGTTGAACCATCAAAATCATTTGCTCTGACAATGCCATGGAATATAAAGAAAACTCCTTTATCAATTTCCTCTATACTAGTGGTACTTTACCCCATCACTCCTTTCCTGGCACCTTTCAGTAGAATGGTTGCCTTGAGCGTAAACATAGACACATTATAGACATAGTTTGTGCCCTTCACATTTCTGTTTCCTATCTTGAGCATTTTTGGGGTGAAACTGCGCTTACTGTTGTATACACAATCAACCACATACCTTCTCTTATTAATAGTAACCAATCTATTATCAATGTCTATATGGTGTCCCCCCCTCTTTATAGTCATCTTTGAGTTTTTTTGTTGTGCTTACTTTGTCTTACTTTAGTTCCATGAACATACAAAACTCGAACCTCTTGCTCGTTTATGCTGTTTCTTGGGATATGGGATTGAACACAAATGATATATATTTTGGGATCCTTACTCTAAACATCTTCTTATTTCTCGTTATGTCATTTTATGGGAACATAAAATGTGTTCTACTATGTCCAAGTTTCATATACCATCTATTTCCACCTTATCTTTTTTATTGATCCTTCGATAGAATTGTTCCCTAATGATTCTCCTGCAATTTCTCTAGTGGAGTTTTCCCCTATGCCTTCTCCTAAAGTGCCTCTCTTACATGAGGTTCCAGCCCCTATGCTACCTTTGTTACTAGCACCACCTCATTATTCCTCTCAAGTAACCCAATTACCAGTTTATCTTTGTGATTATCAATTTTATTCTACTATTCTTTCTTAGCATGAACCTATTTCTTATCGTGAGGCTAGTATTAATCCTCTAGCAAGCAATGGTAGGCAAATTGCATGCATTGACTAAAACACATACATGGGATTTCGTTAATCTTCCTCCTAGCAAGACTATTGTTTGCTGTAAATGGGTATACAAGATCAAAAACTATTATAATGCTTCTATTGAGTGCTATAAAGCCCGTTTGGTTGCAAGAGGCTATACACAAGAGTATGGCATTGATTATGAGAAAACATTTGCCCCAGTTGCTCATGTTACCTCTGTTCAGAGTTTACTTGTATTTGCTAGAGTACATAAATGACGGTTATATCAAATGGATGTCAGTAATGCATTCCTCAATGGTGACCTAACTGAGGTATGCTACATGTAGCCTCCTCCTGGATATGCTCGTCCTCCAAACAAAGTCTGTAAACTCAGACCTCTCTATGATCTAAAATAGGCTCCTCGAGTTTGGTTTGTCAAATTTAGTGCTATTATTAACAATTTTGTGATCTAATCTAGTCCAAATGATTCGATGATTTTTTTCGCAAGTTTGAACGTGTCACTATCCTTCTTCTTTTCTATGTTGACGATATAATTCTCACTAGGGATGATACTGATCTAAACCACTTCCTCAACAATCATTTTGAGAAGAAACATTTGGGCTTTCTGAGTTATTTTTTGGGTCTTAAGATCTCATTTGACTCCACTGGTTATTATCTCTCTCAAGCCAAGTATGCTTTAGATCATCTGACTTGAGCTAGCCTAACAAACATCAAGACTCCCTCTATACCTCTTGAATCTAATGTTTGCATTATTCCCTTAGAATGCACACCATTATCTAATACTACCCTTTATCGACATCTTGATGGTAGCCTTGTGTATCTCACAGTTACTCAACTCGATATCACTTGTGTTATTCATCTAGTCAGCCAATTCTTAAATGCTCCTTAGTCTACCAATTATGAGTTGTTCTCCGTATTCTTTGCTATGTCAAAGGGACCCACTTTAATGGTCTACGTTATTCGGCTTCTTCCTCTCTTGAGTTGTGTACTTATTTTGATGCTGATTGGGTTAGAGATCCTAACTGATTGTCACTCCACTACCGATTATTGCTTCTTTCTTGGTGATTTGCTTATCTCTTGATGTAGTAAGAAACAAACTATCACTGCCCGCTTATGAGAGCCACGACACCATTTCAAGCTTTATATGGAAAAACTCCTAGGCCTATTCAAACATTATTCCTAGGCTCTTCTTATATAGAGGTCGTGGAGACTGAATTAACAATAAGGGAAGTAATCCTACAGCAACTGAAGCAGAATTTATTGAAAGCCCAGAAGAGAATGAATAAGCAAGTTGATAAACATAAAAGAGAATTGTCTTTTCAGGAGGGAGATCTGGTCATCTTCAAATTACATCCTTGTAGACAGCAATCCGTGGCTCAAATATTGAATTCAAAACTTTGTCAAAAGTTTTATGGTCCATTTCCTGTTTTACACAGAATTGGACAGGTTGCCTATTGTTTTTTTAATTCTTCCCTCCAATAGTAAAATTCATCTTGTGTTTCATGTTTCTCTGCTAAAATCATTTTATGGGTCGTCCATTACCAATGATGTCAATAATCTTCCTATAAATGGTAATGCAAGTCAAATACCCAGTCTACCTATGGCTTTATTGAGTAGTAGAACTATTATTAAAGAAGGCCAACTAAAAACTCAAGTACTAGTTCAATGGAAAGAGTTACCAATGGAGGAAAGTTCATGAGAAGATCTCTAGTCTCTTCAGGAAAAATTTCCACAACTGAACTTGGAGGACCAAGTTCGTTTTCATGGGGACAAGAATGATACAGATTTAACAGTGGAAGATGGGACAGATACATATTTAATAGTGGAAGGAAAGACAGAGGAGAAGAAGGCTATTGAGAAATCAAGGAGGTCTAAAAAAAGTCCAGCTTGGACGAAGGATTATATTTTGTATTAGCTAAAGAAAGAGATTGAAGAAAAAGGTGACAAAATCAGTTAGTGGTTAAAAGACAGTTAGAAATATTAAACTACAGCAAGTGCAGCTGGAGTTAGAAATTGCCACCAAGACAGTTAGAAACTGCTGCCAAGACAATTAGTTAAGTAGTTAGAGTTTCTTGAATACAACTAATCAAGAAATG
>BRYE01000026.1:612500-615000 GCA_030159115.1 Actinidia arguta var. hypoleuca
GGCACTCCCCCATCCTTGGAAAGCTGAGCATTTGAAAAAATATTTCCAATAACGTTCATTCAACTCGCCTGGGCAAAATAATTGTAACGATTCCCAGATTATATTTCGAGTAATAAAACTTCTCTAGTTTATTTTAGTCATCGCTAATTATAGGACGGAGATCGCCTATTCACGATTGCCAGTTCATTGAAAAATGACGGAGGCATCTTGATCGCCTATTCAAGATTGCCAGTTCATTGAAAAATAGCAGAGGCATCTTGATCGCCTACTCAAGACATCTTGATCGCCTACTCAAGATCGCTAGTTCATCATAAGATGACGGAGGCATCTTGCTCGCTAAATCAAGATCGCCAGTTCATTAAAATGACGGAGGCATCTTGATCGCCAATTCAAGATTGCCAGATCATTGAAAAATGACGGAGACATCTTGATCGCCTGTTCAAGATTGCCTGTTCATCGTAAGATGACGGAGGCATCTTGCTCGCGATTTAACGCTATTTAAAAGTAATATTCATTTAACGCGATTTAACGCAAAATTATAAAGGAAATCATTACATTCAAATTACATTATAAAAAGGGAGGATTGCCGTCGCCTTGAGGATTTGCGTCGCCCTAAGGATTCGCATCTCCTTTTTCAACAGTTTCCTCACCTCCCTCCCCTTCTTCCTCATCCTCTTCGGCAAGCAAGTCGAGATCGAGACGCATCTCCTCCAAGTCTATGGCAAGGTCGGGATGGTGGTGGCGAAGCTGTCGTTTGCAGAAATCAAACCCTTCGCCAAAATACTTTGAGGATGCACTTTCAACAGCCTTGAAGAAATCCGACGAGGATTTAAATTCCTAAACAGGCAGTTTTCCAGAGCGGTCAACTCTTTCCCTCAGATCCGCAATCAGAATCCTAGCCTTTCCCAGACTATCGGAGAGGGAGTCCTTTTCATCCTTTAGTTTGGCAAACTCGTCGCCAGCCTGCTGCTCCTGATCTCGCGCCTCGGCCAGTTGCTGCTCTAGATCGGCGGATAGCTTCTAAAGATGGGAGACTTCAGTATCCAAAGAGGCGGCTCGCCCCTATTGAAGGGATGCCTCCTCGATGGTCTCCCTATTTTTTACCGCCAAAGAAGATCCGAACACAAGCGCCTGCTACAAACAAATCTAATCAGATCAAACCGAGCATGTTTAACTAAGAGAAAACAAATGGAAATTAGTATCAAAATAATACCCGACCTAGAGCCTAAAAAAACTTTGAAGCAGTCTGGTCCAGAGAGAGTTGCCCCACCTTTTCTTGATCCGTAGGAGGGATTACTCCTCGGAGGATCTTCTCAGCCACAGAAGGGCTCCCCAGAATGGAGGCCCTTGGACCAAGGGCAGTACCCAATGAGGGCGAGCTCCCCTCCCCGGGTCTAGAAGAGGTGGCCCGGGATGGCCTGCCGGACCAGACTTCTTCTTGGGTTCAGGAGTGGGGGCTTGTCCTTTGCCCTTGGAATCATCCCCAGACTTCGCCTTCTTGCTCAGCGAGGTGGGAGGTTCTTTCATTGGGCGCTTCTCGCCAATTACCACTCTTTTGACGGGAGCGGATTTTTTAGTCGAGCTCTCGCCTCTGGCTTTCTCCAGCGAGACAGGCCCCACCAAGTAAAAGGCATTGCTATTATTGGCTCCACTCACTACACAGTTGAACTGATTGTAGGGCGTGTAATTGGTCAGCGAGGAACAGCCATAGACCAAGCAGAGATCTTCGATTTCGTCGCCGTAGCTGAAAGCGGTCGGATCGAGGGTTGAATTGAGGAATTTTTTAGGGCAAGTGTTGTTCCAGAGGTCAGATCTGGCGAGGACTAGGGTTTTCCAAGTTGTGTTCAACTCGAGGACTCGGTAGGTGACCGAGTCGGCGGCGGTTAGCTCGGCGTAGGCATTGTCGCGGCAGGTGAAGCGGAACTGCGGCGGGCCGCAGTGGGCGGGGCGGTCGCCGCCGGTGAAGGGGTAGGTAAGGCGACTGAGGGAGCTGCCGCAGGAGAACGTGCGGTCGCAGTTGGGGAAGGTGGCGGCGGAGACCGCGGCAGGGAGGAGGAGGAGGGCGGCGGCGAGGAGGGGGAGGACTGAGAAGGAGAGAGAAGGAGACATTTGGGTGGTAGTGGTGGGAAGAGTGAGAGAGCGTCATGGATGGCGACTGGTAACAGGATCGTTGAATTTTTTGTTTTCAGAAAGTTGAATAATGGGGTAGGCTGGTCGGCTACCTTTGATTGAAACAGCTGTTGTGGGACCAGTTTCATTATCCTTTTTTGTTTTATGAAAGTTGAATAGCAAAAATACTAATAATTAATAAATAAATAAATAAAAATTAAATAAAAAGAGAAATTAATAAATTAAATTAATTAAAAAAATAAATAAAAACTATTAAAATAAAAAATAAAATTTATTAAAAATTAATAAATAAAAAAAATGCAAGAATTGATTTAATTGAGGGATAAGGGGTGGAAAAACAATTATAAAGAAGGAGTATAAAAGTCAATTT
>BRYE01000026.1:620000-625000 GCA_030159115.1 Actinidia arguta var. hypoleuca
GTCATATATTACTGACGAAGTTAGACAATCTCCCAGGTCGCCAATGGAAGACCCATCCATTCCTGAGGTCGCCCCTTTAGGTGATATTCACCCTTCTATGGAAAAAGAACATAACGTTATAACTCCCGAGGAGCTAGACTTGCTTAGGGAGGTTTATTCCTTTCCTCAGGGCGTACAACTCAGACTTTTTGAGGAGAATGAAACCATTCTTTCTACCCGCCCTGGCGAGGTAGCCTTCTACGAGGATGCCTTTCCTGCGGGCCTTCGTTTTCCAATTCCTTCAATAGTTAGGTTAATTTTGCTGTTTTATAAGATCTGTCCTGCTCAGCTCGTCCCCAACGCGTGGCGCAGTATCGCCGGCGCCTTGTCATTGTGGCGAGTTCATAAATATTCAATGACTTTTTCCGAGTTTAGGAACATTTTTTCCCTCAATAATAACCCTAAACCGGACCAAGGGTGGCTCTACTTCAAGGCGAGGTACAAGAGAACCATCCTCGGAGGATATCCCAGCAATGTGAAGGGGTGGAAAAGCAAATTCTTCTTCGCCTCTGGGGATAGCTGGGAGCTCTTTGATGAGGAACCTCGGGAGGGAGTACCACGGGTTCCGAGGTCATGAAACATTCCAGGTCGGTTTTTATTTTGTCAATAATTTTGGTATATTTATTAATAAGATCGGTATTAACATGGGTATCTTTTCAGATAAACGCTGCAATGAGCTGCCCTCGTTGCTTGTGTACGAGCAAGAATTTTTTGACGAAATTTCACAATCGGTGGCGGAACGTGGGCGCTACATGGTCCCCATGCTTCTTAAAACCAAGGCATTTCGTCGGGTTTTCTGCTCTCCTGGTTCTATGGCATCAGGGATGGAGGGCGAGCATCCGCGCACGTCATCGACGTCGGGTGAAGTGGGTGAGTCCCGTTTCCGTGGTGAATACCTTCAAGGCGGCTACCCCCGAGAGGACTCAATAGAATACCTAGGGACTATTAGGAAGGAACTGAGGAGGATTGTTCCTCATATTCCCGACCTGACAATGTTAAGATGGTCGGGGGAAAAAATTCGAGACCCTATCTTAGAATTTTGTTCAGCTTTGGGATCGAGCTCAGACTCGACATAGGAATTCTGGTCGGATTTCGAGCTACCCCCGAGCTTAAATCGGATGGTATAAATTCTTACTATTATTGTTGGTTATTCTTTACATGTTTGATATATATATATATATATATATATATATATATATATATATTTTGCAGATATGTCAAAAAGGATTAGCCTAAAGAAGCTCAGCGAGAGGGTGGAGAAAGCCAGAGGCGAGAGCTCGACTAAAAAATCCGCTCCCGTCAAAAGAGTGGTAATTGGCGAGAAGCGCCCAATGAAAGAACCTCCCACCTCGCTGAGCAAGAAGGCGAAGTCTGGGGATGATTCCAAGGGCAAAGGACAAGCCCCCACTCCTGAACCCAAGAAGAAGTCTGGTCCGGCAGGCCATCCCGGGCCACCTCTTCTAGACCCGGGGAGGGGAGCTCGCCCTCATTGGGTACTGCCTTTGGTCCAAGGGCCTCCATTCTGGGGAGCCCTTCTGTGGCTGAGAAGATCCTCCGAGGAGTAATCCCTCCTACGGATCAAGAAAAGGTGGGGCAACTCTCTCTGGACCAGACTGCTTCAAAGTTTTTTTAGGCTCTAGGTCGGGTATTATTTTGATACTAATTTCCATTTGTTTTCTCCTAGTTAAACATGCTCGGTTTGATCTGATTAGATTTGTTTGTAGCAGGCGCTTGTGTTCGGATCTTCTTTGGCGGTAAAAAATAGGGAGACCATCGAGGAGGCATCCCTTCAATAGGGGCGAGCCGCCTCTTTGGATACTGAAGTCTCCCATCTTTAGAAGCTATCCGCCGATCTAGAGCAGCAACTGGCCGAGGCGCGAGATCAGGAGCAGCAGGCTGGCGACGAGTTTGCCAAACTAAAGGATGAAAAGGACTCCCTTTCCGATAGTCTGGGAAAGGCTAGGATTCTGATTGCGGATCTGAGGGAAAGAGTTGACCGCTCTGGAAAACTGCCTGTTTAGGAATTTAAATCCTCGTCGGATTTCTTCAAGGCTGTTGAAAGTGCATCCTCAAAGTATTTTGGCGAAGGGTTTGATTTCTGCAAACGACAGCTTCGCCATCACCATCCCGACCTTGCCATAGACTTGGAGGAGATGCGTCTCGATCTCGACTTGCTTGCCGAAGAGGATGAGGAAGAAGGGGAGGGAGGTGAGGAAACTGTTGAAAAAGGAGATGCGAATCCTTAGGGCGACGCAAATCCTCAAGGCGACGGCAATCCTCCCTTTTTATAATGTAATTTGAATGTAATGATTTCCTTTATAATTTTGCGTTAAATCGCGTTAAATGAATATTACTTTTAAATAGCGTTAAATCGCGAGCAAGATGCCTCCGTCATCTTACGATGAACAGGCAATCTTGAACAGGCGATCAAGATGTCTCCGTCATTTTTCAATGATCTGGCAATCTTGAATTGGCGATCAAGATGCCTCCGTCATTTTAATGAACTGGCGATCTTGATTTAGCGAGCAAGATGCCTCCGTCATCTTATGATGAACTAGCGATCTTGAGTAGGCGATCAAGATGTCTTGAGTAGGCGATCAAGATGGCTCTGCTATTTTTCAATGAACTGGCAATCTTGAATAGGCGATCAAGATGCCTCTGTCATTTTTCAATGAACTGGCAATCGTGAATAGGCGATCTCCGTCCTATAATTAGCGATGACTAAAATAAACTAGAGAAGTTTTATTACTCGAAATATAATCTGGGAATCGTTACAATTATTTTGCCCAGGCGAGTTGAATGAATGTTATTGGAAATATTTTTTCAAATGCTCAGCTTTCCAAGGATGGGGGAGTGCCTTGCCGTTCATATCTTCTAGCCAATAAGTCCATGGTCTAGATACCTTGATGACCTTATAAGGGCCTTCCCATGTTGGGCCAAGTTTCCCTACATTAGGCTCTTTAGTTGATAAGGTAACTTTTCGTAGAACTAGGTCACCAGGTAAGAATGACCTGTGTTTGACTCTTTGATTGAAATACTTGGCGACTTGATGTTTATAAGCTGCTTGGCGTATGCTTGCTTGTTCCCGTTTTTCATCAAGGAGGTCAGGGTTGATTCTCAGCTCGCCTTCGTTGCTCTCTCTCTCGTAGTTTGAAGTCCTAAAACTCGGCATTCCGATTTCGACGGGTATCACTGATTCAGTTCCGTAAACCATGGAATAAGGTGTTTCGCCAGTAGGAATCCTGCTAGTCGTGTGATATGCCCATAATATGCTCAGCAGGTTTTCTACCCACTCTCCTTTGGATTTCTCCAATCTCATTTTCAAATTTCTCAGGATGGTTCTGTTAGTAACCTCCACTTGGCCATTGGCTTGAGGGTGACCAGGCGAGGAGAAATGATGTGATTGGCGAGGTTCGAACAGAATTGCCTGAATCCATCGTTGTCGAATTACCTAGCGTTGTCCGAGATGAAAACTTTGGGAATTCCAAACCGGCAAACGATATCCTTCCAAACGAAATTCTTCGTATTCTTTTCGGTGATTTTGGCTAACGGTTCAGCTTCCACCCATTTTGTGAAGTAATCAATGGCAATGATCAAGAACTTTCTCTGTAATGGAGCTTGAGGCAAAGGTCTCAGTATGTCGGTCCCCCATTGGACGAATGGCCATGGGTTGGTAATTGGCACCATATCGGTATGGGGAAGGTGGCTAGATGGTGCGAACCTCTGGCATTTGTCGCATTCCCTGGTGTATGTTGCTGCATCTTGTCCCATCTGGGGCCAGAAGTAGCCTTGGCAAATCGCCTTTCGTACTAGTGACCTCGTGTCGCGCCCCAAAAACCAGACCACGGGAGCAAGGTCAAAAAGTCAAAGAGTACGGAGAAAGGTCCTACGTGGACCAATCAAAAGTGCGGAATTAAAAGGGGATATCCTACATGGACACCCGTTGAAAAGTCAAAGTTCGACACAAAATATTAATTCTAAAAGGGCTAAATATTTGCTCGAATGAGATTAACATCAAAATAGTTTCTTTTATATATTTAAAATAAAAAGGGCTAACACGTGCCCAATAATGAATACATATAACAAATGTAATTTAAACCTATCCTAAGGTTCTAAATTACCAAAAGAATTACATGCCTTCACTCTAAATACACAAAACATCCGATGAAGCTATATCCTCGGGAAAGCTTTCAAAAAGACCCGAACACGGTCAAATCAAGTCGGGCTTTTGCCCTTATCCTTTTCACTTGAAAGTGATTTTATTTTGTTTGATTAAGCACGACGGCTTAGTAGAAAAATATTGTGAAAATGTCATACTATCTCTAAATTCATGAAAATGAAATGAAGTGCAATGATGATTCCACCAAGGCAATGAAACCAATTTAATGGCTTAAATGCAACAATGCCCATCCCAATGCACACACACTCTCAACACCGGAATATGGGCCACCCACACAAAGAATGTAGCTAAAACCAATCCCCGGGAGCTAACCGAGTAAAGATTGGAGTGAATGTTTATTAGGGAGCCATCCGCCCTTTTCCTCACCATTACACCCACATCCAGAATTTTCATCCTTAGTACCCCTCCCTAAGGGAGTACCATCCATAAATGTATCCATCCCAATGCCGGGCAAAAGCCGACAAGGCCACAATGATGCTATGGTATGGTCATGCTCAATGCCATAATCACTAATTCAATGCTCAAAACATAACGTGTATACATATATATATGTACATACATATCAAATGAACAATATATCCATCTAAAGTCCACAACTTATCAATATTTCAATTCCAACAATCTAAATAACCACTGAATCACATAAATTCATAAGTTCATTATTTCCGTAATAAATCTAATGTTCTCACAAACATTTTATCAAACACGTGGCACGCGTTATTAAGGTTACATTATTAATAACCTAAACATGAGATTTTCTAGGTTGTCATGGCAACATATA
>BRYE01000026.1:630000-637500 GCA_030159115.1 Actinidia arguta var. hypoleuca
AACTGGCTCTGCTGCCACGGGAGGTGGGGGTGGAGGTTGTTGTATCTCATCTCGTATGGTCCGAACAAACTCTCGAAGGATTTCTTGTGTGAATTGAAATATTTGGGGTGCCTCATCGTGACCACCCGGTACTGAAGAAGCAGAAGATGCCCCCTCTACTCTACCTCTGCCCCTTCCTAGGCCTTTGGATCGGCCCCCAGCTCGTATGGAGCTCGGCCCCTATCACGGCCTCCGTCATGTTCTCTTAGTCGAGGCGGCATAGCTATACAAAAATAATACCACACCAAAACGCTTAACTACTATCAAGGGATTGACACAAAATATTGCAATTTATTCGTCATATTTGTTGAATCAAGTCTCGATTTCGATGATAAAAAAACAGTTTATTAGTAGTTAACATGTTTATTAAGTGGGCAAAACCTAAGCATTGCATCCCACAACTCATATCGTGAAAGAAGAAGGTCGACTCAACGCTTAAATTACCCAAAAAGATGATGAAACGCATTCTGGAAAGATGTGTCGACACCCAGTATAGAGGTGTCGACACCAAATGTCAGTAACCAAAAACCAGAATTCTGAAGGAAGAGGTGTCGACATCAAATGTCAGTAGCAAAAAAATTTTTTTTTTATGTGTCGACACCCAGTACAGAAGTGTCGACACCAAATGTCAGTAACCAAAAATCAGAATTCTGAAGGAAGAAGTATCGACACCAGTGTCGACACCAAATGTCAGTAGCTAAAAATTTTTTTTTTTTTTAGGGAACAAGTGTCGACACCTGTGTCGACACCAAGTATCAGTAGCTGAACCCAGAACTCTGAAGAAGGTAAGTGTTGACACCAGCATTAGCACCAAATGTCAGTGGCTGAAATCAGAACTCTGAAGAAGGCTTGAAGTGTTGACACCATGAAATAATGTGTCGACACATTGAAAGTGTCGACACCCAACGGGAAGATTTTCAAACGCAGAGTTGTCTGGTACAACACTAAAAGCTTTCCAACTACCACCAAATCACGAAAAAAGTCTCTAACTTCCTAACGTATCAATTATGACATAGTTTTCTAACAAATGCCTAACATAAAATTAAATTAATCACATGTGTAAGGCACTTATGCAACTTTATTTTATAACCACAGAGGCGTATAACACATAATCAACAAGCATGTGAACACTCAACTTCGAAGTTATGAAATACTTAATAAGTAAATATGCTTTTCATCACATCAACACAACGTTCAACAATCGTGAATAACGTCACCAATCGATATCCAACACCTAACCAAACGAGACTTAGTACGTCGAGCGAATAATCCAAACAAGGAAACTCTCATACATATACCTTATAGTCTTGTCGAGTTAGATGCTAAACACAAATCGATAAAATTAAACACAAAAAAAAATATTCATGTTCACTTAGCAACTCATCTTGTTTTAACTGTAATGCAATACACATACACACGCAGAAACAAATAGACCATTAAGACCCCATAGTACCAAGGTATTCCAACCTGGTTAACTCTGATACCATTATGTCGTGCCCCCAAAACCAGACCACGGGAGCGAGGTCAAAAAGTCAAAGAGTACGGAGAAAGGTCCTACGTGGACCAATCAAAAGTGCGGAATTAAAAGGGATATCCTACATGGACACCCGTTGAAAAGTCAAAGTTCGACACAAAATATTAATTCTAAAAGGGCTAAACCTTTGCCCGAATGAGATTAACATCAAAATAGTTTCTTTTACATATTTGAAATAAAAAGGGCTAACACGTGCCCAATAATGAATACATGTAAAAATGTAATTTAAACCCATCCTAAGGTTCCAAATTACCAGAAGAATTACATGCCTTCACTCTAAATACACAAAACATCCGATGAAGCTATATCCTCGGGAAAGCCTTCAAAAAGACCCGAACACGGTCAAATCAAGTCGGGCTTTTGTCCTTATCTTTTTTACCTGAAAGTGGTTTTATTTTGTTTGATTAAGCACGACGGCTTAGTAGAAAAATATTGTGAAAATGTCATACTATCTCTAAATTCACGAAAATGAAATGAAGTACAATGATGATGCCATCAAGGCAATGAAACCAATTCAATGGCTTAAATGCAACAATGCCCATCCCAATGCACACACACTCTCAACACCGGAATATGGGGCACCCACACAAGGAGTGTAGCTAAAAACAATCTCCGGGAGCTAACCGAGTAAAGATTGGAGTGAATGTTTATTAGGGAGCCATCCGCCCTTTTCCTCACCACCACACCCACATTCAGAATTTTCATCCTTAGTACCCCTCCCTAAGAGAGTACCATCCATAAATGTATCCATCCCAATGCCGTGCAAAAGCCGACAAGGCCACAATGATACTATGGTATGGTCATGCTCAATGCCATAATCACTAATTTAATACTCAAAACATAACGTGTATACATATATATATATGTACATACATATCAAATGAACAATATATCCATCTAAAGTCCACAACTTATCAATATTTCAATTCCAACAATCTAAATAACCACCGAATCACATAAACTCATAAGTTCATTATTTCCATAATAAATCTAATGTTCTCACAAACATTTTATTAAACACGTGGCACGCGTTATTAAGGTTACATTATTAATAACCTAAACATGAGATTTTCTAGGTTGTCATGGCAACATATATTCACAAAATGTGTCATCCTAACAACCAAACACACTCTAAAATCATAAAAATAAAGGTAATAGGGCATTAACACAATATCAAACTACCTCTTGACAAATGATAGATCTTTGGGAAAATGGAGGCCCAAATGGAGTCCTATCGAAATTCCACTAGGTTGGAATCGAAGGGCTCAACGAGACGATCAACTTTCATTCTTTGTGCGAAGGTCGGATGTCGCCGAAAAGTGGCCAGAAATGGTGATTTCGGCCGGAGCTCTTTTTGGAGAGAAAGGGAGGAAGAAAGAGAAAGGGAAAGTGAGAGAGAGAAGCGAGAGAGAGAGAGAGATGGCTGGAATTTGGGGAAAAGGGAAGTGTATGGAAGAAGCTTTTCATGGGTTTTGCTATATTGTATCACACTCACACACTAACACATTTACACTTTCCATTTAATTCCAATGGGCCTAGCCCATAAATAATCTAACAAGTAATGAGCCTAGCCCAAAAATAATTCATAACTTATTTGGCCCAAGTCCAAACCCAAAATAAATATATTTCGAAACATTACACCTTGCCCTGAATGATTTTCGCAGATGCCCTCATGGATTTTCCTCATCACATAATTGGCTTCGTCAAGTCGGAGACATCTTAGGAGAGGACTAGAGAAAGATTATTTATATAAAATCCCATGAAGCAGGAAGAACCTTGCAGGCGAATTCGGCGAGCTTGAAGTTTATCTGTTGGTAGTGTGCCGTTCTGAAGGTAGGCAACGATCTCATCCATCCATGTCAGGTCCGTTTTCGTTGTACAGACGGGGTTGGCGACCTCAATACTTGGCTTGGAAAGAAATTCCAGGGGTATACTTCTGTCTGATATAAAATCAAAAGTTGAAGCAAGATTGGCCAGGGCGTCAGCTTTTCTGTTTTCTTCTCTAGGGATATGTTGAATGGTGAAACTTTTAATTTTCTGAGTTAAGCTCTTGACTTATTCTAAATAAGCTACCATCCGTACGTCCTTGGCGAGGTACTCTCCCTGAACTTGGTTTGCCACTAGTTATGAATCGTTGTATGCATCAATTGATTTGACTCCCAATCTGGTGGCGACCCGTAATCCAGCGAGGAGTGCTTCGTACTCGGCTTCGTTGTTGGTGACTTTAGACCCAATCCGTATAACATATTCCATCTGTTCACCTGCCAGGGTTTGGAGAACAAGCCCTGCACCACATCCGTGTTGATTGGAAGACCCATCTACAAACAACTTCTATTTCTCAAGCTCTTCGCCCTAGCTCCCGAGGCTCTTTTCTGAGCTGTCGAGGTTCTTTGCCAAGTTTGGAATCTCCATCTCCGAGAGGACTTCTAGATTGGTCTCATGAGTGGATTCAGCCACGAAGTCGGCTAAAGCTTGGGCTTTTATCGCCGTCCTTGGTTTGTAGTCAATATGGAATTCACTTAATTCAATGGACCATTTCAGGAGTCTCCCAAGGTATCTGGTCGTTGGAGAATCTATTTTAACGGTTGATCAGTCAACACAGTGATGGGATGGGCTTGAAAATAATGGCAAAGTTTTTTGGTAGCGATCAGGAGGGCGTAGGCGAGCTTCTCAATCATTATGTATCTGTTCTCAACAACTATCAGGACCTTACTAACATATACCAGTTTCTGGACACGGTCCACTTCTCGGATGAGCACGGCACTTACTGCTGTGGGCGAAATGGAAAGGTATACGAACAATTCTTCTCCCTTGGTCGGAACCACAAGTAGAGGAGGTGATCTCAAATACTTTTTGAGCTGTTGAAACGTTTCTTTCAATTCTTCTGTCCACTAGAAATTTGTATTTTTTCTTAGGATTTTAAAAAATGGTAAACATCTGTCCGCTAATTTGGAAACAAACCGGTTGAGGGCGGCATATCGCCCAGTTAACTACTGAACTTCATGGACATTTCTGGGCGAGCTCATCCTGAGTAGAGCCTGAATCTGATCTGGGTTTGCTTCAATCCCTCGTTTGGTTACCAAGAACCCTAAGAATTTCCCGGACGATACGCCAAAAATGCATTTGGAAGGATTTAACATCATCCGGTGTTTTCTTAGAATGTCGAAAGCTTCTTCAAGGTGGGCGATGTGGTTATCTGCTTCGAGGCTTTTGACGAGCATGTCGTCTATATATACTTCCATGGTCTTTCCAATCAACTCTTTGAACATCTTGTTCACTAATCTTTGATATGTAGTCCCAGCATTTTTGAGACCAAATGGCATGACCTTGTAGCAATACAATTCTTGTTCCGTGATAAATGAGATTTGTTCTATGTCAGGGGGAAACATCTTGATCTGGTGATATTCTGAGAAGGCATCCATGAAGCTAAGAAGCTCGTGCTTAGATGTGGCGTCGACTATTAAATCAATTTTTAGCAGAGGGAAACTGTCTTTTGGGCACGCCTTGTTGAGATCAGTATAGTCAACGCATACTCTCCACTTCCCCTCTTTTTAAGGGCGACGACGACATTGGCTAACCACTCCGAGTAATGGGCCTCCTTGATAACCTTAGCTCTGATGAGTTTGGTAACCTCCTCGTCAATAACCCTGAGTCGCTCGGGGGCAAATTTCCTCCTCTTCTGGCGAACTAGAGGATTTGCAGGATTGATATGTAATTTATACATGGCGACCTGGAGATCAATACCCAGGACGTCGCCTTGTGACCAGGCAAAAACATCAAAGTTTCTTTTTAAGAATTCTACTAAAGCACCGCGCAATTCGTTGGTAAGTTCTGTTCCGATCATAACGTGGCGATCAGGATATTCCGAATGTATGGAGATTGGGGTAGTTTCTTCGAGGGGTTTGGTGTTTTCGTTTTCTCGGGGATCCATCAAGACGCCTGTTCCACCTCGTCCCTCAGAGATTCTATCTCGCCATCGTTGATCTATAATTGCTATTGGGTATTTGGTATTGGGGAGGTTTCGATCTTCATAGCCAAAATAAAACATTGTCTGGACACTTTCTGGTCGCCCTGCACTTCGCCCACTCCTGCTGAAGTGGGAAACTTCATTTTCAGGTGGTAGGTTGAGGTGATCGCCCTAGTCCCACCTAGAGTTGAGCGACCTAAAATGGCATTGTAGGGGGAAGGGCAATCTACCACGATGAAGTCCTGTCAAATGGTAGTTTGGCGAGGTTCTATCCCCAAAGTAACAGGCAACTTAACCCATCCCGCGGATGAGTCTGATTTCCTCCGAATCCTACCAAAGGTGTTAGGAAGGGCTACAGTTTGTCGAGCCCTATTTCATCTTTTTGAATGCTGATATAAACAGAATGTCAGCCGAACTACCATTATCGACCAATATTCTTTGGACGGTAAAATTGGCGATGATGGCTGAAATGACCAGGGCGTTGTCATGAGGTAGGTGCAGACCTCTCAAGTCATCATTGTTGAAGGTGATTGGTGGGTGAATATCGGCTATTGGCGAGGAGAGATTGTAAACTTCTTCGGACAACCTGTCAGCACTTCTGGCGTGCCTTTTTCTGGACGAATTCGAACTTCCTCCCGATCTAAATCCGCCGTGTATTATCTGAATGTCTCCAGTAGTAGGTCGATTGTCGCCGTATCTTCTTTCTAGTGAATTGGGGAAAGGGCGATCACCAACATACTTTCTTAGATACCCTCATTTGATGAGGTCGGCTATTTGCTCCTTTAGGTGAAAACAGTCTTTTGTATTATGGCCATGGTCTCGATGAAACTCGCAATACTTGTTCTTATTTCTCTTCCGGGGATCAGTCTTAATTTTCGAGGGCCACTTGACGAATTCTTCATGCTTAATCTCTGTAAGAACTTGGGCAATAGGAGCATTAAGTGGAGGTAACACCAACTCTGTGCGGCGAGGTGGGGTACGAGGTCGCCTGTCATTGGTCTGTCTTGAGTCTTGATTAGGCTTCTTACTCCTCCGTTCATCGTCCCTATAATCAGATCGCCTTGCATCAGTCTCTTTTCTTTTATGGTCATCCTTTCCTCTTTGCCTTCGTTTGGCTTCGGCCAATTCCTCCGCGGCGATGTATTTATGGGCTTTATTTTGGAGAACGGACAATGTCTCCAGAATATTCTTGGACAGAGAATCGAATAAGGGACATGGGCGAAGCCCCTCCATCATTGCCATGACGACTACTTTGTCACTAGGATCTTCAACTTCTAATATGGCCTGGTTAAATTGTTTCACATAATCTTTCAGGTTCTCCGTTTCCTTCTAATGGATAGTGAAAAGGTGGGATGCATTTTTCTGCCTGACCTTGCAGCTTACGAAATTGGCGACGAAAAGTCTACTCAGATCACCAAATGAATCGATGGTTCTGGGAGATAACTTCCGGAACCACGACCTCGTCGACCCCTTCAATGTAGCAGAAAAAGCTTTGCACATGACTTCGTCCGAGTACCCTTGGAGATGCATCAGATTTTTATAAGAATTCAGGTGATCCATAGGATCTGTTTTGCCATCTGTTTTGCCCTCGTAGATCCCGAGCTGAGTAGGTAGTTTGAACCTGGATGACACCTTGGCTCTCATTATTCTTTGGGTGAAAGGTGGTTCAGTTTGTCTGATCAAAGCGTCTACGGTTATCGGGGCACTAGTCCCCGTGTTGATGGCGTCCAAGCGGGCATCTTGATCCCTAATCTTCTGGGAAGTGGATATATCTTGGTGCCCTGGTTCCTGATGGACCCGACGAGGAGATCTACCTCGCCTTACCCCTTCGCTTTCCAGCCCTGGCGTCTTGCTGGATGATGATCCTAATGATGGGCTTCTTGGGCTCCTTTCTCGTCGAGGGCGAGGACTAAGAGAATGACGGCGCCTGTCTCGCCCGGTGCTATGGTGACTTTGAGAT
>BRYE01000026.1:645000-650000 GCA_030159115.1 Actinidia arguta var. hypoleuca
GTATTTTGCTGGTTGTAGGTAGCTCCAATTGATAAGCAACTTGTCCAATTCCTTTTATAATTGGAAAATGACCATAATACCTCTGACAAAGCTTGTAATTCAATCTTTGAGCTAAGGATTGTTGCTTGTAAGGGTGCAATTTCACAATAAACTAATCCCTTTCTTGAAAGACTAAATCTTTTTTATGGCCATTAGCTTGTTGTTTCATCCTCTTTTGAGCCTTTAACAAATTACAGTTGAAGTAAAAGTTCTTCTCTGGTAATTAATTCAGTGTCCACAACTTCAATACAAGAAGAACCTTAACTGTAAGACTGAATAGTTCGAGGTGGTTTGCCATATAAAACCTCAAATGGAGTCATACCAATAGAGGAATGAAAAGAAGTGTTATGCCATCGTTCTGCCTAGCTCAAGAACTTTATCCATGTATGGGGATGTTGATGTGTAAAAACTCTTAAATATTGCTCTAAACACCTATTCATTACTTCAGTCTGACCATCTATTTGAGGATGATACGCATAACTATATTTCAATGTTGTGCCACTCAATTGAAAGAGTGTTTGCCAAAACTTACTAAGAAAAATTAAATCTCTGTCAGATACAATGAATAAAGGAAAATCATGATGTTTAATAACCATATCAGTGAATAAATTGGCCACTGAAATTGTTGTAAATGATGTTGGTAAAGTATCAAAGTGGACAGCTTTAGACAACCTATCAGCAACCACCAATATGATTGTGGCACCTTTAAAAATTGGCAGTTCAGTAATGAAATCCATTGATAAGTCCTCCCACACATGATTTGGAATAGGTAAGGGCTGCAATAACCCAACAATTTTTAAAGTAGGATACTTAATCTTTTGGAAAATATAACACTTCCCCACATATTGTCTTACAGCCTCCCCAAGACCAAGCCAATAGAAGCTGGAAGAGACTCTCATAAAAGGTCTCAATACTCCATCATGACCACCAATTGGGGAATTGTGAAACTCTTGAAGAATGACTGCATTAAGGGAAGAATTAGAGGCAATTCTCAGTCTATTCTTGAAATATAGCAGACCATCTTTAACTGTATAATGAGCTTTCATTCTGGCTTCATAGCCGCTGACTATAGATTGTAATTCTGGATTCTGTAGAACCTCATTCCTTAATGTATCCAACAAATTGGACGTAATGGTTGTTAAGGCATAATACACCCCATCAGAAACCAGTAGTAGACTTGACTTTGTAACCTCTTGTTCACCCTCCCTTTGAGATAAAGCATCTGGCATAGAATTGTCCTTGTCAAGCTTATATACAATCGTGTAATTAAAACCAAATAATTTACTGACGTAAAGGTGTTGTTCAGGTGTTTGAATTACTAAATCCATAAGATGTTTAAGGCTTCTGTGATCAGTCTTGGTAACAAACTGGCTACCTAGCAAGTAATGTCTCTATTTAGCCACAACTTCAGTAATATCAAATAATTCCCTTACATATGTATACGCTGCACACATTTGTGGACTCATCTTCTTGCTGAAAAAGGCAATGGGATGGCGTTGTTGCATCAATACAACAACAATGACATAATTGGAGGCATTAGTTTCAAGTTCAAAAGGCAATGAAAAATTAGGTATAACTAAGATAGGAGCTTAAGTCATCTTTAACTTCAATTCCTCAAAATTGGTCTGAGCCATAGAATCCCATATAAAACCATCTTTCTTTAGAAGATTTGTCAAAGGTGTGGCAATGGCTGCATATCCTTGGATTAACCTTTTGTAATAACCAGTTAATCCTATAAAACCTTTTGTTATTTCATTCATTGCCTGAATCTTCTTGGGATCTAGTTTTACTCTTTCAGCAGACACTATGTGACCCAAATATTTAATGGAAGCTTGACAAAACTGGCACTTACTCATTTTGGTAAACAATTGAGTATCAGTTAAGCATTGTAGCACAATTTTCAAATGATCTAAATGCTCTTCCATAGATGCTATAAACCAAAATATCATAAAAAAAAAACTATAACAAACTTTCTCAAATAAGGTGAAAAAACCTGGTTCATGGTAGCCTGAAAAGTTGAAGGAGCATTGGTTAAACCAAAATGCATAACTAAATTTTATAATGACCTTGATGTGTTCGAAATGCAGTATTATGTATATCCTTAGACTTCACTTGAATCTGATGATAACTAGCTCTTAAATCCAATTTAGAAAACACATCAACACCTTTCAATTCATCTATAGTAGGAATAGGAAATTTGTTTTTAATAGGTATGGCATTCAGAACTTTGTAATCAATGCAAAATATCCAAGAACCATCATTCTTCTTAACCAAAAGCATAGGTGAAGAAAAAAGACTTTGGCTGGGCTTGATAATTCCCTGATGCAACATTTCTTGAACTAGTTTTTCCATTTTTGACTTCTAAAAATGTGGATACCTATATGGTCTGGAGCAACATCTGGTTTTAAATGAATTTGATGGTCAGTTTCTCTAAAAGGAGGTAATGTGGCAGGTTCTTCAAAAATACTAGAATATTGCGATAATAAAGGTTTCACACAGGTTGGAATATAAATGTCTAAATCTTCATGCTCTACAGCTTTTAGATAAAATAAGGATGCAGTATTCTGAGTTTTTATCAACTTCATGAGTTGCTCGCCAAGTAGAAATTCATCATTGACTTGTGGTTCCCCCATCAAACGCATTTCCTTACCATTCCATTGAGAATCCATTACAATAGTTTGTAATTAGTGATCATAGATCTTAAAAGTTCCAGCCACTGAATTCCTAATACCACATCAACTCTTTGCATTGGTAAAATAAAGAGATCCATACAAAATTTATGTGCTTGTAAATGTAGTTTCACCTCTGCACATTTACTATCATAATTCAAAAAATCTTCATTACCAATGTATACTCTAAATGGATTGGAAGATGTAACATATAATCCCAGTTGATTAGCAATCCTTTCTTGAATGAAATTATGTGTACTACCACTATCAATAAAAATATTGACATAATGTTTGTTGAATGTACCCTTCACCCTTATAGTTCTTGGGCTAATATGACCAAACAAGGCATGCAAACTTATTTCAAGAATGCCATAATTACCAGAAACAACATAGTCTTCTGTTGTACTTAACTCCTCCAATACTGCAGCATCTTGTTCATCTTCATCTTCAACATGCAGTGAAAATTTGAATTTACATTTATGACCAGGTGCATATTTCTCATCATAATTGTAACACAAGCTCTTTTCCCTCCTAACTTTAAGCTCTGTAGGAGACAATCGTCTAATGGGTAAAGATAAATTATTTTTATTGCTGTGAACTATTTTGAATTGCTAATTTGGATGATATAGATGTTGCAACTGATTAAGTTTTATTTAGAGTAAAATCAGACAAAGGTCGTTGCCAAGAAGATTTAAAATATTGCTTTAAATCATTGAATTTATCTTCCTGTAACCTGGCTAGAGCCATAGCTTGTAACAAAGATTGCATTTGTGCTACCAACACCTCATGTTTAATTTCATGTTTCAATCCTAAAATGAAGAAACTCAACAAAAATTGTTTAGATAAACCCTGTACCTTAGTAAACAATTCTTCAAATTGTGCTTGATAATTTGATACTGTGGTTGTCTACTACAATTTAGATAAGGCTCCTCTATGATCTTAATACAAAGAATGATCAAACTTGAGATTAATGGCTTTTGAAAACCCTTTCCAAGATTCAATGAAATCATTAGAATGAGAAGAAATCAAAACTCTTTGATCTTCTAGAGTATTATAAAATTGAAAAAACTACTTCATTTTGAATATCCAACTGGACTCATCTGTGCCATCAAAGTGGGGAACATCAATTTTTATGGAACAAAATTGATGATTATTGTGGTGGTTGTTGAAACTAGGTAGATTAATGGGATTTTCTTTAGAAGTATGATGTGAATGATTGGATACCTTTGCTATCCTCTTATCAATAACATGCATAATTTTTTAAATTGTATTATTAAATTCACAAATTTGAACTTCAGTCTCCTTTCTAAACTTAGTGAAACCTTTGATAGCCTCATCGATCTTTGATAGTCTAGTACCCTAAGGCATTATAGAATAAATGATTGGATGAATGAATGAAAGCACCAATGTTAAGAACAAGGTTCACAGTTGGAGACCTTGCAATTGATAGAGAAGAGGAATGAAAGAATTCTCTATTTGAGCTAGAGAACCAGTGGCAGACCGAAGTTAGGCTGAGCTGCCGCTGCCGCTGCCGCTGCCGCTGGATTTAAAAAAATTTAAAAAATTTAAATTAATGGACCTATTACAAATGGGTCCAAATTAATGGGCTTGGGAGAGCAATTATGAAGTCCATAAAATGCTGAAGCAATTATCAGTCGGTCGGTAAATGAAGGCTGAAGCCCAATACTATTACTACCACACCAAATCTATGACCTAGGGCTTTACATCTCTCGCTCCTTAAAGCCACCGAGAAACTACGCTCATTCTCTCTCCTCTATCTCACTCATCGCAACTTCGGAGGTGCTTTTAGCTTTATGGTAAGCGCACGTACCCATCTAATCGAGGAGTTTTTGATTACTTAATATTTTGTTGGATTCAATTTAGGGTTTCTATTCATGGTGTGTTCAATCTGTTAAATGTCAAACAATTGTTCCGTGAACTGGTTTATCACAAACCAATGGTGTGTTCAACATGAAATAAACTTCAAGTTGGTAAATTAATACTTAGTTAAATGTCAAACAATTGTTCCGTGAACTGGTTTGTTATGTCTTGTGATAAAGAATATCCTCCAATGGAAAGTTGCAGTTAAAATAATGGGGTACACTATATTTAGTGGGTCTACGGGTCTCTCTATCTTGTTTCTTGTATTAGGAATAACAATGGCAACACCAAATTAATAGTTTGTTTGTTGTCTGTACTTATTTCTTTTGATTTTATAAGTAGTGGGTAGCAAGTTCTGATATCCAAAAATAGTAGTGTCCTTGAAAGGATTGAGCTACCCTGGCATTATCT
>BRYE01000026.1:655000-665000 GCA_030159115.1 Actinidia arguta var. hypoleuca
TTTATCTTTTTCAGAACATGGAACTAAATCATGCTCAATCCTTAGTTCACAATGATGCTGCACTGGCCCAATTTAGGAGTGACCATGACATTTCAACTGATGTATTGATAGAAAGACCCTGCTTGTGCCAATGAGGTGGCAATGCTGTGCAAAGATGCAAGGATCGCATCCCAATCCGCACATGGCTAATCTACTAGTTTGGACTTCGGTTTCCCGATTAGTCCACTACTAAAGGAAGTTATAGCATGTTGCTGACTTACTTTATGTAAGTTTCAATAAATTTTGTCCAGATTGTGCTTGTGGTGGACATTTTAATGCTAAGGGAAAGGCTGTAGTTTGGCACCTACGACCTCTTACATATTTATATTGTGGTATGGCCGAAGAAAGATCCCGATTCCAACTTGTTGACTGGAAACCACTACCACAGGCTCTAGAACAACCAACAGCCCTAGACTAGGCTAGTGATGAGATCCCAAACAAGGATTTATATTTTGATGACTTCGTCTGTGTCTTGGAAAATTGGGAATTTTGAGTTGGGGATGATGGGCGTGTGGTCCTTCCCTAGGCTTAATGGTAGAATACCTGATAGTAAGTCTTCTTTATATCTCGACAGTGCTGATCACATTCTCACTACACTTGCACAATTTATGCTTGTATTTGAAAATATTATTAATGTTTGACTTGTTTCATCTCGATTGATATTTATTGCAGGATTCAACACCTTGTTTCGAAGACATATTGAGTGGTGTAGCTAAGCCATCAAGCAAGTGAATAACAACCAAAAGCCTCGAGATGTTTGTAACGCCCCGCAACCTGGTCTATGCGGATCGACGGTACATCACCGGCCGGCGGCTTGCCGCCAAGGCCTACTTATCTTAAACTTGTGCATACTCATTCAAATTGGTATAATTTTCTTTTTCTTTTGCGGAAGCGTCATAATACTGAAAATAATAAAGTAGAGTGTGCACACTGTATACAGAGCTGTGCCTAAGCTTTAAACTTCCCACATACATCATTACATAATATAGGGTCTAGCCATTACAAAACAATATAAGGCCATTGGCCACAAAACTAAAGTCTACTTGCTATCTTCTTCTTACTGCTCCTCGGACTGGTCTCCTGAAAAGGTTTTCGAAAACGTAAGCTAAAAGCTTAGTGAATAACAACAGATGCATGAACATAAAATACCATGGATTATTTCATAACATACTCATATCATTTAGCTTAAACATGTGAGCATACATATCTTTTTTGAAAACATAAACTTGAAGCTCACAGAATCTTGGCATACTTGCTTTTGTACTCGTACATATCATATACTGAAACTATGACAACTCGGCTGAACTGGATGACCATATAGGTCGGGTGGCTCTTTTGGCCAGAGATATCTCACTGTGTAGATGGAACTTATTTAATGTCCCCCATCTACCTTAGGACCTTAGGCTAGATTAAAGTCCCACCACGGGGGACCCCGAGTGTCACTATACTTGCTTATCTTGAACATACTTAGCTTTTCTTGTAAATCATGCATCCATGGATTTCAATACATAGCATAGTAACATTGAATACTTTGAAAGGCATGGCATTCATATTTAGAACATAATTATTGATGCATTGAAAGCATGGAAAAATGGTTACATATAACATAATACGTATTGAAAACACTTTTGAAGATACATAGGTTTTGTCCATGGCATCGTGTTACTCACCTTGGTTTCCTTGGCTAAGTGCTACACTTGTCGTTCCTACACATATAGGACATTGGATACAAAATGTTAATATTATGATTGAGAAGGTTTAAAACTAATATAACAACTCTCGACTTGACTAAAGGTATTCTCGCTCAAGGATAACCTACGCCCTAGGGCGACACTCCTAGGAATAGGTTTAAGGATCTTAGGTTGACTATTAATGGCCAAAGGCAACACTTGTCTATAGTTCCTTCATCGCATCCCATTTACCTCACGACAATAAATATACCTCCTAGGTCAATATCATTTGAAAATAGACTTAATGACCTTAAATTTGGTAGGTCATGAGTTTGAGACGCATCTCAAATGAATAAGTTATGCTCAATTGAATAAGGACTAATTTCTAAAGAAAATTGTGTTGTTGGTAAAAGCTTAGGTCGACTTTAAACTTCAATATCTCATAATATATATGGAATTAAATTGTAAACTTTATATGGTTAGAAAGTTCTACGAGTCTATTTTCCAACGCTTCAAACGGTGTCTCAATCCGAATTTTCTAGAGAAAGTTATGCCCGTTTTACAAAACAGTGTCTGGGCTGAAAATGGTCTGGCGTTCGAACGTGGCGTTCGAACGTCAGGCGTTCCAACGTGGCGTTCCAACGCCTAGGCAAAAATGAAAATCCTAACTCTGGACGTTCCAACGTGGCGTTCCAACGCCTGGGCGTTCCAACGTGGCGTTCCAACGCCTGGGCAAAAATGAAAATCCTAACTCTGGACGTTCCAACGTGGCGTTCCAACGCCTTGGCGTTCCAACGTGGCGTTCCAACGCCAGTCGCGCGCAGCAGCAGAATTGGCACGAAACTTGTCAAAAACTTATCCAATCTTAATCCAAACTTCACCAAAGTTTTTATGGCTCAACTACACACTCAAGAGACAACAATAACTCAAACTCAAACCTCAAAACTAACCCTAGCATGGTAGATCTAAGGTTAAAGTTTCAAAAACCCTAACATTTAGAAATTTGGGATTTTTATTTCTAGCATTTAATTTCTTTGAATTGAGCTTCAATATGCTTCAATTGGGACTTAAGGGAGTCCTCTAAACTCAACATTGGGCTTACCTAAAGGTATCTAAGGTATAACCCAATTTCTTCAACTTATACATATACATAAAAATAGATTTTCTCACCTCCTCAAGCTTGGTAGAGCTTTCAATGGCTTCCTTAGGCTTGGAATTTGAACTCTCTCTCTCCAAGCTTCCTCTTCTCTTCCTTTCTTCTTCTTCCTTTCTTTCTTCTTCTCTCTCTCTCTCTCTCTCCGAATTTTTGTGTGTGTGTGTGTGTTTGGCTTGGTGTTTTGAAAGAAACACATGGGATTCAATCCCATGTGCCCACCTCCACCCTTTTCTTGTTACAACCTTCCTCCTAATTGGTCATTTCCTCTATTTTGGTCACTTTTGACCACTTTGACCATAAAATACTTACAATTAGGTCCTAATAGAATTAAATCTTTACCTTAAGACATGAATAAAGAAATTTATGGGTTCGGGGTATTACAATGTTGCTACACTTTTGGAGTACGAGCACGTTTTACTGCCACACCATTCCCCACTATGCAGATCAGTTCAATAAAGTTGTACTTCTTCCACTTCGCATTTAAGAACTTGCTCCCTAAGCCTAGCACTCTAACTCTATCGAGGTCACTCGAGTGCTAGATAAGCCAAGGACACAAGTACCGGTTCTACCAGCGGCTCTAGCTCGCTCAGACTTTTTGGTATTGAGCTCATGAGCTCATATTACTATAGTAGAGGGAGAAGAAGAGTAGGTTGTTAGGGAACCAACTATCCTAAGTGAGAACTTGACTGCAGTTGATCCTATTCTGGTGCTTAACTAGAACGAGGAGGCCCCCATTGAAGCTAAGGTGCCCCGAGTCCCCCAAGCTTTTCGAGACTAAGTAGAGCACTCTTTCATTGGTGGGGAAAGAGCAGATTCAAATTCCAAGGTAGAGATGTTGCCCAAATTATTCAAGTTCCTAGGTGGAGAACCACCCAAGAAAAAACACAAGACCCTTATTCTTGATTCCTTTCCTACTCTTATGCCTGTTCCAATGTCTACTCTAGTGGCGTCGAGCTCACACTCCTCCACTCATCCTTGAAAAGATAAGGGGAAGACTATCGACGTAGGCACCTTTTGCAAATGATGATGTAGGGTAGGTGTGAGCTCGACATGTATCTCTCTATCGGCTCCAGTTATAGCCCTTCAGCTCTAGGCTCTAGTCCTTTATGTTGGGGAGCTCAGGCGGCAAGTAACTATTACTGACATAGCTCAAGAGCATGACACATGCATTGCCTTGGAACAAGCTGTTATGCTGCTTCGAGATGTGGTGGACTTGTTCGTGGAAGACAAGGTAATAGTTGATAGCCTTACGATCATGCAACATTTCCGGATAAGTATCCGAACTTGGCTAGTTTTCTATTTTCTTTACTTTTGGACACTTAGTATTTTTTTTGTTTTATGCATCTTTGTGTTGCAGGCCTTTCAGAGGTCAATGGCGAACTTTCAATGCCTAAAGGAATGTTTTGACGAGCTAAAAAAAGCTAAGAAGAAAGCCATCACTTTAGAGGGTGAGCTAAAGAGGACAAAGGAGGATCTCATTTTGGAGCACGTAACTCCCATCGAGGAGCACAAATCTTTTGCCGCAGTTAACACTGTTGTGATGGAGAAGGTAATTATTTCTTGTGATGCAATGGATAAGGCTCAAGAGGAGTTAGACGAGCTTTAAAAGGTAGCCAAAGCCCCTGTCTACCAACAGGTTTTCAATCGCGACTAGAATAAGACTGTATTGCATTATGTCCATGAGGTAGCCCAAATGTGCTCAGATGTATTTAGGGTTGACTCGCATGTCTTTATGAGTTCAGAATACCCCTGACTATCCTGCATGGGCAGGGCGAAGGCTCCAAAAGCTCTTTCGGACCATCCTCAAGCCATATTTGCAAATCCTCCTCCCGTGTTCCGATGAGGAAAAATAAGCCAACCAATTGGTAGAAAAGGAAGCCAAAGATGGCGAGATCGACGTAGAGAATGCCGAGGCAGCGAAGAAGCTAGGGACAGGAGTAGAGGCAACCCAAGATGAGGGAAATCTATTATTTGCATGCCATAATGTAGGTGTGGCTTTTCTTTTGACTTGTCTTAGCTTGTTTGAACAAGTTTTTCACATGCCTTAGTAAAAATATGTTGCTTGCATGCCATAACGTAGATGTTGCTTTTTTTAACTTGCTTTTTGAATTCTTTATGATGTCTTAAGCTCATGTTTGAGTAATTCGACGAATAGTCCCGCACTTGCTTTAGGATATTTCAAGCTCGTGCTTGAGCAGGTCGGCGAATAGTCTCACGCTAGCTTTAGGACACCTCAAGCTCATGCTTGGGTAGTTCGACAAATAGTCTCGCATTTGCCTTGGGTAGTTCGACAAAATATTTGGTAGTTCCTCAACCTATTTGCCTTTGTCTTTTTCAAGCCTCTTCTTGATTCTGTTCATGATTATTTTGTTGGTTGCATCAGCTTGCTTGTTGCACTGTAGGTAGCTCGATGTTGATTTGTAGAATTCATTTTTTAGCTCATCCAACATCTTTTTTACTTTTTGGCCCATGAACTGCATTCAACTATCTGATATAAAAGCTCTAAGGATGCTGAACCTTGATAGAATATTTTTTCGGATGAGTTTGATTACATCTATCTCTAATCTAGGCCAGTGATTCGGCTTCCACCCATTTAGTGAAGTAATCTGTGGCTGCCAGCAAAAATTTCTTATTTTTTCGGAGCTCGGGTCAAGACTCCCATGATGTCCATCCCTATTAGGCAAAAGGCCATAGACTAATGAGTAGGGTTAGTTCCTAATTGGCTAGTGAATGAAAGGAGAGAAAAATTAACACTTTGCGCATTTGCGGACGTACACTTGAGCATCTTTTGCATAAATGCCCACCAATATTCTTGAGTTAGGAATTGGTGGGCCAGCGATTTGTCGCTGGAGTGTAGTCCAAAAATGTCTTTGTGGATATCGAGCAACATGTCTTCAACCAAGCTTGGCTAAATGCAGAGTAGGTAGGGCCCCGAATAAATTTTCTTGTACAAGTCTTTCGTGGGAAATATCCAAAACATTCTTCTCCTATTTGGAGTTTGTGCGCTTCCCTTTTGGTCTTCTTGCAGCTTGTCATGGTATAAAAATTCTGCGATAGGATCCATCCAGTTCGGTACTAACTTAGTGTTGCTTAAGATAGATTCTCCATGGGTTTCATGGATGAAAATCAAGATTAGATCAACTGTGATGGTTTGTCTAGTTTCTCTTTCAAAAATAGATGCCAAGCCTGCTAATGCATCTGTATGAGAATTTAAATCTCTCCCTACCTGCTCAATCTTGATTACTTTAAATTCAATGAGGTAGGTCTTCGCGAATGCCAAGTTGCCCTCGTCAAAGAAGAAAAGGAGGAAGAAGAGGAAGTAAAAGGAGAAGAAGTAGAGGGGGAAGAGAAAGTTATTGTGGGTGATAACCTGACTATAGCCGAGCTAGTCTTAGTCTTGAGCTCAAATGATGGGGCCCTCGAGGTGACCACATTCCATTAGATCCCAGAGGTGCAAAAGGAGGAGGTTGAGCACTCATTTATGGGAGAAAGAGAAGAAGCAAAGTCAAGCACGAACGTTGACATGCCTCTAAAGCTTTTGAAAATTAAGGAGAAGCCTAGATAGGAGAAAGGACTGGCCTCCCAATCCTCTTCCAAAATTGAGAACTCGTAGCCCCGCGCCCAGTCGTAGAGGGAAAAAAACAAGGGGAAGAGCAAATATGTAGGTCCTTCCAGCAAAGGGCATCACGGGGCAGGTGCGAGCTCAGTCGCTGACTCCCCCTCCACTCCGATTTCAGTTCCAGAGATGTGGAACCTTGAGCTCTCAATTAGGGAGCTCGACCACTGCGTCACCCACGAATACATGACCTGGGACTTCAAGACCTTCCTAGCTGTAGCGCAAGCAGGGATGCTGCCCCGAGACATTGTGGAGCTACAAAAGGAAGATGGGTTGACGGCGTGTAGCTTAACTTTGATTGATTTTTATGTCTTAAGACTTTGTATACTTCACTTAACTTTGGACTAAACAACATTTTTGTATAGACCCTTTGGATATCGGTAGTGAATTTATACCGTGAGAAGAAGCGTTCGGATGAATTGAAGAAAACTCATAACCAAGTTGTTGTCTTTGAGGGCGAGGTGGAGAGGAAGGGGGAGGAGCTTGTTGTTGCCACTGAATAACTGACGAAGAGGTATAAATTAAATTGCCCAATGTTCCAAATTAGTCCAACTTTGTACCTTTACGGCATAAATTGTGTCTCAAAGAGATCTTATTTCTTTGGGTTAGTAGTAATGCAATGCTTTCATTATCTAAAATGAAGAACATTTCCCACCAAAAGATTAGTCCAATAATACCACTCACTGGTAAATAGCACAATACTTCTTCGTGAATCTCCTCTATTTGAATATGGAACATCATAACAACGAATAGGAATGAAACAGCTATAACTCCTATGTGAACTACTAGGAAGATCATAATGAAGAAGTCGAGAGCTAACAAAAGAAGTAAATTTGAAGTATTCAAAAGATTGGGATGAGAAACAAAACGGAATGTACTGGATTTTTAGCATGTACAACTATCAAACCAGAGACCAAAACAGGGCTTGACAAAACATAAAGTATCATGGTACGTCATCCTTCCTTGAAATGGAACTTGAGTGTCGGAGCAAGAAGACGCATGAAAGTCGATCTAATACGACCAACACAATTGTTTGTATTTCATATTTTTCTTTCAAGCCCTTAAATGAAAGCACTCATTGAGTTACACTACATCTCAAATCTCTCTCGACAACAAGAATTTCTTATGTGTCCAGGTCAATTAGAGGTTCGACTTCTTTCTCCCCCACCTTTTAGCGTTCTAGACCCCTAAAAAAATAAAGAAACCCAAAATCAAAAGAAGAGAAAAAAAATTAGGCCATTATTCCCAGGAGAGGCCACCTTTTCTTAGGTTCCATTTCTAGTCGACTGCTCTATGATAGGTTTCCAATTTTCCTGGGCTCTGCTAGTTCATCTATTCTCTGACCAGCATATCAAGTAATAATTGAAAAACACTTTTGTACCTTTCCTGCATTAAGATTTAACACTTGTCATAAAAAAGAAAAAGGCAATCAATCATAATCAAGGAGAAAATGGAAATAGTGAATCAAGATTTAGATGGATTGCTATTTTGATCTTTATCCACAAAGATACCTATCTATATATATAGAGATCTATCTATGAATTGACTGTCACTATCTTCTGTTTGGATAAATATGTCCCTACTAGAGACTATGCCGATCTTTATATGTTTTGGCCCATCCGTTTTCGCTCCGAAGAGGAATGTTTGGATCTTTCAATCTTATGTCATGAGGGATGTGACCTATATTAGGTCCATAAGATACCACAACTTTGGGTGTTCTATGATTCACCTCCAAATAATGAGTAGGTAGTTAGATCCTTTTTTCTTTTCTCTTCATAGTAAACTAGTAGGGGATGCAGAGCAATATGATAGCCCAAAAGGCAACCCAATAAGGGGGTGAATTGGGTTTCTCAAAATTAATTATAATTATGATTAATTAAAAATTAATCTAATCAATAAAACAGTAAATCAAGATATATGTAATCCAATATAGGCAAGTATAATGAAAGAGCAAGGTACAAAAAGCACCCCAAGGTTTATCTAGGTTCAACCACAACGTGTGGTCTACGTTCTCCCCAAGACCTCCTTGAAGTCTTCTTCCACTATGCAATCAACAATTATAAAGTAAGTGTTGATTTACCAAGTGCTCAACTTACTTTTACACAAGAACTTATGCCAAGTTCTTCCAAGTGGTTTTGTCCACGACCCATTTCAACTTACGAGTATTTTGCTTACATAAGAGAACACTCAAACTCTCAATTAAAAGTGTATGAATGTTATACAAGTGGAAAACAAACTCTCTATAAAGAGTAGGTAAGAGTGGAAAAACTTAACCTTTGAGAATAAAAAGATTTTTTTAGAGAATAAGGAATTGTCCAACTTTTTTATGATCAATCAATGTAATAGCCTTGTATATCTTATCCATAAATGCATTTAGAGGCTTGTATATAATGGCTTGGAGTAAATTTTCCCGTTAGTGATAGTTGGGCCTCATTAAATACGAGTTCAGATAGCTCTGCATTCTAAAAAATAGCTGTGATGTGTTAACACCTTGCTTCATGTGTCGATATCTTTTGCGATGTCTGAGGTTACTGGGTTTCATGTGTCGACACTTGAAGAACATGTGTTGACACTTCAAGCCTTCATTTTTTAGTTCTTATACAATATCTCCATGTGTTCACACTTCAATTCCATGTGTCGACTCTTGATCATCAGTTTCCCAAACTTTATTCTCTGATCACATGTGTGGACACCTTAGATTCATGTGTCGACTCCTAATCATTCATTTTCAAAACTTTGGCCTCTATCTTTGTGTGTCGACACTTCATTTCCATATTGTCCACTATTTTCATGTGTCGACTCTTTAAACCCATGTGTCGACAATCCAATTCCAGGTTCAGGCATTTGTCCATTGTCTTCGTGTGTCAACTCGTTAAACCGATGTGTCAACACTTTCATTTCTAGACTCAAGTCTACTGTCTTCATGTGTCGACATCTCAAGAACATGTGTCGACACCTCTTTCCTAAAATATACTTTCAAGTTTTCCTTGGCTAATTGAGCTTCAAGCAATTCAAGTTTTTCAATGGATCTACGTAAGCTTAATGGTTTCTTCATTTGAACACATTTAATCTCTTTGAAATAGAATTAAATCTTTGTTGAGTTCTTCATCAACGTGTCAACTCATTTCATGGGTCATCAACCTTTAACACACTTAGTATGCTAGTAATTACTTAAAATCTTCAATGCGTTAAGCTTCAAGTCATAATCTAATTGAGATTAAGACATGCTATAGTTTGCACACTAAGTAAACTCATTAGATCACTAACACAGTTTTGTTATCATCAAAATCAAGACATGGAGTCAACAATTTCTCCTTTTTTGATGATGACAAGACTTTACTTGATATGAACAATGAATTAAAAAAAATAATGACTTTAGAGCTTATACCAGATATTGCTTCCCCTTTCCTTTGTAATGAAGCACTTCCCATTGTTTTTAAGATCATAATAGTTCATGTGCCATTCAAAGTAATTCATATAGATCATATACTATTTCATGTTCAGATCATACATTTTTCT
>BRYE01000026.1:707500-712500 GCA_030159115.1 Actinidia arguta var. hypoleuca
TAAGACCGAACAATCGTGCATTTGTTCTGCCTTGTTAAAATTTCTAGATCGAGCGAATTTCCTCATGTATGAATGGACCAAACTGAACGTGGTGGAGAATGCAAGGCCAAATAAGCTTTCTCATTGACTGAGCATGTACTCATAAGTATTCGGTCACATGATGCTATATATGGTAAAGATCAATCTGACGTTCTCATACAAGAGGATGAATTTTGACTTGTAGAGCTCCAAACATAAAGTGAGGCTTATGATCAAATACCAAACTGAGCTATCTCTATACAAAGTGCTCGGTGGATTGAGCTTCCAACATTGATTCGGACATAGTGTGGAGTGCATGACCAAGTTTACATGTGGACCGGGCTCATAATGCGACCGAGCATGCACCTTTCTTTGGGAACAAACATGGCTGAGATAGAGCATTTTCGTATGTATTCGGCCGTACTATGTTCTCTAGTATAAAGACCGAGATGAAGGCAATTGGACTGAAGACAAACAGTTTGACCAAAATGGCTTGGCGAGCCACACATTGTTTGGTTCCAAATCGAACTTCTCTTTTGTGTAACTTAACCAAATATGTGTGAGAACCGAGAATGCACTCTTTTAAGGTGTGAACTCGATCGAACTAAACATAGTACAGGGTGGACCAAGCATGCTCGAAGGAGTGATCGAACATTATTTGGCTGGACAAACATGGGTTGGTAAGTCTCTTAACACAAAGTGAGGTCCAAGATTAAAATGAGACAATAATGAACTACTAAAATCACAAACATTGGCATCTCCAATTCCTTGAGGAAGCGAGAGCTGGAGGCCAAAACAAGTTCGGCCAAACTTTGGTCTGAGCTGGCTGGCTGGCTTTAGGCTCGTCATTAGGCCGTGCTTGCTCACTTTGGGCTCGCCATTAAGCCGAACGTGCTCATTCCATGTGGATTGGCCTAGGAGAGTTGGACCCGAGTCGAATGTCCATGTGCACGAACCATGAGAGGCAAACTAGAGGGTAATTGCCCTATAAATAGGCTGAAACAAGCAGATATAGCAAGGATTCTTCTCTAACTAGGTGAAGATATGCTTCCTAGTTAGGATAAGGAGAATCGTAGAGATCTTGCTAGAGAGTATTACAATGGGAGTTCCATTGCACCATTTCTATGGGGTGTGGATGAATGTAATAGACGAGAGGAAATCAAAAATAGACAACCTACGGTGGATGGATAGCAATTGACAGTGGTAATAGGTTGTTGGACCTAGCTACAAGGCAAAAACATGGATAATGGTTGCGAAGCTGTTTTGAGAATGTCTCTTTGACGGTCAAGTAAATGAACAAAAGTTTTAGCTTGAGATAGCAAGAGTTGCGTACCTTGAAAGTGAAAGGGCTTTTCATTTATAGGATAGTTCAGCGAGTGGTTGGACACGTCAATTGTCATGTCACTAGACAAACTGCAGCTCAGCGTATGCCGGGATGCCCTGACTACTGTGACAATGAGTAGGCAGCTGACCAGTGCTACGTTTATTCAGAGTTTGTTTACTTCCCTTTTATTTTTGGACAACTTGTCATGGCGTAGAAATTCTACAATCGGATCTATCCATCTCGGTCCTATCTCAATGTTGCTTAAAACAAGTATTTGACGTGTCTCATGGTTGGGAATCGAGATTAAATCAACTACAATGGTCCATCCAGTTTTGCCTTGAAAAATTGATGCCAAGCCTGCCAGTGCATCTACATGTGAATTGAAATCCCTCCCCACCTGCTCGATCTGATATGCTCTAAATTCAGTGAGGAGGGTCTTCGCGATTACCAAGTACTTAGACATCCCCAAGCTTCGAATTTTCCAGTGACCCGATTGCCCACCAGCTCTGAATCAGCAAACTAAAGAGCTTAGGAATCTTTAGTTTGCTGACAGACCATAGTCCCGCAATGAAAGCTAGATACTCAATCTCATTGTTTGTTGCAAAAAAATTCAGCCTAAAGTAGTGCTCGAAAATTGCCCCTTCAGGACTTTTTAGGACAACGTCTCCCATTACACCTGGGCTATTTTTTTCTCCATCTGTGTACATTTTTCAAGTCATTGAATGATCGATCTGAGGTGGTTCCTTGCGAACCTTAGGACCATTGGAGATATTCTTAGCCATGGGTGAATTTGCACCCTAAGGTGGTTCCTTGGGAACCAGCTTGTACTTTGAGGATTACAATTCCTAAAAGCCAATGAGACTAAGTGTTGAACTCGACTAACGAAGATTGGGCAGCCTTTAAATCAACCTCTGACAATTTAGTTGTTTAAATAATCATAGTGCATCATGTATTCGCTCCTAGAAGTGAATTTCTCACCACAAGTATACGGGGCGCGAAGTAGTAATAAAAATGTGAAGTATAAGTATCATTCCCATGAGGAGCAGTGCCAAAGTGAACACAAGACTACTAAAACACTACGATTCAATCTTTAATTGATCCTAACCTATGCTTCTAAAAAGAAAATAAAAATTCTTGTTTTTGGTTTTGATGGATTTAAAATTAAATCTAAATTACTAAAGCAATTAAAACTGATTTAAATTGTATAATAAAAATGACTCAGAATCAATTGATCAAATCAATAGTGTTTCTCGAATTTTCAATGGAGGCTTTGTATAACTTAATCATTCGGCTACGTCATGAGTCTTGGATTCGAAAGATTTAACTTTTAAAACCAATTATTCTTTCAATCTTCAACTTCTAAAATAAATTTGGTTGTTATAATCATAGCCGTGCATCATCGATTCGTGTATCACATATACTGAACCCAACTCACGCATAAACATTATAAGGCAACATATATACTGAGTATGGCATTCACGCATAAGCATTACCGAACATAATAAGACTCTCAAGTTTTCAAAAGTATTTAGAACAAATAAGAAAAAGAATAAAAACCAATAAGATATAATGGTGAAACCAAATTTTACCTCCATTGTTCATCCTCGATCCTCAATCGATCTTCTCAATCGATCCTGAGTTAGAAAAATTAGCCACTCATGGTCACGGAAAGTAAATAACTAAATATTGAAGATATTTTGATATATTAAATCTGATTAAATCTCTGGTTTGGACACATGGGTCAGGGTATTAATTTCTACGGAGAAGTTTGAGCGAAAAAGGCGGGCACCATAATGATGAATTTTGGCGGGATAGGTGATTTTGGGCTCGAATTTCAAAAGGTCGCCTAATGTGGGCCGTTGAAGCAGATGAATCTCATCCGTCAGCATTTCCTATATATAAGGGGTCCTACCCATTCATTTACATCCTTTTGTCTGCCAAGCCAATATCACTCGCTTTCCTCGTTTTCGTTTGTGGTCGCCCTTCCCACTCTGACTTTCTCCTCGCCTCTGCCTGTGGTCGTCTTTCCTTTCCTAGCACAGTAAGTAACTGTCTTCGTTCTCGTTTTTGGTTTTATGTCCTATAGGTCTAAGGTGAGTCCTTCAGATTTGGAATCTCTGCCTTCCTGGGTGTCTGACCATCTAGGAGAAGGATCGTCATTTATTACTGATGAAGTAAGACAATCTCCTAGGTCGCCAATGAAAGACGCATCCATTCTTGAGGTCGCCCCTTTAGGTGATATTCACCCTTCCGTAGAAAAAGAACATAATATTATGACTCTCGAGGAGCTAGACTTGCTTAAGGAGACTTATTACTTCCCTCAGGGTGTACAGCTCAGACTTCTTGAGGAGAACGAAACTATTCTTTCAACCCGCCCTGGCGAGGTAGCCTTTTACGAGGCCGCCTTTCCTGCGGGCCTTTGTTTTCCCATTCCTCCTACAGTTAGGTTAATTTTACTATTTTATAAGATTTGTCCTGCTCAGCTTGTCCCTAACGCGTGACGAAGTATCGCTGACGCCATGTCATTGTGGCGAGTACATAAATATTCAATGACTCTTTCCGAGTTTAGGAATATTTTTTCTCTTAATAATAACTCTAAACCAGACCAAGGGTGGCTTTACTTCAAGGCGAGGTACAAGAAAACCATCCTTGGAGGATACCCCATCAACGTGAAGGGGTGGAAAAGCAAATTTTTCTTCGCCTCTGGGGATAGTTGGGAGCTCTCCGACGATGAACCTCGGGAGGGAGTGCCAAGGGTTCCGAGGTCATGGAACATTCCAAGTCAGTTTTTATTCTGCCAATAATTTTGGTATATTTATTAATAAAATTGTAATTAACATGATGGATATCTTTTCAGATAAACGCTGTAATGATTTGCCCACGTTGCTCGGGTATGAGCAGGAATTTTTTGACGAAATTTCAAAATCAGTGGCAGAACGTGGGCGCTTTATGGTCCCCATGCTTTTTAAAACCAAGGCATTTCATTGGTTTTTTTGCTCTCCCAGACCTATGGCATCTGGGATGGAGGGCGAGCAGCCTCACATGTCATCAACGTCGGGTGAAGCGAGTGAGTCTCGCCCTTCCCGTGGTGAATAACTTCAAGATAGCCATTCCCGAGATGACTCAATAGAATACATAGGGACCCTTAGGAGGGAAATGAAAAGGATCGTTCCTCATGTCCCCGACCTGACTTTGCTAAGATGGTCTGGGGGAAAAGTTGGGGATTCCCTTTTAGAATTTTCTCAGTCTATCTCAAGTTCGAGCTTGGACCCAGGATCGGCGTCTTGGTCAGATTCCGGGCTACCTCCCGAGCTAAAATCGGATGGTATAACCCTTTATCTATTCTTGTCGTTTATTTTCTCATGTCTGATTGATTTTTTTTTTTAACAGCTATGTCAAAAAAGATAAGCCTGAAGAAGCTCGGTGAGAAAGTGGAGAACGCCAAAGGTGAGAGCTCGACCAAAAAATCTATTCCTATCAAGGGAATGGTGATTGGCGAGAAACGTCCCATGGACGATCCTTCCACCTCGCCGAGCAAGAAGGCTAAATCCGGGGACAGTTCCAAAGGGAAGGGGCATGCCCCCACTCCTGAACCCAAAAGGAAGAAGTCTGGTCCAGTAGACCATCCGAGGGTCACTACCTCTTTTAGACCCAGGGA
>BRYE01000026.1:717500-722500 GCA_030159115.1 Actinidia arguta var. hypoleuca
CGATGATCTCATCCATCCATGTTGGGTCCGTTTCCATTGGATAGACGGGTTTGGTGACCTCAATACTTGGTTTGGACAGAAATTCCAGGGGTATACTTCTGTCTGATATGAAATCAAAAGCTGAAGCAAGATTGGCTAGGGCATCAACTTTTTTGTTTTCTTCTTTGGGGATCTGTTGAATGGTGAAACTTTTGATTTTTTGAGTTAAGCTTTTGACTTCATCTAAATAAGCTGCCATCTGTACGTCCCTGGCGAGGTAATCTCCATGAACTTGGTTTGCCACTAGTTGTGAATCACTGTAAGCATCAATTGATTTGACTCCTAATCTGGTGGCAACCCGTAATCTGGCGAGAAGTGCTTCGTACTCCGCTTCGTTATTGGTGACTTTAAACCCAATCCGTATAGCATATTCCATTTGTTCACCTGTCGGGGTTTGAAGAACAAGCCCGACACCACATCCGTGTTGATTGGAAGACCCGTCTACAAATAACTTCCATTTCTCAAGCTCTTCGTCCAAGCTGCTAAGGTCCTTATCCGAGCTACCGAGGCTCCTGTCTAAGTTTGGAATCTCTTTCTCCGAGAAGACTTCCGGGTAGGTTTCATGAGTGGATTTGGCCACGAAGTCGGCTAAGACTTGGGCTTTTATCGCCGTTCTTGGTTTGTAGTCAATATGAAATTCGCTCAACTCGATGGACCATTTCAGAAGTCTCCCTGAGGTATCTGGTCGTTGGAGGATCTGCTTTAACGATTGATCAGTCAGCACAGTGATGGGATGGGCTTGAAAATAAGGGCGAAGTTTTCTGGCGGCAATCAGAAGGGCGAAACGAGCTTCTCTATCACTATGTATCTGTTCTCAGCACCCATCAAGACCTTACTAACATAATATACTGGTTTCTGAACTTGGTCCACTTCTCGAATGAGCACAACACTCACTGCATTTGGCAAAATGGATAAGTACACAAATAGTTCTTCGCCCGTGGTCGGCACCACAAGCAAAGGAGGTGATCCCAGGTACATTTTGAGCTGCTGAAATGCTCCTTCTGATTCTTCTTTGCACTGGAAATTTTGATTTTTCTTTAGGATTTTAAAGAATGGCAAACATCTGTCCGCTGACTTGGAAACAAACCGGTTGAGGATGGCAATTCGCCCAGTTAACTGCTGAGCTCATTCTGAGTAGAGCCTGAATCTGATCCGGGTTTGCTTCAATCCCTCGTTTAGTTACCAAGACCCTAAGAAATTTTCGGATGATACGCCAAAAATGCATTTGAAAGGATTTAACATCATCTGTTGTTTCCTCAGAATGTTGAAAGCTTCTTCAAGGTGGGCGATGTGGTTGTCTGCTTTAAGGCTCTTGACGAGCATGTCGTCTATGTACACTTTCATGATTTTTTCAATCAGCTCCTTGAACATCTTGTTCACTAATCTTTGATATGCAGTCCCAGTATTTTTCAGACCAAATGGCATGACCTTGTAGCAGTACAATCTTCGTTCCGTGATAAATGAAGTCTTTTCTATGTCGGGGGAGAACATCTTGATTTGGTGATATCCTTAGAAGGCATCCATGAAACTAAGAAGCTCGTGCTTAGATTGGCGTCGACTATTAAATCAATTTTTGATAGAGGAAAACTGTCTTTTGGGCACGCCTTGTTGAGATCAGTGAAGTCAACGCATACTCTTCACTTCCCTCCCTTTTTAGGGGGACAACGATATTGGCTAGCCATTCCGGGTAATGGGCTTCCTTGATAACCTTAGCCTTGACGAGTTTGGTCACCTCTTCTTCAATAACTTTTAGTCGCTAGAGGGCAAATTTCTTCTCTTCTGGCGAACTGGAGGATTTCCTGGATTGGTATATAACTTATTCATGGTGACTTGGGGATCAATACCCGGGACGTCGCCCTATGACCAAGCAAAAAAATCAAAGTTCTTTTTCAAGAATTCCACTAAAGTACAGCGTAATTCATTGGCAAGTTCAGTTCTGATCATAACTTCGCGATCAGAATATTCCGGATGTATGGAGATTGGGGTAGTTTCTTCAAGGGGTTTGGTGTTTTCGATTTCTCGGGGATCCATCAAGAGAACCTGTTCCACCTCGTCCCTCAGAAATTCCATCTCGCCATCGTTGGTCGGTAATTGCTATTGGGTATTCCGTGCTGGGGAGGTTTCAATCTTCATAGCTGAAATAAAACATTGTCTGGCCACTTTCTGGTCGCCCCTTACTTCGCTCACCCCTGCTGAAGTGGGAAACTTCATTTTTAGGTGGTAGGTTGAGGTGATCGCCTTAGTCCCACCTAGAGTTGGGCGACCTAAAATGGCATTATAGGGTGAAAGGTAATCTACCATGATGAAGTCTTGCCAAATGGTAGTTTGACGAGGCTTTGTTCCCAAAGTTACTAGCAACTTAACCCATCCCAGCAGATGAGTCACATTTCCTCTGAAGCCCACCAAAGGTGTCAGGAAGGGATGCAATTTATCAAGTCCTATTTTCATCTTTTTGAATGCCGATATGAACAGGATGTCATCTGAACTTCCATTATCAACTAAGATTCTTTGGACGGTAAAATTGGCGATGATGGCTGAAACGACCAAGGCGTCATCATGAGGTAAGTGTAGACCTCTCAAGTCATCATTATTGAAGGTGATTGGTGGGTGAATATCGGCCATTGGCGAGGAGAGGTTATATATTTCTTCGGACACCCTACTAGCACTTCTGGCATGCCTCTTTCTGGACGAATTCGAGCTTCCTCCTAATCCAAACCCGCCGTGGATTACTTGTATGTCTCCAGCAGTAGGTCAGTTGTCACCGTATCTTCTCTCTGGTGAATTGGGGGAAGGGCAATCACCAATATACTTTCTTAAATACCCTCATTTGATAAGGTCGGTTATTCGCTCCTTCAGGTGAAAGCAGTCTTCTGTGTTATGGCCATGATCTCGGTGAAACTCGTAATACTTCTTCTTATTTCTCTTTCGGGGATCAGTTTTGATTTTCGAGGGCCACTTTACGAACTCTTCATGCTTAATCTCTATAAGAACTTGGGCAATAGGAGCATTGAGCGGTGGTAACACCAATTCTGTGCGACGAGGTGAGGTACGAGGTCGCCTGTCATTGGTCTGTCTTGAGTATCGATTAGGCTTCTTGCTCCTCGGTTCATCACCCCTGTAATCAAATCGCCTTGCATCAGGCTCTTTTCTTTTATGGTCATCTTTTCCTCTTCGCCTTTGTTTGGCTTCGGCCAGTTCCTCCGTGGCGATGTATTTATCAGCTTTACTTTGGAGAACGAACAACGTCTTTGGAACATTTTTGGACAGAAAATTGAATAAAGGACTTGGGTGAAGTCCCTCCATCATTGCCATGACGACGACGACTTTGTCATTGGGATCTTCAACTTCTAACATGGTCTGGTTAAATCGTTTCACATAATCCTTCAGGTTCTCTGTTTCCTTCTGGTGGATGGTGAAAAGGTGGGACGTATTTTTCTGCCTGATCCTGCAGCTCATGAAATTGGCGACGAAAAGCCTGCTCAGATCACCAAACGAATCGATGGTTCCAGGAGATAACTTCCGGAATCACGACCTCGCCGACCCCTTTAGTGTAGCAGAAAAAGCTTTGCACATGATTTCATCCGAGTACCCTTGGAGATACATCTGATTTTTATAAGAATTCAAGTGATCCATAGGATCTATGTTGCCCTCGTAGATCTCGAGCTGAGTAGGTAGTTTGAATCTGGATGATACCTTGGCTCTTATTATTCTTTGGGTGAAAGGTGGTTCAGTTTGTCTAATCAAAGCATCTACGGTTATCGGGGCACTGGTCCCCGTGTTAATGGCATCTAAGCGGGCGTCTAGATCCCTAATCTTCTGAGAAGTGGATATATCTTGGCGCCCTGGTCCTTGATGGACCCGATGAGGAGACCTACCACGCCTTATCTCTTCGCTTTCCAGCCCTGGCGTCTTGCTGGATGATGATTCTAGCGATGGGCTCCTTTCTCGTCGAGGGCGAGGACTAGGAGAATGACGGCGCCTATCTCGCCCAGTACTATGGTGGCTTTGAGATTCGTTCCCTGATAGATGAGAACGACGAGGGGTCGGAGGAGGTGGTGGACGATTATTTGTAGTGAGGTGCTGTATGAGGAGGGCGTTATTTTCGTTCATGATTCTCATCTGTTCGGCCATCCCGCGTATCTCATGATAAAGACCCTCTAGATCTGGAGCTTGGCTAGCTTTAGCCATCGGACGGGCTCTGTTATCTAAAGGGTTGTTGGTGCTTGGTCTGGATAATAATCGACTACGCAGGTGCATAGAATAAAGAGAACTTTTGTTCCCATAGATGACGCCATACTATTGTGGTAAAAATTTGGGAGGGCAACCAACAGTTAGAATTGTTTCTCGGCCTCGGCGCTGGACCTCAGCTAAAGCTAGGCGACCTGCACAATAATGAGCAAAAGTAATCGGCCGGGGTGAGGCCGCTCAAAACCCCTCCGGCGTATGAATCAGACCAAGGCGATCAAGAGAATATTATAGGCAATGTGGGCGAGCACAATAATAAATGTGTATGTGGTGCCTGTGTTGAGCGTACCTTTTTAGTTATGGGGGAGCGGCCTTTATATAGACGGAGCAAAGAGTCGTGTCTTAATCTTGGCGATTTCCTCGGAATGATAAGTATGGAAAGATATCCCAATAAAATCTGGAGATTAATCAGGAGGTTGTCAACTGGTGAACAACCCGTAATTATAGGCGTCATTATGGAGCTGGAGTCTATTGGAGACAGTTCTCTTGTAGAGGTGGAACTCTTCATGGAAGTGGACTCCAATTAAGCAAAGGAACGACGGAGGAGTCTCATGACAATAGACTTCTAATGGAGATGGAGTCATTTTGGAGAATCAAGTCTATAGAGATGTCTCTGCTTCAGGCGAGATGAACCACCTCGCCCAATGGCGATCTGGAGAAACCGTTCATGAAGACGAAGTGGAGCTTGATTTATTAATACTAAGAGGCAACCAGGG
>BRYE01000026.1:727500-730000 GCA_030159115.1 Actinidia arguta var. hypoleuca
AGGCAAGACCCTCAAGATGTGCATTCCCTACTAGGAAAAAGGTCATGGACTGGTGAGAGGGGTCAAGTCCTTAGCTGGTTGGTGAATGAGAGAGAAGAAAAGTTGACATTTTATACACTTGTAGATGTACACTTGGGCATCCTCCTGCATGTAGGGCTCGATGGGCCAATGATTTTCCCTCTTAAGTGCAATCCGCATATCTCTTCACAAATTTCAAACATCACATCTTCAACCAAGCTCGAGTGAATGCCCAATAGATAAGGCTCGAATAAAATCTCTTGTATAAGACTCTTGTGGGGGACATATAGAATTGTGCTACATTTATTCGAAGTTTGTATGCTTACCTTTAGTATTATAGAAACTTGTCATGGCATAGAAATTCTAGAATCGAATCCATCCAACTTGGTCGCAGCTCAATGTTGCTTAAGACAAGTATTTGATACGTTTAATTCTTGGAATTAAGATTAAATCAACTGCAATGGTCCATTTAGTTTTGCCTTAAAAAATCGACACCAAGCCTATCAGTGAATTTGCATGTGAACTTAAATCCCTCCTCACCTGCTCGATCTAAATTGTTCTGAATTTGGTGAGAAGAGTCTTCGCAATTGCCAAGTACTTAGCCATTTTGATTATCCAAGCTTTGAATTTTCCAGTGACCTAGTTAACATATTTGAATTGCTAAAAATATGGAGCTCGAGAGCCTTTAGCTTGTTGGTAGACCAAAGTCCTGTAATAAAAGCTTCGTACTCAGCCTTGTTGTTTGTTGTGAGGAAATTCAACCTAGGGTAGTGCTCGAAAACTACCCCTTTGAGACTTTTTTGGACAATACCTACCTTTGCACCTAGGCTATTTTTTGTTTCGTTAACGTACATTTTCCATGCCGTGAAATGATCGATCTGAGGTGGTTCTTTCCAAACCTCAGGACCCTCAGATATATTTTTGGTCGTGGGTGCCTCTACACCTTGAGGTGGTTCCTTGTGAACCTCAAGACCCTTAGGTGTTGGCTTGGTCGTAGCTGATGTTCCTACCGAGCTCCCTTCTTCACTACGTGCAAACGCGGAGTGACTCAGCTCTGAACTCATAATTTAAGGCGAGAACTTGACAACAAAATCAGCCAAGACATAGCTATTGATTGCTGCTCTTGAAAAAAATTTTGCATCGAACTGTGTGAGCTCGATAGCCCATTTGGATAGACATCCGAACAAGTCCTCTTTTATTAAATATTTTTAGAGTGAAAACTCGATACATACTACAATTGAATGCGCTTGAAAATAGTGCATAAGTTTTTGCGAGGTAATAACCACAGCCAATACCATTTTTTCAATAGTAGGTACCTTATTTGGCAATTCATAAACGTTTTTCTAACAAAGTAGTTCGGATGCCTTTTTCCATCTACTAACCTGAGCAGAACTGAGCTAATGGCTTGTTCAGAAATGATGAGGTAGATGTATAGCAGTTCTCCCTCATTCGTGGTGAAAAAAAAGTGGAGGCCTCATTAGGTATTGTTTAAATTATTGGTGTGCAAACTCACATCTTTATTCCATAAAAATTTTATATTTTTGCAAAGAAGTTGAAAAAATGGACGGATAAATCAGTTAAGTGTTACTGCTCTGAATTAACCTAGATCCCTTGACGAATGACAAAGTGTCCTAAGAATTTGCCTGAGCTAACTCCAAACGCGCACTTAGTTGCGTTTAACCTCAGCTTGTGTTCTTTTTCTTAGGAATGTATACTAAAAGACATACTTTATGTAATAATTTTAGTATTTATTAATAAATTAGTTATTCCATTTTAATGAGAATCTGTGTGAGCAATATTTATATTGCATTATTTATTTAATGATTATGCATGCGTGTCTCTTATTCTATAAAATAGAAAGATCAGATCATTAGTTCTTATGGAATATAACTTTATTATTCACAGTCTTAGATAGAACTGGTCACACCATCAGTAGGATGTAGCGCAAGATTTTAATAGATTTGTCTTTACTATGGGGAACGATATAGTTTCAACTCCTTGCACTGGTATACTTTGTGTGTATTGAATAGGAGCGGGTTGAGGTAATTGTTTTTTATACTAACTATATAAAATAATTAATACCTCATATTTATTACGAGTGTTTATACTCTTAATTTTGATTTAACAAATAGACACGTATATTTAATATTTATTATTTTGATTCACAAAAGAGTGAGATTATTTGTGGATCAATAAACTCAGTGATTTGGATAATAATATTACGTGTATGGTGAATATTAATTTTTGATGGAATCCACATCCCAGTATAGGAATTGATGATACCCCCTTGAGAAAACTTATAAGTTTTGATTCTGTCAACCCCTGCAAGTGGATTATGAATCTGACATATTAAATAAATTAAGTGAAAGGTCTCAAGAAATTAAATAAGTTCATTAAATTTAATTGTCAGTAATTTAATTTAATAGACGGGTATTTGTCATCTTAACATAGGGAGATAAATAAGCATTTAATAAAAAGGAAC
>BRYE01000026.1:760000-767500 GCA_030159115.1 Actinidia arguta var. hypoleuca
TCCCGATAGGAGGTATGGCGATAACAGACCAATGGCAAGAGAAATCCAAGTGATCCACGATGGATTTGGATCAAGAGGATGCTCGAGCTTGTTCCAGCGGAGACATGCCAAGAGTGCTAGTGGGTAAGCTGAAAAAGAAGTTTACAACCTTTCCTCGCCTGCAGCTGGAATTCATCAGCCCATCAGCTTCACCAATGACAACTTGAGAGGCTTGCATCTCCCCCACAACGACGCTTTGGTCGTCTCTACTACCATCGCCAACTTCAATGTGTAGAAAATCTTGATTAATAACGGGAGTTCTATAGATATCTTGTTTATCTTGGCATTTGAAAAAATAAAAATTGGGCAAGACAAGCTCCACCCCTCTGGTCGGTTTTGGGGAGAACACGATGCACCCTCTCAGGTGGATCAAATTGCTAGTGACTTTCGGGACAGAGCCTCACTAGATCACTGTATGATAGGATTTCATTGTGGTAGATTGCCCTTCTCCCTATAATGCGATCCTAAGTCGCCCAATGTTGGGAGGAATCAAGGCCATCACTTCAACCTACCACTTGATGATGAAGTTCCCCACTTCAATAGGAGTAGGCGAGGTGAGGGGTGACTAGAAAGTTTCTAGACAATGCTTCATCATGGCCATGAGGGCTGAATCTTTATAGACAATGCTATTGTCTAGAAAGTTTCTAAACAATAGCAATTACAAATTGACGATGCATAGATGAAGGCATTGAAAGAAGAGGTAGAAGAGATTACCCTTACTGATCCTAGAGAGACAAAGAACACCAAGCCTATGGAAGAAGTTGCTCCAATTTCCATACATCCTAGTTTTTCAAATTGTCATATTATGATCGGGATCGAGCTAACTGAGGAACTGCGGAGTGCTCTAGTGAAATTTTTGAAGAAAAATTACGTGTTTGCATGGTCACAAGGCGATGTCCCAGGGATAGACCCTCAAGTCATTGTTCACAAGCTGTTCACCGATCTAGACCATTCTCTAGTTCTCCAAAAAGAAGAAAGTTTGCCCCGGAACACCTGAAGGTCATAGACGAAGAAGTGGCTAAGCTCATTGAAGCCAATTCATTAGAGAAGCCCATTACCCAAATTGGATCGCCAACGTTGTCGTCACCCCAAAGAAGGGGGAAATGAAGAGTATGTGTTGACTTTACGGACCTCAACAAGGCTTGCCCAAAAGACAGCTTTCCATTGCCTCAAATTGATCTGATTGTTGATGCTACCTCTAAGCATGAACTGTTTAGCTTTATGGACACTTTCTCAGGATATCATCAAATCAAGATGCATCCACCTAACGAGGAGAAGACTTCTTTCATCATGGAGAAAAGGGTTATATTGCTACAAAGTCATGCCTTTTGGGTTGAAGAACGCTGGGGCAATGTACCAGAGATTGATGAAGAAGATGTTCAAGGAGATGATAGGGAAGATGATGTAAGTATACATAGATGACTTGCTCGTCAAGAGCCTAAAGGCTATTGATCACATCATCCCTTAGAGGAAGCATTTGGTGTCATGTGGAAACACCGAATGATTCTAAAATCTTCCAAATGCATCTTCGGGGTCTCCTCAAGTAAATTACTTGGTTTCTTGGTGACAAAACGAGGGATTGAAGCTAACCCTGACTAGATTCAAGCTTTACTTGCGATGAGCTTGCCCAGGAACATTCATGAGGTGCAGCAATTAACTAGGCGAGTAACAGCTCTCAACAGATTTATCTCCAAATCATTTGACAAGTGTTTACCATTCTTCAAAATTCTGAAGCTTTTGAATGGACAAATGAATTTGAGGTGACATTCAAACAATTGAAAGTATATCTTGGATCACCTCCCTTACTCATAATTCTTACTATGGGCGAGGAGCTCATTGTGTATCTATTCTTCTCACCAACAACAGCAAGTGCAATACTTATCCAAGAGGAGAACATAGTGCAGAAACTAGTGTACTATGTTAGCAAAGCTCTTATGGAAATTGAGACTAGATATCTCAAAGTTCTTATGAACATAGTGCAGAAACCACTATTTCCAAGTACATCATATTGTTGTATTGACTGATCAGCCTTTGAAACAAATTCTCTAATGACTCGACAACTCTGGAAGGCTTATCAAATGGTCAATTGAGCTAAGTGAGTTCCACATCGACTATAGACCAAGGATGGCGATCAAAGCCCAAATATTGGCCAACTTCATGGCTAAATTCACACACGATGTTGCTCCAAAGCTAAAAGTGATCCTCCCAAAGGTGGAAACCCCAAAAAAGCTAAACTAGGAAGATGATCTCGCCAAATGAAAACTTTTTGTAGATGGATCGCCCAACCAGTGCGGCTGTAGAGCATGACTTGTTCTCCAAACTCCATCAAGCAAGTGGATGGAATACGCCATTCTCATCGACTTCAAAACCAACAACAACGAGGCTGAATATGAGGTTCTTCTCATCAGACTAAGAGTTGCAACAAAGTTGAGAGTAGAGTCCTTAAATGCCTTCAGTGACTCCCAACTTGTGGTAAATCAAGTCCAAGGAGATTATCTTCCCAAAGATCTCTGGATGGTGGCCTACCTCGATAAGGTGAAAAACATGTCTATGAAGATCAAAGCCTTCAAAATTCGCCAAATCCTTAGAGAGAAAAATAAGAAAGCTGATGCTCTAGCTAACCTCGCTTCAAAATCATAATTTCATCTTAGACAGAAATATACCTTTAAAATTCTTGCCCAGTCCAAGTATTGAGGTCTCCAAAACCGTCTATCAAGTAAAAGCCAGTCCAACGTGGATGGACGACATTATTGCGTACCTCTGAGATGAAATTTTGCCACCAGACAAGCTCCAAGCTCGCCGAATCCAATACTGATCTACCAAATTTTGCCTTCTTTATGAAATTTTGTACAAGAGATCTTTCTTAAGACTGTTTCTAAGGTGCCTCTAACCTGAAGAAACAGAATATGTGCTCAGAGAAATCCATAAAAGTATCTGCAAAAATCACTCTAGGGTGAGGACACTACTTAGAAAGATAGTTCACCAAGGAAACTTTTGGCCTCAAATGAAATGAGATGCGGTGGCGTACATAAGAAAATGTGACAAATGTCAGAGATTTGCTCCTGTAGGTCATCTCTCTCACACCGAGATGGTGCCAATGACCAGCCCATGGCCATTCACCAAATGAAGGATTGATAAACTCAGACCTCTACCTCAAGCTCCGCTATAGAGGAGGTTCTTGGTCATCGCCATCGACTATTACACAAAGTGGCTAGAGGCCGATCCTCTCGCCAAAATCACTAAGAGAAACACCCAAAAATTCATATGGAAGAAAATCTTTTGTCGATTTGGAATTTCCAAGGTTATCATCTCGGACAACGCCAGGCAATTCGACAACGATGGATTTAAACTATTTTGTTCGGATCTCTCTTCCACCATTTCTTCTTGCTTGGTCATCTTTAAGCAAATGGTCAAGTAGAAGTCACCAACAGAATGATCCCGAGAAATCTAAAGGCGAGGTTAGAAAAATCTAAGAGTAAATGGACGAAAGATCTACCGAGCATACTTTGAGCATACCATACAGAATTCCTATGGGTGAGACACCATTTTTTATAGTATATGGGATATAATTTGTTATATCGGTGGGGATAGAATTTGTTATATCGGTGGATATAAGAATGCCGAGCTTTAGAACTTTAAATTTCAACAAGAAGAACAATGAAACCAAGCTAAGGCTCAACCTTGATCTCCTTAACTAAAAGAGGGAGCGAGCTGAGGTACGCTAAATAGCCTACAAGCACCAAGTCACCAAATACTACAACCAGAGAGTTAAGCACAGATCTTTTCTACCTGACGATTTAATCTTGAGGAAGGTCACTTTATCTACAAAGGAGATAAATACCGGGAAGCTCGGTCCTATGTAGGAATAGCCCTAACAAGGTTATCAAAGTGTCCGGGCTAAGAACTTATTGGCTGGAAGATATGGACGGGAAGTCATTTCCTCACCCCTAGAACGCCGAACACTTGAAGAAGTATTACCAGAATCTTGTTGGTCACCACGAGAAGAAAATCGCCTATAATGTGTGTTGTCGCTAGATCGCCAAATTCCATGTGCATATAGTCAACCAAGGGTCGCCATAAATTTTGATTTTGCCAAAATCTCCATATGTACGATCTTAATCGCCAAAATCCTTGTTATGATCTCCAATTTCTATATGGTGGAATAATAAATCTCTCTAGTTTGATTTTATTCGCCAATGAGTTATATCGCCAATTTTGCCAATTTAAATTTATCTCACCAATATCAAGGCATCTTGATCACCAATACTGACTCGCTTGATTATTCATATCGCCATTATACGATTTAATGTTTATTCTAATATGGAGGAACTTAAACCGGCCTTAATCGCTTGTTAATCAAGCTCGCCAAGTTAATAGTGTCGCCATAATTAAGTTTGGAATTTGCCTTATTAAGGTAAATGGGCTTAATATATTCGCCTAACAGTGGAATTCGCCAGTTTCTCCAATTTGTGGAATAACATCATTACATTTTTTATGTCATCTGTCTCTCCAATGTTATTGCCTAAATTATCTCACCAAGAATTTTCGATCAATAGAGGATTGGGTGATAATCGCCAATTTCACATCGCTAGATTATTAAATTTTGATGGTCGTGGCTTAACTTGATCTAGTTAAATTAAACTTGTCAAGATCACTGGAACAGTTGAGGTTCTCCAAATTTATTTCGCCATTTCAAGCGAAGTTTGCTTAAAATTATCTCGACAGTCGTCTTTTTGTTCGCCAATTTCATGATATGATAACGCCATACAAATCAAATGTAAGAAAAAATGAAAATGCAGACAAGAGACACGAGACAAAAACTTTTCATTCATTAAAAATTGGTTGGAAGATTACATGTCTCCATTACAAGGAAAGGAAAAAAAACACATGTACTCAAGGAGAGAAGGGGCTGGTATCACCTTTCTCCTAGCCCTTCTCCTTGTTCTCCCCCTTTTTCTAGGCCTTATCCTTTTCTTCCTCAAGTAGGTCGTGATCGATGCCCATGTGGTTTAGGTCGATGTCGAGGTTAGGATGATGGTGAGCTAGTTGCCTTTTGTAGAAGTCAAAACCCTCGCCAGAGTATTTGCCAGCCATGGACTCCATTACCTCCTGGAAATCATCTGAGGATTTGAACTCTTCCACGACTTTCTTCTTGGTAAGAGCCTCGTGCTTTCTTAACTCGACCACCTCTGCCTCCAGCCTTGCCACATCCGATTCTCTTGTTGAGCTCGGCATTTGCCTTCTTCTCTTGTTCGCCAAACTTGACCAAGAGCCCTTCTAGCTTTATGGTCCAGTTCTGAGCATGGACCATCTCCATCTCAACTGACTCTACTCGGGCGATCTAGAAGGAGGCATTATTCCCTATGTAGACTTTGGACAGCTAGGGAAGACCCAAGCACGATCGCTTGCTATAAATAAGTTTCTATGAGCACCTTGAATCAATAAAAGTACGAAAACAAAAGCCGAGGATGAAAATGAATAGATACCTGGTTGACGATGTGGAAGAACTTGGTGACCACCTAATCTAAGGAGAGTTTGTCCACCTTCTCCTCGTCAGCGGGTAGAATCACCCCCGCCAGTTTTTTTCTACCATTGAAGGACTCCCCAGCATGGAAGCCGTGGGCCCTAAGGCATCGCCAAGCTTGATCGAAGTGCTCTCTCTGGGGACCATTGGTCGAGAAGCCTCCCTGCTCATTAACTTGCTGGATTTTGTCTTTTTAGCTTCAAGTGGTGGCATAGTTTTCTTCCCCTTGGAGTCATCGGCAATTTTGCCCCTTTTGTTGGGCAAGGTGTTAAGGACCTTATTCCCGAAGTCTTTTCTCTCGAATCACCACGCCCTTAAATGGCGGGTTGGCAACCTTAGACTTTTCTACCAATTGGTCAAGCTTCTTCAACCCAACCTTCTTAGACATAACTAAAAAAGAAATAGTGATGAGTCATAAAATGAGATAAAATACTTGGGAAAAGAAAAAGATTGTACCATCCGATCTAAGCTCGGAGGGCAGTCCTGGGTTTGACCAGGACCCCGATTTAGAGTCCAATCTTGACTCAACTACATGGTCTCAAACTTTTCTCCAAACCACCTTAGTAGGGTTAGATCAAGAAGACGAGGTAAAATCCTCCTCATTTCCTTCCTGATGGTTCCTATGTATTCTACCAATTCAACTCAGGGGGTTTCACTCTAGGGATGTTCATCTCGAGAATAGCAGGACTCACCTTCGTTGCCCGTAACAATAGCCACGCCATCTACAGATTTGTCCTCGGTATTGTCTCCACTGTTGGATGCCATCCCTTGGTTATCAAAGGCAAAACACCTTTGAAACGCTCTAGAGCCAAGAACTACTAGGACTTTGAAGTATCCCCCCCGTCCTAATTTCTTGAAAACCCTACTTATTTTTTGATCTTCGGTGTTGATCAAGATAGGTATTTTATTGCGACATTTGCTTGAAAGAATGAAGAAATTTGTTAGTATGAAGCGAGTTGTTGTACTTAAGCAAAATAATAGTATGGAAGCAAGGCTGACTTGGGGGGGCCCATGATCTTGGGACCCGTGGAACTCCTTCATCTCAAGCTATACTCGGAGATAACTCCTAGTCATCTCCCGAGATGAAGAAGAATCTCCTCTTCCACCCTTTGACGTTGCGGGGGACCCCTTGATTACGTTTTTACCCGGCCTCACCTTAAAGTAGAGCCAACCCGAGTCTAGCTTTGGACTTTTAAACTGGGTATAGAGGCACCTGAATTCGTTGAGAGACAAATGGCGCCTGTAGAATTGCCATATCACTAATACGCAGATGACACTTCGCCGCGCATGGGGAGAAAGTTGGGCGAGGCAGATGCTGTAAAAGTTTAAAATTCTTTTAATGGTGGGATGAATTGGGAACCTTAGGCCAATAGGGAAAACAACTTCATAAAAAGTTACTTAGCTCAGGCGAGTAGACAATATTGTCTCACCCTCTTTAAGGATCTTAACTAGGCAAGAATACGCTTTCCTCAAGCGATCCAAGTCGCCCTGAGTCATGACATTGATCTCCTTTTCAAGAGGAGAGCAAGTGTTCGTCTCGGGACCTTCCTTATGGTAGGAAAAATTGTCTCGTAGGGGAGATTCCTCAAGAGGAGAGAAAGGAAGTTGGTTAACCTCATCAGTCATATATGATTTTTCTCCTAAGTGTTCAAATATCCAAGAAGGCAAGGAATCCTCTAAATTCTCTAAGTCTCTTACTTCGACTCCACTAGACATGCAATAAAAACTACAAAATATTGGCAATGAGACTAGTGAGTGATACTTACTAAAGGATTGAGGCGAAAGAGTGGTGGCGAGCTAACGAGGTTAAGGTGAACATCAGAGCAGGAGCAGCAGTTCAACAACAAAAACGAAAAAGTACAAAAGAGTGATGGAACCCCCTATTGATAAAAAGCACCAAGGGATGGGATCTTTCTGCTGCAACAGTCGGGATCAAG
>BRYE01000026.1:795000-817500 GCA_030159115.1 Actinidia arguta var. hypoleuca
CGAGGTTCAGTACAAAGATTTCATTGCGGGGCTTAGGTCTGCTAGCAAATAGAAAGGTTCTCGACCTTCACATTTTTCAGCAACTCAAAGTTGGTGGTAAATCAAGTCACTGGAAAATTCAAAGCCCAGGGAGCCAAGATAGCTAAGTACTTGCCAATTGCGAAAGCCTTCACAGAATTCTGAGGTCGGTATTTGAAAAATAAACTAGACGGACCATCACAATTGATCTTATCCCGGTCCCCAGCCATGATACTCATCAGGAAACTATCTTAAGCAACATTAAATTAGGAATGAGCTGGATGGATCCAATTGCAGACTTTTTATGCCATGACAAACTGCTAGAAGAAAAACGAGAGGCACACAAGCTCCAAGTAAGGGCAACACGGTTCTAGATCTCCACCACAGGAGACTTATACAAAAAATCTTAATTGAAGCCTTACTTGCTGTGTATTCTATTCAAGATCCATGAAGGTATTTATGGACTACACTTCGGAGGTAGATCACTGACCCACCAAGCTCTAACCCCAGGGTATTGGTGGCCTTATTTGTAAAAAGATGCCCAAGTGTATATTCGCAAAAGTTCAAAGTGTCGGCTCTTCTCCCCTCTCATTCACCAACCAGCAAGGGACTTGATCTCTCTTACCAATCCATGACCCTTTGCTTAATGAGGAATGGACATCATGGGGGTCTTGCCCCAAGCTCCTAGGAACAAGATTTTTTTTGCTGGCAGACACAAATTACTTCACCAAATTGGTGGAAGCCGAACCACTGGCCCAAATTAGAGAAGTGGGTATGATCAAGTTCATCCGTAGAAACATTCTTGTCAAGGTTTGGCATCCCCAAAGCTCTTATATCAGATAATGGAAGGCAATTCGTGGGCCAGAAAGTCAAAAAGAATTTGGATGAGTTAAAAATTGAACTCTACAACTCAAAACCAAGCTACCCGTAAAGCAATGAGCAAGCCGAAGGCCACCAACAAAATAATCATGAATGGAATCAAAAAGAAACTTGAAAAAAACAAAGACAAATGGGTTGATGAACTATAGAACGTCTCGTGAGCCTATTGGACCACACCGCAAAAAGCAACGAAGGAAATGCCTTATTCTTTGTCTTTCAACTTCTTCATTGTAGTTCCACTAGAAGTCAGTTTGCCCACAATACGAACCGAAGCGTATAACGTAGACAACAATGAAGCAACTAGCCACTAGTGCGAATGGCTAACAACTAGCCAAGGCGTACAATTAGAAAGTCAAACGCAGAGAATTTTGGGTTGGAGACCTCGTTTTGAGAAAAGTTGTTGGGAACACCAAGGACCCGATAGACGGGAAGCTTGTCCAAAACTAAGAAAGTTCATACAAATTAATTAAGTTTGCCAACAAGGGCATTTATCATCTTGAGAACTTGGAGTGCAAGCAAGTCCTAAGTGAGACCTTAGAACTCCAATAACTTAAGGAAATATTATCACTAGGTGTCTATTGTTGATTTTCTTCCTCCTTTCCTCAAACATTCACACCTCACAATTGGCACAATCTATGGAACATCGACCATAGACATCTAAAAATTGATATAATAGCCTCTGGAAGCACAAATGACGGAATCGACAATCGATCCACCTGATGAAAGCAACCCTTCATGCCTAGAACTTCGGGCAAGGGGGAAAACTACAAGCCTATGCTCAAAGGGCAACCAAGGGCCACTCCAGGTAGCGGTCGGGTTGGTTGCTCCCTAAAGGAGGAAAAAATAGCCAAATTGCCACCATCCGGTGACTAGAAGCCCAACTGACGAATTTGCAACAACTTCTAGTGGCCAACAACTTGATACCACCCATTACAAATGATACGGAAGGACCTTCAGAAGTGAGGTCTACCCGATGCACAAACGTACCTCGATGAGGCCCAAAAGGAAAATAAGTAGCACTTGATAACACTGAGGTCGAGAGCCGAAGTGATAGTATGATAGTTGTCTAGAGTAAGCGAAGAGTATCACTTGTCTGAGACCCCTTCGACATGGACCTTCGTGAAACCCTCAACACAAAATACAGTCGGGACGAAGGTGACTTGCGAGCCAAGTTATGTGCTAGAACCACTTTGGCTACAAAAGCCAAATCCACGACCAAGTCTCATGCCAGGGCTGCTAAATCCGAGCAGCTATCACAATTCAGGGGTACCAAACCCCATTCACAACGGAGATCAATGGAATGGATCCTCCAAAAAAGTTCAGTCCACAAAAGTTCACCTTATACGATTAGAAGTCAGATCCAAGATCCCATATCAACCACTTCATACAGATGATGGCACTTTGGAACCACATTTATGCACTCATGTGCAGGTTGTTTCAATCGAGTTTGGGTGACCTCAGGCTAAAATGGTTTGACAAACTTCCTACTGGGTCCACAAGGAGCTTCTACCAACTCTTCGAGTCGTTCATAGCTCGGTTTGTTACCAACACAAAGGCACTGAAGGGTGTCAGCTCCCTTGACACTCCCAAAAGGCAAAAATGAGCCAATTCACAACTATAAAATTGAAGAGTGTTCGGAGGAGTCATTGTGGTCAACTCTAAGCTCGGGTTGACCCCAAGCAAAAAACTATGGGAATACCTGACACTCAATCTCCCAAACGAGTTCTATGATCTCATGTCAATAGTGGAGATGTTTTCTTGGATGGAGGATGATGTCAGACAAGCAGAGCGAGTTACAGGGACTTCTTCTAGGGGAAACTGCAAGTTCAAGCATCGAGAGAGTATAGGGGACCGTGAAGATCGGGTGAGGCAAGGAATCAAAGTAGTCTTTAAGGAGTCAATCCATAAGCTTCTCACTCGAATTTGAGACAAGCCGCACTACCAAAATCCCACCCCCATGGAAGGAGATCCCACAAAGTGCAATCAAAGGTGGAAATGCACCTTTCACGAGAAAAAAGGGCACCGAACCAAGAATTGATGATCCTTCAAGACTTTTCTTGATCAATTCATTTAGGATGGACACCTGAAGGAGTATGTTGATCATGGAAAGACTATGATCGTATCATCATGCACTAACAATTAAGCTATATTCAACTAAATTTTATGAAAATAGAAACAACACATTAAGAACGAGCTCAACTAAGTAATGGCGGGCAATTAGGCATAAAGTTAGTCGGGCTCTCTGCGAGCCTCGAGCTCCAGCTCACGAGGTTTAACATTTTGGAAGAGTTGGTCGAGCTCCTCGCGAGCTCATAGCTCCACCCATGAGGTACAACTACATTTATTAAAGGACTTCTCAAGCTCTCACCTTGAAACCATCTCGGAAGCATGAGAACTTGAAGGGCGCTTTATAGGAACATTGAATAGCCAAAGCCCATCTATTTATAGGAAACCCAAAAGGTAGGATTCCCACCAAACACACCCTTAGGGCGCTTTGTATCCTGCAACAACTTTTCACTCCTAGCTAAGCAGGCATTAACGCATGGCAGATAGAGGTGTCAAGCATGCCATGCCGGCACGGCACGGCACGGCACAGTTTAAGCGGGCACGGGACACGAAAATGGTGAGACACGGCACGGGCACGACACGATAGTTGGCTTGATTAGGCACAGCACAGCACGACATGAACTTAGTCAGGCACGGCACGGGCACGACACGATAGTTGGCTTGGTTGGGCACAGCATGGCACAGCACGACACGAACTTAGTCAAGCACGGCACGACACAGAACTGTGAAGGGCACGACACGGTAATTAGCTTGGCACAACACGGAAGTGGCAAGAAAATGATTAATTATTAAATAAATTAAAATAAAATTTAATTAAATAAATTATTTTTTCATAATAAGAAAAAAATAAGAAAAAATAAAAATAATTTTTTGAATAAGAAAAGTAAAATTAATAAATTTTGACGATCCACACCGTTCATTTTATTTTTATTATTATTTTAATGACTCTTACCAAATTTGAAGTTTATCGGGTATTGAAAGCCCTTTCATCAGGACATTGATTCATTTATTCATTATAAAATAATAATTTCTCTTCTTCGATCAAGTACGCAACGATAATTAAATCACTTTATTTTTTTCATACATGATATAATCACTCTCACTTAAAATCTAGATGGTTCCGATTCAAAAAAAATTATTGTGATGGCCATCGAGTCGTGCATTATAGGACGTTATTGCTTATAGATGCACCGAATATAATCCGATTAGGTGATTTTTAACATTTGATCGCCACCGTTTTTGAGAAAAATGATAGAATTGATAATATTTAAAATCATAACAGTTTAGATCGAATATTTGGAAAATCGAGTCTGTACTTGCCTTTCAATCCTGTATATCAAACTTATTTGATTATGAATCAATCCATTATGCTATAGGATAATGTATGATTGCCAAATGATAGAACACGATTATGATGATCTAAATCGTTCACTTTGTGTTTTCTTGCTATTTTAATCACTCTCGTCAAATTTGAAGTCTATCGGATATTGAAAGCCATTTCATCAAGACATTGATTAATTTATTCATTACAAAATAATAATTTCTCTCCTTCGATCAAATACGCAACGATAATTAAATCACTTCATTTTTTTCATACATGATATAATCACTTTCACTTAAAATCTAGATGGTTCCGATTCGAAAAAAACTGTTGTGACGACCATCAAGTCGTGTATTATAGGATATTTTGCTCATAGATGCACCGAATGTGATCTGATTAGGTGATTTTTGACATTTGATGATGATCTAAACCGTTCATGACGATCTAAATCGTTCACTTTGTTTATCTTGTTGTTTTAATTACTCTCGCCAAATTTAAAATCTATTAGGTATTGAAAGCCTTTTCATCGGGATGTTGATTCATTCAAAATTAAAAATTATCTCCATCGATCAAGAACGGAATGATAATTAATTAACTTCAATTTTTGCATAGAGGATATAATCACTCCCACGTAAAACATAGACGGTTCCGATTCAAAGAAAAATAACCTGACGAGGTGGTGGCATAATCCCTCAAAACTACTTTTTGTCACCTATACCATTTGAGAAGAAAAACATGCAATTTGAAAACAATTTAATTCGTCATCAAAAACCAATTTTTTTGTAGTGACAGCATAACATGAGTCACACGATTAAGTAAGTCGGTCGGCACGGCATGACACAATTAAAATACGGGTATAACACGATACAATTAAAATACGGGTATGACACGACACAATTAAGTAAACGGGCACGGCATGGCACGAGTCACATGATTAAGTTAGCTGGCCGGCACGACATGGCACAATTAAGTAAGCAGGCTGACACGGCACGACATGACACGGTTATAAAATGGCATGAAAAGGTACGTTAAGTAAATGGGCCGAGCATGGCACGGCACGAAGCACGGTTGGCACGAAAGAAAAATGGCACGGCGGGCACGTTTGACACCTCTAATGGCAGAAGAAGCACCGCGAGTTCATGCCAAATGATGCCTAAAGTTAGGCGGAACGCTTCAGCATCCATGCCCAAATCGAGCTCAAAGCAAATCAAACAAAGACGCATGGAATCGCTGTATAGTGAAAAGACATCTAGCAGACATTAGCGAGTTATATCACCTGAGCTTTTTCATTAGATACCATAAACTTCTAGCTCATGTACACTGAGGGCAATTATAAGGGGATATAATATATAAGTATCAATCCTAGCCGAGCTAGAGCAGATACCGCTATCGAGTTGTCGCTACACAACAATAATGTTACATATAACATGCCCGCACAAAGCATATTGATGTGAGATTTCATTGACTACGAGATGTGGTAGAAAAGAAGTTGGTGAAGCTGTAGAAAATTCATACAGAAAAAATCCTTCTGATATGATGACCAATATTGTTCCAAAAAGATTGTTTGTGTTTTGCACAAAGTTAGCCAGCATGAGTTCCAACTGAACAATTGCGTAGCAATCACGCTTTATGGGGCTGGATGGGGAGGTTATTGTGTGTTCCAGCCCAATGTAATTATTGTTAGTATACTGCATGTGGTCATCACATTTGACCAACCTTTGGAATTCCAAGACAACTTTTGATTTATCCAAAGGATCTATTGATGACCAACCTTTGGAGTTCCAAGACAACTTTTGCTTTATCCAAAGAATCTATTGAGAAGCTTTCAGCAAAAACCTGAAAGGTCACGTATAATTTTAAAAAGAGCATTAAATAGAAATCCTAACAACTTACTAAACATTTATCCTTCTTAATAGATATCTACTACTCTCTCTCTTCACACTAAAGAAACCTCAACCCATCAAATTCTCTTAGAAGTTTCAAATCAATCTAGGGTTTTTCATCTTAAAATCAGCCAAAATTTTGAACCCCTGAAGAGTTCGGTTGTCAAATCCCAAGAGTCTAGTGACCGAATCCACAACTTCGGTCGATCGAAGTTGTAGAAATTGCAGAGAAGAATAAGGGACAGAGTCTTAAACAGTTAAAATTCTCTCAAAGATCAACTTCTGAGCTTCTTTAGCTCCCTTCAAATTCCCAAATGTTATCAATCTCCTCCATCTCTCTATAAATAGACCCCTCACCTAGTTTTCATCATCATTCCATCAAATCTCAAAACCCTGGATCAAAAAGTCTCAAATTTTTCTTTTGCCATGGTGAGACCCAAGCATGCTTCCAATGGCCCGAGGGGTGAGGACACCAACCCGACAGAACCAGAGATGGTCTTCAAGCGACGAATGCTCAAAACAATGGAGATACGAAAGACATAGTTACTTGAGTTCAAGAATCAGCCAATCATCACGGGACACAAATTTGAGATGAGCTTCCCTTTCAAGTATTATCAGAAGATGCTGGCCCCAATGGATGTGCTGGGTTGGAATGGATTCCGACCTCTTCCAAATGATGTGTACACCAACTTGATAAGTTTCTTCTACTACAATCTAGAAGTAGGAAACCTAGATAATAAAAAGTACACCTTAGACTCAAGAGTTAAAGGAAAAAACATAGTTCTTAATCCCACGATCTTATCTGAGATCATCGGGATTGCTAATATTGGGGAATGCATCTTCATTGGCAAACCAAGTCAATTGGACCAGTATGTCAGCAAGAAAGGTATGAATGAAATAATTTTCAAAAATGGAGTCGTATGGGTCACCCAAACCAAGGAACTGAAAAAGGAGTTTCGGTTGTTCCATAGGTACATAGCCCACAACATAATTCCCAAGGCGGGACACTACAATCAAGTGACCACTATGGATGTATTCATAATCTATAAGGCTGAAATGGATGAACCCCTAAATCTCAACTACATTATACTCAAGGAGATGGCTGACGTGAAAAACCATAGTAGTCAAGCCCTACCCTATGGTGCTTTTCTGACTAAGGTTTTTAGTCATTTTAGAGTAAAATTCAATGGACAACGCAATCAATTTATAAGTAAAGGGTTTTCAATAACCATAATTAAGAGGGGTGTTAGCGTCGACTCGACCAAGGGAGAAGATGAAGGAGAAAAGGGAAACAACCTCCAAAATATGGAGGTTAAGGGAAACCTTGAGATTTTTCCACCTCAAACCAAGGAAACCCATGAGGATCCAAGAACTCAAGTTCTCCAACTCCAATTGCACAAAGAAGACACGATGCATGGAGATGATCCTATGCATGAAGGGCATCCCTCGCAAGAAGTGACTTCATCACAAGAGAGACCTTTGGCGTGGTTTCTCGAATATTTTGGAAAGCTGAATGAAGCAATGGAGCAGATAGAGCAGCACCAAGAAGAGCATGCTAAGCATCTTGAGCAAATACTCTAAAATCAAGAGAAGCAAAAGAAATACATTGACAGGCTCATGGATCTTTATGAAAATTTGTACGAGCAACAAACTACCTTCAATCAGTAATACACGGAGAAGATGGATAACATTGAGACCCAATTGAAGGGTATCTGGGTCAACATCGTTCCTCCTCCACCTTCTCCTCAAAGGGGGAGAAGAAAGAAGAAATTTTTAATTATTTTTAAACTTTAACTTTCAGTTTTTGAGTCAGTTTAGTTTTCTTGTTTAGAATGTGTCAGTTTGTTTTGGAAGAATTTAGTTTGGAATTAGTAAAGTTCAATTCTATTTTAAATTGTTATGACTATCATGCTTTTTGCCTTACATATATATAGTTAATGCCATACTTGATATGATTGCCATAACTATTATGCCAAATAATATGCTTAACATGTTAAACTTAAAGTTTTTATTTATAAGCATATAGAAATGAGGAGCCTTGAGTAAGGGGTAGTATGAAAATTTAAAAAAAAATAACGATTTGTAAAAACAAATTGTGCCACCATAAAAAAAAAGGAGATTGTTGAAATAAAAGCTTATTTGATTTTGATGATTAAAATGAAAATCGTATTAAAGAAAAAAAGAACAAACTAACTCAAAGAAATCATAGACATAGCTGTTCTGAGATCATAGACATGTTCATTGACTGATAAAATGAACAAGAATTGAAGAACTAAGCTAACTAGTTTAATCTAGTTTAAAAGGAGACAACAGTGGTCTTTAAAGTGAGTTAAAACTCTCCACAAGTCATATTTAGTATCATTGTGCATATGAAAGAGATAAAAGAATGAATTCATCATTCAAACTCAAATTGATCAATCAATGGATTAATCTGATAACCGAAACAAAACAAGACTGCTACTGTCACAAGTTCGATCGACCGAACTTATCGACCAAAGCTTGAAAGGCTCAATCGAAGTTTAAAAGAACAAACCAATTGTTCAAATTACTCACTGGAATTTCAGTTCATGGACAACTGAATTTCACATTCGATCGAATGAAGTTAAGAAACCACAACCGAACCTATAAGAATGTCAACCAAATGCCAAAAAGATCAAAAGATCAAAATAGACTTGCTCTCTGGAAGTTTAGTTCATGAACGATCGAAGTTCAAAAGGGCACGACCGAAGTTCAGAAGGCACAGCCAAACTCAAAAGGCACAACCAAAGTACAAGAAGCCAAAATAGAGCAATATAGGTCTCTCTAGAATTCAAGTTCATTGACGACCGAATTTGTAGTTCGATCGACCGAAAGTTGAAATATTTATGACCGAAGTTGTAAATCTTTCCGCAGATGCAATACACGTCACTAGAAATATAGTGCGCTCACGACCCAAGTTTGAATAGTTAATCCTACACATCTAGATCAAGATCCAACAGCTAGGATTCAATCAAAGCGGCTATATCAGATGCATTTAATGTTGCAACGACTCTAATATACTTTTGGCTTATAAATACAAGTTTTGAGGTTATGAAGAAGGCATTGAAGTGCCTTAAATCTATACAATCATTTGTATTCAATATTTTATTCTCTTGTTCATTCATTATGAGTTTGATTTGTGTAGAAATTAAGAGAGCTAGATCACTTTAGAAAAGAGAGCTTCATTTTATTTATTCTTGATCTAGAGTTGGTGAACCAAGAAATCATTATAAGAAAGCCTCATCCATTGTACCTTGTTTGTAAGAATCATTATAAGTGATTGTAAAAGTTTGTGGGAATCTTTTGAAGACTAGAAGAGTTCTAGTGATTGTTAAAGGTTGTCAAGCACCCGTAAATTTGAAGACAATGAATTTTCAAGGAGAAGCTTGGAAAGTGAATTTACTGAACCACTATAAATCGTTTGCACGTTCTTCTCTCCTCTCTCTTTTATATTGCTTGCATTCTGCCATATCTATAAGTTCATTGTTTGTATAATATCTAAGAAGAAAATTTTAATTGGCTATGAAACCTTAGCAAACCTATGTCAACCCTCCTCATAGTTTGCTTTCTAGCTAACACATGTGTATTCTAAATTATGAGAAAATTAGATTGAAACTTTCAAGCAAATAGAGCTTGCAATGTGTTGCAATAATATATAGTAAGATATATATCTATTCAATTATTAAAAGGTAACACCCCAATTGGTATACTCAAATTTGAAGTTGGCTGACATATTTTCGTGTCAAAAATGTCCATCCACACAATAACTATTGGTAATTGCTTCATCGTTACCGTAAGTGCTACATAAATAAAAAAAGCAAAAAATAAAACTGATTCGTGTGTGTGTGTGTGTGTGTGTGTGTGTGTGTCCCAATAGGAGTGGGATTCTGAAAGACATAAAAAAAAATCACAAATTACTACTACTCCAAGGAGGGAATGGATTGAACCCACCTTCCTAATTGACAATGAAAAACTTACCTCTTCGAAGTAGGGTTCCTTATTAAGCTTAGCAATCAGAATTTAACCAAAATGACTCGGAAGAAGGAGAAGAATAAGCATAGTTCATACGCAAGGGAAAGAAAATAAAAGCTATATCGAGATGGCGGTTGAAGAAAGTGTGGGGGTACTTGTAAGGTAAGGCTGTAATTCAATTCATTGTGTGTGTATATTGTTTCATATTAACAATTAGCCATTAATTATTCCAAAATAGAAAGGTCTTTGATGCGTGTATATATTGTTTCTATATTAACATTTATGAATGTATTCAATGCTAATAATAGGTTGATTGGCTAGCATTTACAAATGTAAAGCTCTTATTAATTAATATCAAATTAACAATACTTTTCAATTATAATTTTCTATTTAATTAAAATTCATGCATAATTATTAGGACCAATCACATCTTCGTGTTGGAATTTAAAAAAATTACTAAAAATTTAAAATTTTGAGAAAATTCGGTTGGTACCTTAAACTCTCTAGACCTCATATACGTATTGCAATAATATATAGTATATATTTAACGATTCAAAGTGTTTTCTAAACTACAAGAAGAAACCAAAATTTTTTATTTGGTTCGGATAAAATAGCCTACATCCACAGAGAGATTAATTATATTGTTATAATCAATATGGTGTTATGTTTTAATACTTGCAAGCGCACGAATCGTAATCTAAGTATAAGACATTGAGCAAGAGGTTGTTCCACAAAGACTTGTAATTTTTGGGAAAAAAATAATTAATTAAAATTAAATTGAACCCTAACCTAGTTAACGATTTTTTGAATGGTTCGTAACTAAATTAGTAATGCGCAAAAATTAATTGAAAAATGAAATAAATATAAATAAGTTGGCTAAGGTTTTAGAATCCGCACTCATATATTCATAGCAATCGATAATATGTTTTAATTATTTTTCTGCTCTTCATAGTAATATGGAATCTGTATTACTATGAAAAATATTATCCTTTAAGTCCATTTTTAGAAAATTCAACTAAGGTACGCTCTTCCAATATATCCAATACTTGAGAAAAAATCTTAGTAATATATCCAATACTTTAGTAATATGGAATCTCCTTGATGCTCAAGACCAAAAAATATCTCATGTATCTGTTGAAAAAAATCACAAAATATATCCAATACTTGAGATTAAAAATTGAAGAACAAGGAAAAATAACTAATTAATAATTTTCAGTAATGAAAGAAACGTGATTAAATTCATATCCAAAATTACTAATTAGATTAATTAATTGAAAAAATAACAATTATTCACTCAAATCTTGTTTAAAAATAAATTCAAAACATGTAGTCAATTACTACGAAACATGAGACTTCATCCTTAACTTGAGGAAGAAAAGTTTAGCCTCTCATTGAGTTGAGAGACATGAAAAATATAATAATAAAACTTGAGGAAGAAAAGGAAGAAGCTTCGATGGCAAATTGGTACAGTCAAATCTCTTTCTTAGCTCTCTTTTGTGCCTCCTAGATGCCACACCCTAGAATAAACCTAGGGTTCTTTTTATACAACTCTTGCTGCCTCCCCCGATAACGTGGGTTAAAAATACAGAAAAATCTAATTAAATAAGTTGGCAGACTGGTCCCAAACTTTGAAAAAGTTGCACTTTGACCCCTGGCAGCTTCCAAACTTCCGAATTTATCCAGATTATTGCACAATATGCTTCAAAAACCTAAAAAAAGTAATAAAAATACGTCAAATAACAAGAATAAATGACTAATAAGTATAATTTGGCGGGTCAAAATGTGAATATTCCAATACTTATCACAATACAAAAAATTTACACAACTCCCCCTTATCATTTAAAAAATGGTACCAATAATATTCTCGAGTAGATGAACAAAAAGCTCCACTAATAAAAACATCTTTCTTTGGCTTGAAATTTCTCGAGTGGAGGTGATTGGTGTGGGATTAGTGTTGGATTAATCCTCCATTTATAGGCATGGTTATGCATCTACAACAATGCTCTCACAATTGTGTTAATACTATTATTTGACACAATTAATAGAAAAAAGTGCTCCAAAAATGCTAATGCTATTATATTTTGTGCCAATTTGGTACATAAGAGCTTCCATGTCAAATTTTGCCAATTAGACTAATTAGGCAGATCAAATTTGACTTTAAATAAATCGGGTTGGGTTTGTATTATACATAGTATTCAACTATTTATAATTCATCCAAACCCACCCATTTGCCACCTCTATTTCTAACCAACCATGTTATTTTAGTAGTTGGTTTCAATGTCCTTACCCAATTGGTTTTTTTCTAGTATTATGTATTGTTTAGGAATACCAATAAAAGGAAAAGAATATTGATAAAAAAAAAGAAGATATTACTAATAACAAAAAGCCAAAAATTGTTGCCAAATATAAAAAACACAATAAATTGAAAAATTGGCAGATATTGAAGTTGTATTTGATTAGGATGAAAGTAGTAAAAAAAAAAAAAGAATTTACTTTTATATTTGCTGATGAGGGAAAAATACACTATTAAGTTCTAAAAATTCTAAGTGGAACACGTCGCCATTGGGATCATAGCAACCTCTTTCTTGGTCGTCTTGTTATTGAAAAAGAACTTAACTCCACTTCGCCTGAAACAAACGATTCCTCCAGATCGCCATAGAGCGAGGTGGTTTTATCTCACCCGAGAAAGAGACGTCTTGATTCTCCAAAAGGACTCCATCTCCGCCAGATGTCTGTCATCATAAGACTCCTTCCCCATCATTCCTCTACCCGATCAGAGTCCACCTCCATAAAGAGTTCCACCTCTATAAGAGAACTCTCTCCAATAGACTCCAGCTCGATCATGACGCCTATAAATGCGGGTTGTTCACCAAGTGGCAGCTTCCTACGTTATCTCCGATACTTTTGGGATATTCTCTCATACTTATCCTTCCGAGGAACTCGCCGTGATTCATCTACAAGGCTCATTACTCCGTCTATATAAAGGTCGCTCTCCCATAACTAAAAAGGTACGCTCAACACAGGCAACACACGTATTTATTATTGTGCTCGCCCACATTGTCTATAATTATCTCCTGATCGCCTTGGTCTAATTTTCACGTCGGAGGGGTTTTGAGTGGCCTCACCCCGGCCGATTACTTTTGTTCATTAGTGTGCAGGTCGCCCCAGTTTAGCTGAGGTCAAGTTTTACGACCGAGGAGCAATTTTGACTGTTGGTTGCTCTTCCAGAGTTTTTAACACAACAGTTTGGCGCCGTCTATGGGAACGAAAGTTCTCTTTATCCTATGTACCTGCGCAGCCGATTATTATCTAGACCAAGCACCAGCAGCCCTTTAGATAACAGAGCCCGTCCAATGGCTAACACTAGTCAAGCTCTAGATCTAGAGGGTCTTCATCATGAGATACGTGGGATGGCCGAACAGATGAGAATTATGAACGAAAATAACACCCTCCTAATACAGCACCTCACCGCGAATAATCCTCCACCTCCTTCGGCACCTCCTCGTTGTTCTCATTTGTCGAGAAACAGAGAATCTCAAAGCCACCGTAATACCGGGCGAGATAGGCGCCGTCTTTCTCCTAGACCTCGCCCCCGACAAGAAAGGAGCCCTTCACTAGAATCGCGATCATCCAACAAAACACCAGAACTGGAAGGCAAAGAGGTGAGGCAAGGTAGGTTTCCTCGTCGGGTCCATCAAGTACCCGGGCACCAAGATGATTCCACTTCTCAAAAGATCAGGGATCTAGAAGCCCGCCTAGATGCCATCAACACGGGGACCAGCGCCCCGATAACCGTAAATGCTTTGATTAAACAAACTGAGCCGCCTTTCACCCAAAGAATAATGAGAGCCAAGATGTCGTCCAGATTCAAACTACCTACTCAGCTCGGGGTCTACGAGGGGAAAACAGACCCAATGGATCACCTGGATTCATACAAGAATTTGATGTATCTCCAAGGGTACTCTGACAAAATCATGTGCAAGGCTTTCTCCGCTACGCTTAAGGGGCCGGCGAGGTCGTAGTTCCGGAAGTTATCTCCTGGAACCATCGATTTATTTGGCGACCTGAGCAGGTTTTTTGTACACAATTTCATGAGCTGCAGGATCAGGCAGAAAAAAACGTCCCACCTTTTTACCATTCACCAAAAGAAAACGGAGAACCTGAAGGATTATGTGAAACGATTTAACCAGGCCATATTAGAAGTTGAAGATCCAAGTGACAAAGTAGTCGTCATGGCAATGATGGAAGGACTTCGTCCAGGTCCCTTATTCGACTCCTTGTCCAAAAATATTCCAGAGACGTTGTCCGTTCTCCAAAGTAAAGTTGATAAGTACATCGCCGCGAAGGAACTAGCCGAGGCCAAACGAAAGCGAAGAGGAAAAGATGACCATAAAAGAAAAGAGCCTGATACAAGGCGATCTGATTACAAGGATGATGCACCAAGGAACAAGAAGCCTAATCGAGACTCAAGACGGACGAATGAAAGGCGACCTCGTACCCCATCTCGCCGCACAGAATTAGTGTTACCCCCGCTCAATGCTCCTATTGCCCACGTTCTTACAGAAACTAAGCACGAAGAGTTCGCCAAGTGGCCCTCAAAAATTAAAACTGATCCCCGGAAGAGAAACAATAACAAGTATTGCGAGTTCTACCGAGACCATGGCCACAACACAGAAGACTGCTTTCACCTGAAGGAGCAAATAGCTGACCTTATTAAATGAGGATATCTGAGAAAGTATGTCAGTGATCGCCCTCCTCCCAATTCACTAGAAAGAAGATACGGCGACAATCGACCTTCTACTGGAGACATACAAGTAATCCATGACAGATTTGGATCCGAAGGAAGCTCAAATTTGTCTAGGAAAAGGCATGCCAGAAATGATGGTAGGGTGTCCGAAGAAATATATAACCTCTCCTCGCCAATGGCCGATGTGCACCTACCAATCACCTTTAACAATAATGATTTGAGAGGTCTACACTTACCTCATGACGATACCTTGGTCGTTTCAGCCATCATCGCCAATTTTACCGTCCAAAGAATCTTGGTTAATAATGGTAGTTGGGCTGACATCCTGTTCATGTCGGCATTCGATAAGATAAAGATAGGGCTCGATAAATTGCACCCCTTCCTTACACCTTTGGTGGGCTTCGGAAGAAATGTGACTCATCCGCTCAGATGGGTTAAATTGCCAGTAACTTTGAGAATAGAGCCTCGCCAAACCACCGTTTGGCAAGACTTCATCTTGGTAGATTGCCCTTCCCCCTATAATGCCATTTTGGGTCGCCCAACTCTAGGCGGGACTAGGGCGATCACCTCAACCTACCACCTAAAAATGAAGTTTCCCACTTCAACGGGGGTGGGCGAGGTAAGGGGCGACCAAAAAGTGGCCAGACAATGTTTTATTTTAGCTATGAAGGTTGAAACCTCCCTAGCTCCGAATACCCAATAGCAATTACCGACCAATGATGGCGAGATGGAACTTCTAAGGGACGAGGTGGAACAGGTTGTCTTGATGGATTCCCGAGAAATCAAAAACACCAAACCCCTCGAAGAGACTACCCCGATCTCCATACACCCAGAATATCCTGATCGCCACATTATGATCGAAACTGAACTTACCAACGAATTACGCTGTGCTTTAGTGGAATTCTTAAAAAGAAACTTTGATGTTTTTGTCTGGTCACAGGGTAACGTCCCGAGTATTGATCCCCAAGTCGCCATGGATAAGTTATATACTAATCCCAGACATCCTCCAGTTCGCCAGAAGAGAAGAAAATTCACCCCCGAGTGACTAAAAGTTATTAAAGAAGAGGTGACCAAACTCGTCAAGGCTAAGGTTATCAAGGAAGCCCATTGCCCGGAATGGCTAGCCAATGTCGTTGTCGCCCCTAAAAAGGGAGGAAAGTGGAGAGTATGCGTTGACTTCACTGATCTCAACAAGGCATGCCCAAAAGACAATTTTCCTCTTTTAAAAATTGATTTAATAGTCAACGCCACATCTAAGCATGAGCTTCTTAGTTTCATGGATGCCTTCTCAAGATATCACCAGATTAAGATGTCCCCCCCCCCCGACATAGAAAAGACTTCATTTATCACGGAACGAAGATTGTACTGCTACAAGGTCATGCCATTTGGTCTGAAAAATGCTGGGACTACATATCAAAGATTATTGAACAAGATGTTCAAGGATCTGATTGAAAAAATCATGAAAGTATACATAGACGACATGCTCGTCAAGAGCCTCAAAGCAGACAACTACATCTCCACCTTGAAGAAGCTTTCAACATTCTAAGAAAATACCGGATGATGTTAAATCCTTGCAAATACATTTTTGGCGTATCATCCGAAAATTTCTTAGGGTCTTGGTAACCAAACGAGGGATTGAAGCAAACTCGAATCAGATTCAGGCTCTACTCAAAATGAGCTCGCCCAAAAATATCCATGAAGTTCAGCAGTTAACTGGGTGAATTGCTGCCCTCAACCAGTTTATTTCCAAGTCAGCGAACATATGTTTGCCATTCTTTAAAATTCTAAGGAAAAATCAAAATTTTCAGTGGACAGAAGAATCGGAAGGAGCATTTCAGTAGCTCAAAATGTACCTGGGATCACCTCTTTTGCTTGTGGTGCCGACCACGGGCGAAGAACTATTTGTGTACCTATCCATTTTGCCAAATGCAGTGAGTGTTGTGCTCATCCGAGAAGTGGACCGAGTTCAAAAACCAATATATTATGTTAGTAAGGTCTTGATGGGTGCTGAGAACAGATACATAATGATTGAGAAGCTCGCCTATGCCCTTCTGATCGTCGCCAGAAAACTTCGCCATTATTTTCAAGCCCATCCCATCATCATGCTAACTGACCAACCTCTAAAGTAAATTCTCCAATGACCAGACATCTCGAGGAGACTTCTAAAATGGTCCATCAAGTTGAGCGAATTTTATATTGATTACAAACCAAGAACGGCAATAAAAGCCCAAGCCTTAGCTGACTTCGTGGCCGAATCCACTCATGAAACCTACCCAAAATTTCTCTTGGAGAAAGAGATTCCAAACTTGGACGAGAACTTCGACAGCTCGGACAAAAACCTCGGCAGCTCAAGCGAAGATCTTGAGAAGTGGAAGTTATTTGTAAATGGATCTTCAAATCAATACAGATGTGGCGCAGGGCTTGTTCTCCAAACCCCGACAGGAGAACAGATGGAATATGCTATACGAATTGGATTTAAAGTCACCAACAACGAAGCCGAGTATGAAGCACTCCTCGCCGGATTACGGGTCGCCACCAAATTGGGAGTAAAATCAATAGACGCTTACAGTGATTCACAACTAGTGGCAAACTAAGTTCAGGTAGACTACCTCGCCAAGGACGCACGGATGGCAGCTTATTTAGAAGAAGTCAAATGCTTAACTCAAAAAATCAAAAGTTTCACCATTCAACAGATCCTTAGAGATGAGAACAGAAAAGCTGACGCCCTTGCCAATCTTGCCTCGACTTTTGACTTCATATTAGACAAAAGTATACCTCTGGAATTCCTATTCAAACCAAGTATTGAGATCACCAAACCTGTCTATCCAACGAAAACAGACCCAATATGGATGGATGAGATCATCGCATACCTCCAGAACGGCACACTACCGATAGATAAACTTCAAGCTCGCCGGATCTTATATAGATCTATGAAATCTGCCTACTTCATGGGATTTTGTACAAACGATCTTTTTCAGGTCCTCTCCTAAGATGTCTCCTACCTGACGAAGCCAATTATGTGATGAGGGAAATTCATGAGAATATCTGCGAAAATAATTCAAGGGCGAGGTCACTAGTACGAAAAGCAATTCGCCAAGGCTACTTCTTCCCTCAGATGGAACGTGAAGCAACAACAACACCAGAGAGTGCGACAAGTGCCAGAGATTTACACCATCTAACCACCTCCCCTATATTGATATGGTGCCAATTACCAGCCCATGGCCATTTGCCCAATGGGGGATTGACATACTTGGACCTTTACCTCAAGCTGCATTACAGAAAATTTCTTGATCATCGCCATTGATTACTTCACCAAATGGGTGGAAGCCGAGCCACTAGCCAAAATCACCAAGAAGAATACAAGGAATTTTGTGTGGAAAAGTATCGTCTGCCGATTTGAAATTCCTAAGGCTCTCATCTCGAACAACGCCATGCAATTCGACAACGGTGGATTCAGATAATATTTTTTGAATCTCGCCATATCACATCATTTCTCCTCGTCTGGTCATACCCAAGCCAATGGCCAAGTTGAGGTTACTAATAGAACCATCCTGAGAAATTTGAAAACGAGATTGGAGAGATCCAAAGGTGAACGAGTAGAAGACCTGCCGAGCATATTGTGGGCATATCACACGACTAGTAGGATTCCTAATGGTGAAACACCTTACTCCATGGTTTACGAAACTGAATCAGTGATACCCGTTGAGATCGGAATGCTGAGTTTTAGGACATCAAATTTTGACAAAGATAATAATGAAGGCGAGCTGAGACTCAACCTCGACCTCCTTGATGAAAAACGAGAACAAGCAAGCATACACCAAGCAACTTATAAACATCAGGTCGCCAAATATTATAATTAGAGAGTCAGATACAGGTCATTCTTACCTGGCGACCTAGTCCTACGAAAAGTTACCCTATCTACTAAAGAGCCAAACGCAGGAAAGCTAGGCCCAACGTGGGAAGGCCCTTATAAGGTCGTTAAGGTATCTAGATCGGGGACTTATTGGCTTGAAGACATGAATGGAAAAACACTCCCCAATCCTTGGAACGCAGAGCATCTAAAAAAGTATTACCAATAACATCCAGTCGCTTTGAAAATCAGCTCGCCTGGGCAATACAGTTGTAATCATTGCCACTTTTATCCTAATAAAATCTCCATTTCATTTTAGTCATTTCGCCTATAACATGATGGAAGTCGTCGAGATCAAGATCGCCAGTTCATTACAAGATGACGGAGGCATCTTGATCATCTAATTTAAGATTGCCAGTTCATTGCACAATGACGGAGGCATCTTGATTGCCTAATTCAAGATCGTCAGTTCATTGCAAAATGACGGAGGCATCTTGATCGCCTAATTCAAGATCGCTAGTTCATTGCACAATGATGAGACATCTTGATCGCCTAATTCAAGATCGCTAGCTTATTGCAAAATGACGGAGGCATCTTGATCGCCTAATTCAAGATCGCCAATTCATTGCAAAATGACGGAGGCATCTTGATCGCCTAATTCAAGATCGCCAGCTCATTGCAAAATGACGGAGGCATCTTGACCGGCTAATTCAAGATCGCCTAATTTAAAAATACTAAGTAAATTACGAATAAAATTTGCACAACCAGAACGATCATTCAGTTGCTATCACACATCCAAAACTGGAGTAATATTCATTGAGGTGCAATTACATCGCAAAAAAAAAATTTAATTACAAAGGAGGAGGGTTTTCATCGCCTTGAGGTTTTGCATCGCCTTGAGGATTTGTATTTCTTTTTTCAACAATTTCTTCATCTGCCCCCTCCTCTTCTACGTCCTCGTCATCTTCGCCGAGCAGGTCATGATCGAGACTCATTTTCTCCAAGTCTATGGCAAGGTCGGGATGATGGCGACGAAGTTATCGCTTGCAGAAATCAAATCCTTCGCCGAAGTATTTGGAGGCTGCATTTTCAATAGCATCCAAAAAATCCAATGAGGATTTAAACTCCTCAACAGCCAATTTTCCAGAGCGATCCACTCTTTCCCTCAAATCCGTAACCAGCCTTCCCCAAACTGTCGGCAAGGGTGTCTCTTTCATCCTTTAACTTGGCAAACTTGTCGCCGACCTGTTGCTCCTGAGCTCAGGCCTCAGCCAGTTGCTGCTCCAAATTGCCAGATAACTTCTGGAGGCCAAAAATTTCACTGTCCAAAGAGGCTACTCGCCCTTGTTGAAGGGATGCCTTTTCGACAGTTTCTTTGCTTTAGACTACCAGAGAAGATCCGAACACGAGCGCCTGCTACAAACAAATCTTATTAGATCAATTGAGCATGTTTAACAAGGATGAAACAAAGTCAGAAGTTAGTGTCAAAATAATACCTAGCCGAGGGCCTAAAAAAATTTTGAGGCAGTTTAGTCCAAGGACAACTGCCCTACCTTTTCTTGATCCGTAGGAGGGATCACTCCTCGGAGGATCTTCTCGGCCACGGAAGGACTCCCTAGAATGGAGGCCCTAAGACCGAGTACAGTCCCCAACGAGGGCGAGCTCCCCTCCCTAGGTCTAAAAGAGGTAGTGGCCCCCGGATGGTCAACTGGACCAGACTTTTTCTTTTTGGGTTCAGGAGCGATGGCGTGCTCTTTCCCTTTGGAGTTGTCCCCCGATTTAGCCTTCTTGCTCGGCGAGGTTGAAGGTTCGTCCATTAGACGTTTCTCGCCAATTACCACTCCCTTAACAGGAGCGGATTTTTTGGTCGAGCTTTCACCTTTGGCCTTCTCCACTTTCTCGCCGAGTTTCTTCAGGCTAATCCTCCTTGACATAGCTGCAAAGTGAAAAACGAACATCAAACATGAAAAAAATAACCAACAAGAATAGTAAGGATTTGTACCATCCGATTTAAGCTCGGGAGGTAGCCCGAAATCCGACCAGGATTCCGATGTCGAGTCCGAGCTCGATCCCAAGACAGACGAAGAAAATTCTAAAATGGGGTCTCGAACTTTTCCCCCCGACCATCTTAGCAAGGTCAGGTCGGGGATATGAGGTAGAATCCTCCTCAGTTCCTTCCTAACGATCCCTAGGTATTCTATTGAGTCATCTCGAGAATGGCTGTCTTGATGAATGTATTCACCACGGGAAGGGCGGGACTCACCCGCTTCACCCGACATCGATGGCGCATGTGGCTCCTCGCCCTATGTCCCAGATGCCATAGGTCTAGGAGAGCAGAAACCCCGACAAAATGACTTGGATTTGAGAAGCGGGTAGACCACAAAGCGCCCACGTTTTGCCACCAATTTTAAAATCTTGTCAAAAAAATCCTGCTCATACCCGAGCAACGTGGGCGAGTCATTGCAACGTTTATTTGAAAGATACCATAGAGTATTAATTCTGATTTTATTAATAAATATATCAAGATTATTGATGAAATTAAAATCGATTTGGAATATTCCACGACCTCAGAACCCTTGGCACTCCTTCCCGAGGTGAATCATCGGGAAGCTCCTAACTATCCCTGGAGGCGAAAAAGAATTTGCTTTTCCACCCCTTCACATTGCTGGGGTATCCTCCGAGGATGATTTTCTTGTACCTCGCCTTAAAATAAAGTAACTCTTGGTCCGATTTGGGGTTATTATTAAGGGAAAATATGTTCCTAAACTCGACAAAGGTCATTCAATATTTATACACTCACCACAACGCAAGGGCACCGGCAATACTTCGCTAGGCATTGGGGATGAGCTGAGCTGGGCAGATGTTATAAAACATTAAAATTAACCTAACGGTAGGATGAATGGGAAAACAAAGGCCTGCGAAAAAGGCGGCCTCATAAAAGGCCACCTCGCTAGGGCAGGTTGACATAATGGTTTCATTCTCTTCAGGAAGTCTAACCTGTACACCCTAAGGGAAGGAATAAGTCTCCCTGAGCAAGTCTAGCTCCTCGGGAGTCATAATATTATGCTCTTTTTCTATAGAAGGGTAAATATCACCTAAAGGGGCGACCTCAGGAACTGATGAGTCTTCCATAGGCGACCTAGGAGATTGTCTTACTTCGTCAGTGATATATGACGATTCTTCTCCCAAATGGTCGGATACCCAGGAAGGCAAAGACTCCAAGTCTAAAAGGCTAACCTTGGACCTACAGGACATAAAACTGTAAGAACAAGAACAGGACTCGGTTACTTACTGTGCTAGGAAAGGGTAGGTGACCACAAGTAGAGGCGAGAAAGAAATCAGAGCGAGAAAGGTGACCACAAACGAGAACGAGGAGAGCGGTTGTTTGATAGCAGAAACAGAACTGGTAGGACCCCCTATATATAGGAAATGCCAACGGTTGAGATCCATCTCCTTTAACATCCCAGATTAAGCGACCTTTTGAAATTCAAGCTCAAAACCGTCTATCTCGCTAGAATTCATCATTATGGCGCCGCCTTTTTCGCCCAAACTTTCTTGTAGAAATTAATACCCTCTCCCACGTGTCCCAACGAGGGGAGGGGCACAATTAATACGTGCCACGTGGTTTCATGACTGACATTTAATACATTTACTCAAAGATCCCGAATATCTCGGCGCTTTGAGTAGGGGGCTACTGATGAGGAAAAAATACACCATTAAGTTCTAAAATTTCTAAGTGGAACAC
>BRYE01000026.1:845000-847500 GCA_030159115.1 Actinidia arguta var. hypoleuca
AAACAAAGGGGATGAGCTGCTCACCAGGATGACCCTGATATATACAGATTCCTGATTAAATATGATATAATATATAAATATTTTTGAATTTTTAAAATTGTCTCCTACTATATATGGTAAGAATTCATTTGAATTAATTTAATGACTCAAATTTTACCTGAGATTATTTTTTCTCCAAAAAAAAATATCATTTCCTTCTTCTCAAATGTGTGAGACCTACATAAGTTATGATTTAATGGTCAAAAATATCTAAAATTAAGCATATTTTTTTAGTGGGACTCATACAAAAAAAATTAAAACACCATTTATTTTTCCCTCATTTCTTCCAAACTAACAATTTTTTTTTTAAAATTATTATACATTCTAATTTATTTTTTATTTTGTAGTAATGTATCTCTTATCTATTTTTTAGATTATAATTTCTAACGAGTACGCCTAAGAGTAATCTTTTTTTTTTTTAGTATAGTACCATGGATACGGACAATTAATAGTTTCTAATATAACAAGATAAAACATTACCTCTGTTTGAGGAGTTATAATTCCTCGAAAAATCCTAAGAAAATAGAAAAAAAAATTGCTAAGGCTAAACTCCTAGCATTACAGAAGAGTACAACAAAAGACCTTTAACACAACGGTTAGTAGGTTAACTAGATTGCCTGGCCTCTGGTGCAGTTATCATTGGCTTTGCGCCTGACCACCATCATCTATACCACACCACGACAACCTCTACCTAGGAATGGCAATGGAACGAGTCTGGATTTTACACATCCTATCCCTATGGCGGAGGTATCAAGAGACAAGTGGGGTCAATTAATCCTACTAAAAAAATGAGAGAATGTCAAGCTGATTGAGAGATTAGCCGTATATTGGGTATGTCAAATAATCGGTGAAAGTCCAAGAAGTGAGACGAATATTGGGTATGTCAAACCTTCAGTGAAAGTCTGAGAAGTGGACCAGATATTGGCTTCGTTTGATAATACTTAAAAACCAAGCTTTTTTTAAGCTACCAAAAAAGCTAAATTTTTTGACTTTTTTATTTTTGTAGCTTTACTTTAGGTAAAACTAAGCAAAAAAAGTAAAAGCAAAAAAAGCAAAAAAATCAATTTTTACTTATTTTAAGCAAAAAAGACAGAAAAAAAGCTGGTGTCAAACGGAGTCATTGTCTCATATGCTTAGTGCATAACGAGACTAATTAAGTATTAGCCTAAGTGTGTCATTCGAAAAGATTATTGTTTTTTTTTTTTTGAAAAGCCAAAAAGTTTATGAAATCACTGATTTGAAAAATCATGAAATAAATGCTTTTGAGAAAAAATAAAAAATATAAAAGCTTAATGATTTGTGAAATCATGAATTGAAAATTAAAAATATATTTTGATATGAATGAAAGTATACTTTATTGTATCATGTTTTTATTATATAGTTATGTATTATGGTTTTGAATTGAGACATCAAGTCTATTGTTAAATCTTTACAAAATAACTCACATTTACTGTGAAATAAATTTCAGGAACTGAGGGTTATCCTGATTCGTGAGGTATGAGGATTGTCTCTTAGTTTTCTTTTGTTTTTAGAAAACGCATTTTTGGAAAAGTGTAATATTCTTTTGGTCCGGTATGGACATTGTCGATGGGATATCATTTTATTTTATACTTGATAACTCATGGACAGCATGGTCTCACGAGAGAGATAGATTAGTTGTACTTTGATATTATGACAAAAACATATATTTGTCGTATTGTATTCCGCGGTTTTTTCTTTAATTATGGTATTTGTCTACGTGGCAGAATCTTAAGTTATTTGGGGCGTGACAATATGGTATCAGAGCTCTAGGTTTGAATACCTATCATCCTTGGGGTGGTTAGACCACGTTTGTTTTAATGTCTAAGTATTAAGAAGTAACACGAGGGTATTACATAAGTATTAAGGAGTAACGTGAGTGTACTACCCACGTAATGGGAATAACATGTAGTATATGTGTTCATATATATATTTTAAGACCATGTAGCTCTACAAGTTATTGATATAAGTATTGTAGAGTAATACCTTGGCTTAATCATAAATAAATATGATTATCTTATCGTTTTCTTGTGGCATCGTATAGAACATGCACCACATCAAGTGAGAGGTCGCACAAGGTCACTTACTGGAGCTAGTGAGGACTATGAAGAGGGGAACGGTGAAAATCACCAATAGTCGGTAATTGGAGGAGGAGCTCTACCGGCGGTATTTGATGGTGCAAAATTTATGCAAGGGGTGTTTACTGCCATTGAACAAGTGGTGAGGAACAAGATGCAAATTCCGGTTAGAGCGGCGGACTCTAGGATTACTACGGCCATAAAGGCCTTTTTACAACTTCGTCCGCCTACGTTTATGGGCGAACCGGATCCATTGGTTGCGGAAGATTGGTTAGAGCAAGTCACAAGAGCGTTAGACACGATCTTAGCAATAGAGGAGGAGTTGAGGGTGTTGTTCGTGTCTTATCAATTACGAGGGGACGCCC
>BRYE01000026.1:852500-855000 GCA_030159115.1 Actinidia arguta var. hypoleuca
TCACCTTCTTGAGGTTGTTAAGGGAAAAGTTTGATATCCCGTCTTAGGTTTGGAACTAAGTAGTTCGAGCTCCAGCTCGGACTTTAGATTAGAATCCTGATTAGACCCAAGGCTATTTCCCGAGCTAAGATTGGATGGTAGTATCTCCATTTTACTAAGTGTTTTATTTCATTCCCATATTTGAGATCGGTTTTTCTTTTGCAGCCATGTTGAAAAGAATTAGCCTAGCAAAGCTCGCTAAGAAAGTGGAAAATAAGAAAGACTAGCAAGGCTCTAAGGCTGCCACCTCGTCCACCAAGGACGTGGTGATATGGGAAAAATGGCATCAGGATGAAGCTTTCGAGTCCTCGCCCAACAAAAAGGGCAAAGTTGAGGACTCCGAGGACAAGGAGACCATGCCGCTGCCCGAGGCCAAAAAGACCAAGTCTAACCGGGGCGCCGCAGAGGGTCCTTGAGGCCATTTGCTTTCGAGGAGGGCACCTCGGCCACGGCAGGCCACCCTTTAGGGCCTAGGGCTTCTGTGATGGCAAGTGCCTCTGTGGTTGAGAAGATTCTGGTCAGGGTGATCCTCCCCGCCAACAGGGAGAAGGTGGAGAAGCTCTCCTTGGACCAAGTGATCACCAAGTTCCTCCATATCCTCGGCCAGGTATTTGTTTGCCTTCTTTCTTGGCTTTAGTCTTTATGTAGTAGGGGGTCGTGCTCGGGTTTTCTCTCGTCGTTTGGGGAAAGGACATTGGGAATGACGTCGCCTTCCAAATCGCCCGAGCTAATTCCGTTGAGCTTGAAATGGTCTCCTCCAGAATCAAGTTGTCTACTCATCTCGAAGTATATAAAGGAAAGACGAAACTTATGGACTAGCTAGATTCATACAAAAACTTGATGTCACTTCAGGGCTATTCTGACGAGGTGATGTGCAAGGCCTTCTCTGATACTTTGAAGGGGTCGGCGAGGTCATGGTTTAGAAAACTACCTTCATGAACCATTGACTCGTTTGGCGACCTAAGCAGACCCTTTGTCGCCAATTTCATGAGTTGCCGGGGTAGACAGAAAAATGTCTCCCACCTCTTCACCATTCACCAGAAGGAGACGAAGAGCTTGAAGGACTACGTCAAACGGTTCAACCAAGTTGTTCTACAAGTAGAAGACCCCAGTGACAAAGTAGTGATAATGGCCATGATGGAGGACTTCACCCAAGCCCATTGTTTGACTCCCTTTCTAAGAATGTTCCTGAAATCTTGTTAACCCTACAAAGTAAGGCTGACAAGTACATCTCTACAGAGGAGTTGGTTGAGTCAAATGGAGGAGGCAAGGAAGAGATGACCACAAGAGAAAAGACCCTGATTCCAGGTGAGTTGACTATAGGGACGGGTCAAAGAACAAGAGATCAGACCAAGACTCAAGGCAGAGAAACCAGGCCCAGATACGTATGAGCACCATTCTCCTACTCGCCAGTGGGCGATGATGTCTACATCGCTAGATCAAAAGCTATCTCCTTGAAGATTCTTTTCGTAAGGACTCCGCCTACACAAGACTTTTTTTCTACTATGTCACCTATAATTGCGGATTGTTCTCCATATGGCAGTTTCTTATTTCATCTTCGATATCCAACGAGATATACTTCCATACTTAACCATCCAAGGATTTCATCATGATCTTGTCACACGGTTCTCTAATCTCCAACTATATAAAGGTCGCTCCCCATCCCAAAAAGTACGCTCAATACAGCACACCATACACAATGCATTCTCTAAGAGCTCTGTTATTTCACTTTGATTAGCTTCTTGTCGCCTTGGTCTGATTCTCACACCGGAGGGGTTTTGAGTGACCTCGCTTCGGTCGATTACGTTTGTTCGTCTGCGCAGGTCGCCCGAGTTATTGTCGAGGTCTAGTATCGAGGTCAATAACAATTCTAACTGCTAGTTGCTAGCCCTAGTTTTCTACTACAACATTTTCCATTCTTTTTTCAAATACATAATAGAAACTGTAAACAAATTAAAACTATTTTAACAAAAAATGGTTGTAGAAACTATTTTTAAAAACAGAAAAAACAAACTATTTTCAAAAAATGATTTTTGAAAACATAAAAATATTTTGTTATTTTATTTTTTACTTTCGAAAACAATTTCTATTTGTATTTTTTTTTACTATTATTTGCAGTTTCTATCCAATAAAAATCAGTTTTTTCCAAAAAAATAGGATGAAATACACTGACCACCCCTGAGGTTTTATGTTAATACACAAAGTACCCCTAACATTTGAGAAATTACAATGACCTCCCCTAAGTTTTGTATTTAATACAGATGCCTCTTGACATTTGAAAAATTACACTGACCACTCCTGGGGTGTTCAGTGTATTTCATGGGTGTTTTGTGTATTAACTCAAAATCTCAGTGGTGGTCAGTATATTTTAGGAGAAATCTATTATAAGTTTCAAATCTCAGGAGAGGTCATTGTAATTTCTCAAACATCATGAGTAATTTGTGTATTAAAGACAAACCTC
>BRYE01000026.1:862500-877500 GCA_030159115.1 Actinidia arguta var. hypoleuca
TGGCGATCTTGAATAGGCGACCAAGATGCCTCTGTCATCTTTCGATGAACTGGCGATCTTGAATAGGCGACCAAGATGCCTCCGTCATCTTTTGATGAACTGGCGATCTTGAATAGACGACCAAGATGCCTCCGTCATCTTTCGATGAACTGGCAATCTTGGTTAGGAGATTTTCATTTTGCACTATTGTTGAAATAAACTGGAGAAATTTTATTACTCAGAATAAAATCTAGGAGTTACAAGTATTTTGCCCAGGAGAATTATTGAAAATATTTCTTCAAATGTTCAGTGTTCCAAGGATGGGGGAGTGTTTTTCTGTTCATGTCTTCCAGCCAATAAGTCCCCGGTCTAGTTACCTTGACGACCTTGTAGGGGCCTTCCCATGTTGGTCCTAATTTCCCAGCATTTGGCTCTTTGGTTGTCATGGTAACTTTTCGCAGAACTAGGTCGCTCGGTAAGAATGACCTGTGTTTGACCCTCTGGTTGAAATATTTGGCGACTTGATGTTTGTAAGCTGCTTGGCGTATGCCTGCTTGTTCCCGCTTTTCCTCAAGGAGGTCGAGGTTGAGTCTCAGCTCGCCATCATTGCTATCTCTATTAAAGTTTGAAGTCCTGAAACTCGGCATTCCGATTTCAACAGGTATCACTGACTCAGTTCCATAAACCATGGAATAAGGCGTTTCACCAGTAGGAATCCTGCTAGTAGTGTGATATGCCCATAATATGCTCGGTAAGTCTTCCACCCATTCCCCTTTGGATTTCTCCAATCTAGTTTTTAAATTTCTGAGGATGGTTCTGTTAGTGACTTCTACTTGGCCATTAACTTGAGGGTGGCCGGGTGAGGAGAAATGATGCGATATGGCGAGGTCCGAGCAAAATTTTCTGAATCCGTCATTGTCAAATTGCCGGGCATTGTCTGAGATAAGAACCTTTGGAATTCCAAATCGGCAAATGATACCTTTCCAAACAAAGTTTTTCGTATTCCTTTCCGTGATTCTGGCCAGTGGTTCAGCTTCTACCGACTTTGTGAAGTAATCAATAGCTACGATCAAGAACTTCCTCTATAATGGAGCCCGAGGCAAAGGCCCTAGTATGTCGATTCCCCATTGGGCGAATGGCCAAGGGCTGGTAATTGGCACCATCTCGGTATGGGGAAGGTGGTTGGATGAAGCAAACCTCTGGCATTTGTCACACTCCCTGGTGTATTTCACTGCATCCCGTCCCATCTGGGGCCAAAAGTAGCCTTGGCGAATCGCCTTTCGTACCAGCAACCTTGCTCCTGAATGATTTCCACAGATACCTTCGTGGATTTCTTTCATCACATACTTGGCTTCTTCAGGTCGGAGACACCTTAGGAGGGGACCAGAGAAAGATCGTTTATATAAAATTCCATGTAGTAGGCAGAACCTTGCAGATTTATGGCGAATTCGGCGAGATTGGAGTTTATCTGCTGGTAATGTACCGTCTCAAAGGTACGTGGCGATCTCATCCATCCAGCTCGAATTTGTTTCTGTCGTAAAGATGGGTTTGGCGACCTCAATGCTTGGTTTGGACAAGAATTCCAACGGTATACTTCTGTCTGATATAAAATCAAAAGTTGAAGCAAGATTTGCTAGGGCGTCTGCTTTTCTGTTTTCCTCTCTAGGGATTTGTCGAATGGTGAACCTTTTGATCTTCTGAGTTAAGCATTTAACTTCATCCAAATAAGCTGTCATTCGTACATCCCTAGCGAAGTAATCTCCCTGAATCTGGTTAGCCACTAGTTGGGAGTCGCTGTAGGCTTCAATTGATTGGACTCCCAATCTTGTGGCGACCCATAATCCGGCGAGGAGAGCTTAGTACTCAGCTTTGTTATTGGTGACTTTAAACCCAATCCGTATGGCGTATTCCATCTGTTCACCTTCCGGGGTTTGTAGAACAAGCCCTGCACCGCACCCGTGTTGATTGGAAGACCCATCAACAAACAATGTCCATTTGTCGAGCTTTTCCTCCCCCGAGCTCCCGAGGTCATTTTCTGAGTTGTGAATCCCTTCCTCCGAGAATTCTAGATCGAGCTGGTGAGTGGATTCGGCCACGAAGTCGGCTAAAGCCTGGGCTTTTATTGCCGTCCTCGGTTTATAGTTAATATGGAATTTGCTCAACTCAATGGACCATTTCAGTAGTCTTCCCGAAGTATCTGGTCGTTGAAGAACTAGTTTTAACGGCTGATTGGTCAATACGATGACGGGATGGGCCTGAAAATAATGGCGAAATTTTCTGGAGGCGATCAGGAGGGCATAGGCGAGCTTTTCAATCATTACGTATCTGTTCTCAGCACCTATCAGATCCTTACTAACATAATATACCGGCTTTTGGACATGGTCCTCCTCTCGGATGAGCACGGCACTTACTGCTGTGGGCGAAACGGTGAGGTATATGAACAATTCTTCTCCCGTGGCAGGAACCACAAGCATAGGAGGTGACCCCAAATACTTTTTAAGTTGTTGAAAAGCTTCTTCCGACTCTTCTGTCTACTGAAAATTTTGATTTTTCCTTAGGATTTTGAAGAATGGTAAACATCTGTCTGCCGATTTAGAAACAAATCGGTTGAGGGCGGCAACCCGTCCGGTTAGCTGCTGGACTTCTCGGATGTTTCTGGGCGAGCTCATCCCAAGCAGAGCTTGAATTTGGTCTGGATTAGCTTCAATCCCACGTTTGGTTACCAAGAACCCTAAGAATTTTCCGGATGATACGCCAAAAATGCATTTGGAAGGATTTAACATCATCCTGTGTTTCCTCAGAATGTTGAAAGCTTCTTCAAGGTGGGCGATGTGCTTTGCTGTTTCGAGGCTTTTCACTAGCATGTCGTCTATATATACTTCCATGGTCTTTCCGATTAGCTCTTTGAACATCTTGTTTACCAATCTTTGATAAGTAGCCCCGACATTTTTGAGACCAAATGGCATGACCTCGTAGCAATACAATCCTCGTTCCGTGATGAAGGAAGTTTTCTCTACGTCGGGGGGAAACATCTTGATCTGGTGATATCTCGAAAAGGCATCCATGAAGCTAAGAAGCTCGTGCTTTGATGTGGCGTCGACTATCAAATCAATTTTTGGCAGTGGAAAACTGTCTTTTGGGCACGCTTTGTTGAGATCAGTGTAGTCTACGCATACTCTCCACTTTCCTCCTTTTTTGGGGTGACGACAACATTAGCTAACCATTCTAGATAGTGGGCTTCCTTGATAACTTTAGCTCTGATGAGTTTGGCGACCTCCTCGTTGATAACTCGAAGCCTTTCAGGGGCGAATTTTCTTCTCTTCTGGCGAACTGGAGGATTAGCCGGATTGATCTGTAATTTATGCATGGCGACCTGAGGGTCTATCCCCGGGACGTCACCTTGGGACCAGGCAAAAACATCGAAGTTTCTTTTTAAGAATTCCACTAAAGCATTGCTCTGTTCTTCGGCAAGTTCTGTTCCGATCATAACGTGGCGATCAGGATATCTCGGATGGATGGAAATTGGGATAGTTTCTTCAAGGGACTGAGTGTTTTTGGTTTCTCGGGGATCAATCAAGACAACCTGTTCCACCTCGTCCCTCAAAGATTCCATCTCGCCATCGTTGATCGGTAATTGCTATTGGGTATTCGGTACCGGGAGGGTCTCGATCTTCATGGCCGAAATGAAACATTGTCTGGCCACTTTCTGGTCGCCCCGCACTTCACCCACTCCTGCCGAGGTGGGGAACTTCATCTTCAGGGGGTAGGTTGAAGTAACCGCCCTAATTCCGCCTAGAGTTGGGCGTCCTAAAATGGCATTGTAGGGGGATGGGCAATCAACTACGATGAAGTCCTGCCAAACAGTAGTTTGGCGAGGTTCTGTTCCCAAAGTAACCGGCAACTTGACCCATCCCAGTGGATGAGTCAGATTTCCTCCAAATCCCACCAAAGGCGTCATAAAGGGCTGCAACTTGTCGAGCCCTATCTTCATTTTTCAAATGCGGAGATGAACAGAATGTCAGCCGAACTACCATTGTCGACCAATATTCTTTGGACGGTAAAATTAGCAATGATGCCCGAAACGACCAAGGCGTCGTCATGAGGTAGATGCAGGCCTTTGAGGTCATTATTGTTGAAGGTAATGGGTGGGTGGACATCGGCCATTGGCGAGGAGAGGTTGTAAACTTCTGCGGATAACATACCTGCACTTCTGGCGTGCCTCTTTCTGGATGAATTCGAGCTTCCTCCGGATCCAAACCCACCATGTATTACGTGAATCTCTCCAGCAGTAGGTCGGTTGTCATCGTACCTTCTTTCCGGTGAATTGGGGGAATGGCGATCTTCAACGTATTTTCTTAGATATCCCCTTTTGATGAGGTCGGCTATTTGCTCCTTTAGATGAAAGCAGTCTTCGGTATTATGGCCATGATCTCGGTGAAACTCGCAATATTTGTTTTTGTTTCTCTTCCGGGGATCAGTCTTGATTTTTGAGGGCCGCTTGACAAACTCTTCATGCTTGATTTCTGTGAAGACTTGGGCAATGGGAGCATTTAGCGATGGCAACACCAGCTCAGTGCGGCGAGGCGGAGTACGAGGTCGCCTGTCATTGGTCCGCCTCGAGTCCCGATTAGGCTTTTTGCTTCTCCGCTCATCGTCTTTATAATCGGATCGCCTGGTATCTGGCTCTTTCCTCTTATGGTCCTCTTTTCCCCTTCGCCTCCGTTTGGCTTCGGCCAATTCCTCCGCGGCGATGTATTTATTAGCTTTACTTTGAAGTACGAACAATGTCTCTGGAACGTTCTTGGACAGAGAATCGAACAAGGGACCTGGACGAAGCCCCTCCATCATTGCCATGACGACCACCTTGTCACTGGGGTCTTCAACTTCTAATATAGCCTGGTTAAATCGCTTCACATAATCCTTCAAGTTCTCCGTTTCCTTCTGGTGGATGGTGAAAAGATGGGACGCGTTCTTTTGCCTGACCCTGCAACTCATAAAATTGGCCACAAAAAGTCTGCTCAGTTCGCCAAATGAATCTATGGTTCCAGGTGTTAACTTTCGGAACCACGATCTCGCTGCCCCTTTGAGTGTAGCAGAAAAGGCTTTACACATAAAATTGTCCGAGTAACCCTGGAGATGCATCAGATTTTTGTAAGAATCCAGGTGATCCATTGGATCCGTTTTGCCTTCATAGACACCGAGCTGAGTAGGCAGTTTGAATCTGGACGACACCTTGGCTCTCATTATCCTGTGGGTGAAAGGTGGTTCAGTTTGCCTGATCAAAGCGTCAACAGTTATTGGGGCACCGGTCCCCGTGTTGATGGCGTCCAGGCGAGCATCCAGGTCCCTAATTTTCTAGGAAGAGGATATGTCTTGTTCTTGCTGGGCCCTCCTAGGAGGTCTGACTCGCCTTGCCCCTTCGTTTTCCTGCCCTGGCATCTTGCTGGAGGATGACCTTGATGATGGGCTTCTTAGGCTTTCCTCTCGTTGAGGGCGAGGGCTGGGAGAGGGACGTCGCCTGTCTCGCCCGGTGCTATGGTGACTCTGGGATATATTCCCTGATGGATGAGAATGACGGGGAGCCGGAGGAGGTGGTGGGCGATTATTTGCGGTGAGGTACTGTATGAGGAGGGCATTATTTTCGTTCATAATTCTCATCTGTTCAGCCATCCCACGTATCTCGTGATGAAGGCCCTCTAAATCTGGAGCTTGACTAGTGTTGGCCATTGGACGTGTTCTGTTGTCCAAAGGACTGCTAGTACTTGGTCTGGATAATAGTCGACTGCGCAGGTGCATAGGATAAAGAGAACTTTCGTTCCCACAGACGGCGCCAAACTGTTGTGGTAAAAATCTGGGAGAGCAACCAACAGTCAGAATTGCTCCTCGGCCTCGGCACTGGACCTCGGCTAAAGCTAGGCGACCTGCACAGCAATGAATCAAAAGTAATCGGCCGGGGTGAGGCCGCTCAAAACCCCTCCGGCGTATGAATCAGACCAAGGTGATCTGGAGATAAATTAAGGCAGTATGGAGAGCACGACAATAAGTGCGTGTGGTGCCTGTGTTGAGCGTACCTTTTTTGTTGTGGGGGAGCGGCCTTTATATAGACAGGAGAACTGAGTCGTGTCAGTGTTGTATGGCGAATTCCTCGGAAGGATAAGCATGGGAGAATATCCCAAGTCAATCTGGAGATTAATTAGGAGGCTGCCAACTGGTAATCTGTCCGTGATTATAGGCGACGTTGTGGAGTTGGAGTTTATTGGAAACAGTTATCTTGCAGAGGTGAAACTCTTTATGGAGATGGACTTCAATCAAGTAAGGAGTCTTGTGATAGCAGATCTCTTAATGGAGACGGAGGTCCTTTTGGGGAGAGGTTTTTGAGGAGACGTCTCTGCATTGGGTGAGGTAAATAGTCTTGCCCTATGGCGAAGTGGAGGATATATAAATGGAATGGAGTTTAAATTTATTAACGATATGAGGCGACCTGAAAGGCGAGTTCTGAACCTTGGGCGACGTTCTTTGCTCGGAACATCTGTTGGTTCGATTTATTCCACACCAATTAGTAATAAAAATATTAGAAAAATGAATACCATCCTTAAAGAAATTGATATTTTAGAACAAAGACAATAATATCTTATTTCTTCTAAACACATTTCTGATTATTATTTCAGTTATCAAATTGAAATTCTTATCAATAATAATTTGATTAAAAACTTAAAGCTTAAACTAGCAAGTTGTATATAATTTACTTTGAATAATCCGTAATACTGACAGAAATAAATAAATAAAATATTAAAAAAAATTAAATATCTTTAAAATGAATATTAACAACTGTTATATATAGATATTGATTATGATGGACAACCATTCTATAAATCGGATAATCTTTCTAAAGTTTTTATAAAAATTTACAACCTTAAACAACAGGTTGCAAAAATGCATATTATTTATGATAAGTGATAAAAATAGATTAAAAATATTTATTTAATTATTTAATTAATTTTAATATAAAATATATATTTTAGTATGTTTTTAAAATTTTTATGATTTATGATTTTGCATAAGACATATAATATTTTTGAAATTATCGTTTATTTTTATTTATCTTTAGATTAAAATTTTAAATTAAATTTAAATTTAATTATTTTATAAATTTTTAAATCTAATTTTATAATGTCTTATAATAAAAAATATAAACTTTATTGGAAATCTTTCTTAAATAAGATTTTATAATACTTTTTATATGTGTTTCACTGTTAAAATTTCATATAATTTTTTTTATTTTAATAAAATAATTAAAAACACAATTGAATAAATTAAAAAGATTTATTAAAAAAATATCGCATAAAAAGTTCTTTTTATGTTTGTTTAAAAGAAAACTATATATAACGTCACCAAATAAACCCTACCGACGCATCTCTGGTCAAGCCTCTCTTGTGCCGCACTCCAATTCTCTCTCAAAAGGCGAAACCTCTAGGGTTTTAGAAACCCGAAATGAGATGTTAATTCAGATTCCTTACTTGATCAATGCTCTTAAAGGCCTCTTCTAGGTTGATTTCGAGGTTGATTTCGCTTATCTCCGACGAACAATCTTCCTCCCAAACCATGAACCACACAGGTAATCACTACAATTCAACCATCAAATCAATCTTCAGACTCATCTTTCCAAATTTCTTCACTAATTCTTGAGTTTTTTTGCACTTTGTGCGGCGAATTCGCTCGAAGAGTTAGACTTACGTAGAAGATCGTTTACCGATGCGAAGAAGGTAATGGGAATCTGAAGGATTTGATAATTGCTGTAATTTTGTGCATTTGTTGGGGTTTAATGCGAATTTTGATGTAATTGGTATGTTTGTTTCGGTGAAGATCGGTGGAGAATTGGTGTCGGAGAAGTTCCGTGAGGAAAAGGGCGACAGAAGGATTGTGGAGAAGAAGTAAGAATTTCAGAACCAACCCCCCCCCCCCCCCCCCCCCCCCCCCCGGCACAAATCAAATGGACCGAGTGAGTTCCCTAGTTCGAGTGTTCCTCTTGATCCTAACCTGGAAAGCGACAAGCAGTCGTAGAAGCTTTGCCAGAAAGAAGCGACACGGGACGGAGAGATGTTACTTCAGATACCTAGCGTGACCAACTCTGTCACAGTCTCACAGACCGCTTCAACGCAAAATCTTCTTCCAAATCCACAAGCCTCGCAGGTAATCACTACAAATCAACCACAAAATCAATCTTCAGAATCGTCTTTCCTTAATTTCTTCTCTAATTCTTGATTTCTTTTTTTCTTTTTTACATTTAGTGCGGCGTAGTCACTTGGAGAGTAGGATTAGCCGATGGGATGAAGGTAACGGAAATCTGTAGGATTTGATAATTATTGTAATTTTGTACAGTGGTTAGGGTTTAATGCAAATTGTGATGTAATTGTTATGTGTGTGTTTTGGCGGAGCTTCGTTTGAAGTGCAGCTAGTGTACAAACAGTTTGTGGGTGCGGTTGTAGAGTTGATTGACGGGGAATTGGTGTTGGAGGAATTCCATGAGGCCGATGATGACAAAAGTAAGAATATCATTTTTTCTGAAATAGAAACCCGAAGAGAGATATTACTTCAATTCCTCACTTGACCAACTCAGGGTTACCACAATTCGCACCCCCCTAACGAACTGCGATCTGGATCGCACAATCCCAAACGTGGGTGGTTCGCGATTTGGAACATGATAATGTAGCGTTCCGAAGCATAATCTAAACGAAAGTAAATAAACACATATATCATGTTCTTCAATGTTCTAACATATGACATATTGCGTTCTATACCGTTCCACGTTCCGAATAAACGTATTTCGTTCCGACCAAGCGATCTGAAGAAGTCTACCCCTAGCGTTATGACGTACTGCGTTCCTGTACCACGTTTTCGTACTGCAACGATCCACGTTCCAGGTAACATAAGACCAACTCTCTAAGAGACTTTTTCGGTGTTGATCTTGCTTATCCTCAATGCAAAATCTTCCTCCAAATCTACAATCCTCGTAGGTAATCACTACAATTCATTCATCAAATCATTCTTTAGACTCATCTTTCCTTAGTTTCCTCACTAATTATTTTGACTTTTTTTTTTTCATTTAGTGCAGTGAACTCACTCGAAGAGTCGGACCTTGCAAAGACGATTGTTTATCAAAGGAATCAAAATGTACATTTTATTACTGCTTTGTTCTTGTTTTATATCCTTACGCCTTTTATATTGATCCTTGCATTATATGGTATCAGAGCCATGATTGGCTAAGTATATAGTTATTGTACATAGGTGATCCCCTGTGAGAAAATGTAATATTTTCATGGTTCATCTACTTCTTCTATTGGAATGGTTCTACCTCCTTTGATGATGAGAAAGTTTCCTTAACTGTTAGCAATGAATGAAAAGTCGCTCACGTTGCGTTGGGTTTTGATCTATGCTGTTTGTGCCGGGTAGGCTTTGGCGATAATGATCCTTTTGGCCCCTCTTGCGTTGACAAAGTTGACATAATCATTCAAAGATAATAGTTAAAGGATTCATTTTCAGACTCTTTTGAAGAAGATGATGAATAGTGTTAAATATACATTTTTTTACAAGGTCATCTTAGTACAATAACATTTCTAAAATCTAAATGGATATTGCAATGTCAAGGACATCAATAAAGTCACGACCAAGCTAATGCAAGTATCACTGTCGAGCTGTTGCTCTTGCCAATGTTCATTAAAGTCATGATCGAGCTCCGGCGCAGTGACTTCTCCCAAGCTTACTGCATAGCGATAACTTTGAAGCGGTGCCAATCCTAGCAAGGCTGGAACTTGTAGTTGTGTATTTTATTCCCTTATAATTGTCTCTCAGTTCGCATGAGTTGGATCAATGCTTGCTGAGGTCATGTGAGCTGGATGTATACGACGTATGAAGTTGAAGCTTCGTGGGCATGCTGGCGTCTCCTAGCTGTTTTTCTTCTGTCTGGGCCTGTCATTTCAATGTACTGTGGAACCACACGTCGGAGTCTAATTAATTCGTGAGCTTGGTTTGAGTTTGGATGCCAAAGTGCCCATCTACCCTTGGGGTTTGTTTGGCGTGGACGTGCGGTGAGGGGACCGCCATGTGTTCGGCTTTTGTTGATTTGAGGGCTGGGTCTTACTCGCAAAACGACGTGCCTTAAGGGCGTGTTTGGGGTGCTTTCCCGCCTTTTCAACTTCCTATATATGCCCTTCTATCTTCCTTGTCATTGTTCACCCCATACTTTGAGAGCAGTCTAGAGAGAGAAAGTACTGCCCCCGTATTGCTACCATCTGACTACCTCCTCCATCACGTATTCGATTTTTAACAACTGCTTCCCATCCTTTTGTCGATCAGATTTTTGGGTGTTAGTCTCCTGTAGATCGAATCTACAATTTTTCTCGCCATTCTTCTATGTAGTTTCTCTACAATTTTTTTGCCTTGATGCATGTCCATTTCTGATTTGTTCTGTTTTTTCCTGAGTTTGTATTTGGCTTCCTTGAGTTTGTTTTTGACTTGCCTTGAAGTTTTTGTTGGGGCTTGTCTTGAATGTTTGGGTTTTTGGCTCATCCGCCATTGTAGGGATTGCAAGCTTTTTTTTTTTTTTTGGAATTGTGACTTGAGTCGCTCTTGACCTGTTTTCGAGCTTTCATTTTGATATCAGTCTAGGATTCTGCCCCCTTGAACCCCTCTGTTGTCGAGACGGGTTTGAGGCGGGATAAGGGTTTGAGAGTCGTCTCTTAGTACATAGTATATAAACTGAAGGGTTTGAGACTCTTCGGCCAACGAGGTGGAAAAAAGGGAGGAGGTTAACCATCTGGTGCTCAACAGGAGGAGGGAAATCATTAATCCTGTTGCCTCCTCGGCTATTCCAATTGTTGCCCCAATCGTCCCTATCACGGTCTTGTGCTCGGATCTCGAAGATTTTGATGACTTGGTTTTTTGCCCCGATCTAGCCCGCGGGTGAGGACATGATCGCCCATTCGTACTCCGAAGGCGACGGTCCAGATACAAGCTCGGACGAAGTAGGCATGGCCCCAAAGTTCAGAACCCTGGGCTTGAAAAAATCTAAGGCGGCTGCTGATCAGATCCTCCGATTATCCAGGACCTGCAGTCGGCTCCTAGTCCAGTCCTGGCCTTAACTGCTCCAGGCAAGGTTGAGTCGAGCTTAGCAGAAGCGCCGCTCTTGGACAAGCGCAAAGGAAAACTTGCTTGGGGGCCCTCAAAGAAGCATAAGAAAAAGAAGGGGGGAAACAAGCTCAGCTTTTCTCCCATCCTCCAGCGTGACGCCGGGCTATGGTGGCCAGAGTTCTATGTAGCTGAGCTCGGCAAACAGGTTACTGTGGCAGATTCTGCCTAGGACCACGATACATGTTTGGCCCTTGCGCAGGCGGCTATGCTTCCCAATGACGTTACCGACCTCGCTGCGAAGGGCTCAGAGGAGATTCGGGATTTATTGGTTATGCAACAGGTTCAGGTAAGAACATTAGCTTTGTCATTTATAATACCTTGTTGTATTTGGAACACTTGGCAATTTCTTTGATTTTGTTTTCTAGAGCCTCCAGAAAGCTACGGCTATCTCGGACTGTGTGAAGCAGAAGTCAACCGAATTGAAAAAGTCGAATAAAGTGAGCAACCTGAAGTTCAAGCTAAAGCAAAAGCTAAACTTGCCTTGGCTGCCACTGAGCAACTCAAGTTTGAATTGGCTGTTGCTGAAGAGGCCCGAGACGCCAGCTATGCGACTGCTACCCAAGCCCAGAACGAGGCTGCTACTGCTGTCGTCGGGGCACAAAGGGACAAGGCTTTGCAAGACCTCGCCGAGCTTCAGGCTAACTCTTCCCAAATTTCTTTTAAGTATACTTTCCCTTGTGGGACAGAGCTCAGAACTTGCGTAGAGTTCGGCTAACTCTTTCTAAATTTCTGCCATGAGGCAGAGTTTGGAACTCACGTAGAGTTTGATTAGCTCTTCCCAAATGTTGTAGTTGCTTGACCAAGTCCGAAAGTTGGATGCTCTTTTTGACTCGTCGCAGCTCGTTCGGACAAGTTTTTGTCATGCCTTAGCAAAAAATCTGATGCTCTTTGCATGTTTATAGCGTAAATATTGCTTTTCTTAGACCCTTAAAGTCAATACATACTCTAATCCTTCCATCCTTTGAGGGGATAGGGACGGGGACTACGTTAGCGGCCCATGTGTGGTACTCAGTTACCATAAGAAAACCGGCATTAATTTGTTTGATCACTTCCTCCTTGATCTTGAGAATCCAATTTGGGCGGATTCTTCTAAGTTTCTATTTAACTGGCTTGGCTTGGGGATTGAGGGGATCTTGTGTTGGACAATTTCCGGATTGATTCCAAGCATGTCTTCATAGGACAAAGCAAAAACATCTTTGAATTCTCTTAACAAATCGACTAAAAGTCGACGTTCATATGAAGACTAAGTGGAACCCATTTGAACCATTCAAGAATTCTCCAAAGTACCCAAGTTTATCATAAGAGTCTCTTCCACAGCAGCAAGCCAATCATCAGACTTAACAGACTTGAAAGATACAACCAACTCAGAAGACTCAGACTTGTGCTCGGATTCAAACTCTGACCACACATTGCTCTTAAGCCCAGTTCTTGTAAGCCGCCTCATGCGTGTTGGAATGCGTAATGTGAACTCAAAAATCTTGGTTGATTCATTTTATGGATTTTGCGAAAGCTAATTAATAAGTCAAATATGATCGCAAGCAATAAAAGTAAATCACGCATACAAAAGAGGCGCAATTTTTTACGTGGAAAATCCAAAGTAGGCAAAAAACCATGGGACTAAGTCTGATCAACCAATCCAATATGCAAAATGCAAATTACGACTTACAAAACCAACCTAATTGAATCCACGAACCTTAGGTGTTGAATTCTTGAACTTGTGGGTGTGCTCCTTGTATTGACTGAGTCCACGATCTACACTTTAATGGATGGTTGAGTGTTGAATCCTCAATACCTTTGGAATCCTCCAATAATTGAACTTAGATTCACCTGCCTTTGAGTACGTCTAAAAGACATCAAACTTCGATACGATGAATATATGATAAAAACCCTTGAGAGAGAATATGAAACTCAATGATTTTTAAAAATTTTCTCAAGTACACAGAGAGCATGGATGAACAATATTGGTGACTCTCTCAACAATTAGGGTTGCCTCCCTTATAGATTTATAGCTTCCTTAACTTCCTAAGGTTAGAAACCCTTTTCGACTAGGAAATTTTTAGAACTTTTAGATGCTGCAGATTCGGCCCCATAACTTCTTCAAATTACAATCATAGGGGTGGTATACAAACACTCAAACTCTCGAAATATAAAATACATAAATATTACATATACAGATTATCTTTTGTCACACGTAATTGACACCACTTAAGGTTGAAATTCTAGACCCAACACATAAGATTGCTGGTGTGCTCAGAGTTGGTGGCGTGCCAAGTTAGGTTGGGAGGAGTTGAGGCACGCAGAGACTTGGACGCACAAATTTGGGGGCACACGCAGGCTGGGAGGCATGCGGAGTTGTGGGCACACCAACTTAGGCGCGTAGATTCGTTCCACACACATAGGTCGCGTGGATGCCAATGTATTTACTTTTGGGTGTTAACACATGTCATGACAAGGTCACTCACGTGGTGTGCGAAAGTTCTTACCCACAAATCTGTTATCTGGAAATTTGTTACTGCTTGCATGTTTTAACTGGTTTGCCATTAGAAATTGCCAACCTCTTATTGGGACTCCTTTTAATAACGTTTATGAAGATTATTGGAGAAGACAAGACAATATGAAAATGCATTTAATACATATATTTAACTTATGCCCTCCCTAAACAGCTTAAGCTTTTTGGTTGGATAGAAAATTTCACACTCCACTATGTAGGACTTAGAATTTCCTCAAAGCTTGGTAACAAACCTTGATCTATATGTTTAGGTTTTATTTTACCAATTGAGTGTTTTTAGATGTGAATCCATCTATCCACGGTCCTTAGTGCAAGATTCAAAAGTTCAATTAAGTGTGTCTAGTATAATTTATAGGATTGAGCAGCGTCCGCAACAAAATTGGTAGCCGCAAGATAAGGGTCATCAAAAGCCTGCGGCCCATGGCCTAGAGAGCCCAAGCTCAGGATAGTATGGGCTGGGACTGGGTCCAATTTTGAAGCTCGTGGGCCGGCCCCCGGCCCGGTCCGTGACAAAGCCCAAAGGCCCGGCCCGTGGGCGACCGCCCATGGCCCAACTCGAAGGCATTAATTTTTTATAATATTTTATATTTTATATGTGGAGAATCAATATCTATGGATGATTTTATGTAATTACGGATTATTATTTTCATCTTTGATATTTTTAGTCTTTTAATTTAAAATAAAATTTATTTAAAAAAATGTTATTTAAAGGCCCGTAAGCCCAGGCCCCTTAAGGCCCGTGGGCTGGGCTTGTCTTTCAAGCCCGGCCCAGCCTAGCCTGTTGACCAGTCAAAGCCCATCGGGTCCGTGCCCAGCCCAACCCGGTCAAAATGGGCCTGGATCGGGCCGGACCGACCCTTACCGCAAAATATGCCAGGGAGTCGAGCGACCCAATTAGCGGCGTCTGCAACAAAATTGGTATCCGAGGATCTGGAGTCGAGTGGCCCAGGTGGCGATTGTTCAGTTGCTTTATGTGTGCAAGATAGGTGGCGATCTAAGTCAGTGGGAATGACTTATTTAAGCCTTTTTGGAGCCAAAAATCATTTTCTCTCCAATTCCTTTGAGAGCTATCTAGAGATAGAAAGTTTAGGAGCTTGAGAAACAACTTTGATAGATCAATTTAATCAAAGTTTTTTATTGATTTTCAAGAGCTTCTTCAATCTTTTGGTGATTCAAGGCAATTGTTGGAGACATTGGAGGCTTTGTGGATTCGATGTGCTTGTATAAGCAGAGAGCAAAAGCATGGAAGTTTAACGTGGATTCATCTTCAAGACGAGCTTGACAAGGGTGATGGATTTACTAGGGTTGAGGTGAGGTCTTGTTGT